>CM031869.1:2299487-2386148 GCA_018697195.1 Certhia americana | reverse complement strand
TTATTATTATTATTATTATTATTATTATTATTATTATTATTATTATTACTGTCTGCAAGTAAATACCAAGCAATTATGGTGTTCTGAAGTGACCTTCTGGAGCATGTGCTCGAGCCCATGGAGCTCAGCCAAAGCTACTATTGTGGATTTCATGCCAAGGCTTGGGAGAACCCTGGCTCCCTCCCATTGTTTTCTTTGGCCGGGCTCTATGGATTCTCAGCCTGGCAAGAAAGCCCCGTTTTAAAAGTACTGGCAAGCCCTGTGCAGTTTGTCACAGCACGGCCCATGATTTAGGACCTTGATTTAAGCTCAACACTGGGCTCTTTTGTTCCGCGGCGCTGGGACATCGCTCGCGACGTCGCGCGAGTGAATAAACGCCAGCGAATAAACCCCACGGTGGCAGGGAAGGATTTTTCCCCCCTGAATGTACAATCCGGAGTGGGAATGGCTGAGGGAAATTGAAGCAGCCTTATCCATCAGCTGCAGGCTTAGGCTGCTGCAAATGAGGATTTCTCACCCAACGGGCGCTTCAGTGATAAAATTGCTGCGTACCTGGGTAAAGCCAGAGCTGGAGGAGAAGGATTTGCACTTTTCTTTTTCTTTTTCCTTTTTCTTTTTTTTTTTTTTTTTTTGTTTAATAGAAACTCATTTTTATTTATGATTCGACCTCAGAAATAGAGGTGAAATTTAAAGGGATTAAAAAAAAAACAAACCCAAAACCACCTCTCTGGCTCCACAAATCCTTCTTACAGGTCCCTCAGGCTTTGCTAGGACGTAGTTATAAGCAAAAAATGACTCTGCAAAAAAACAGCCCTTTGGTAAAAACCAGCTCTTGCGCAATTTGTATATTTTGGAAGCCATATTTGACCATTTTACTGGCTAAGGATACCCAAAACCAGACTCTGGGATCCAAATCCTCTGTGCATGGGGAGGAGGGGAAGAGGGCAAGCTGAATATTTAAAATCAAACCAGTGAAGGAAAAAAAGTCTTCTTTCAGAAATAGAGTCAAATAGCTCAAAATCTCTGTACTTTTGTGACTGGCACTGCTGAAACTCAGCAGTTTCAGCCCTCTCTGCTGCTCATTGATTGGAATTAATAACTGAAATAACTGCCACCCTTTTCACTGTCGAACTAATCGAGAATAATTAAATACAATTAGTAAATCATGAGTAAAAACGTAAATGAGGTAGTAAACCAGCTAATTAATGATCATCCTGGGTCATATCACCAGTGGCTGAGTTGGCAAATGACAGCAGAGTTGAGGTTTAGGCTGGGGTCAGTTCCCACTAATACTGAGCCTAGAAAATCAAGGATTTTCTAGGCTGGTGATACTCCTTGGCCCCTGCAGCCAGTACAGATTCCTCTGGGGTGCAAAGAGACAAGGAAATGTTTCATTTCCTCCATTTATAGTCCACTGTACACACCTTTGCTACATAAGGTACCTCTCCCAGGAGAGCTTTGTTGGTTGTGTTTTACAATCTCTGTGTGACTGCAGAGAGGACTCAGAGTCTGGGCTAGGAGATGAAAAATACTGCCACTGTAAAACATCTGACTGCATTAAAGTCTTTCAATTCCAGCTCTTACTGTCTCTTAAACACCTCAAAAGTGTAAGTGAAAAATATCCGAGGAACTGCCTGTATTTTTACATTGATGAGAGAGGGGAAAAGGAAAAATGTCACAAGAGAGAAGCATGACCCACTCTGGATGGAGCCTTATGGCATCAGCATTTGATCATTGCCCCTCTGGTCTGTATCTCAGCCCAACAGGTTTCTCTGGGCTTCTGGCTGATGAGTTTGACCCAGCAGAGAGGGTTTGGGTTTTTTTCTCCTTTTATGCACCTTGTCTCAGGAAGCATGGAAATCCTCCTTGCTTTGTGGTGTAACATTGGAAGTGTTCTGTTCATACAGCGTTCTGCTCATAACTAACCATGGCCATAATTCCATCTTGATCCCCTCTCTGGCACTTATCCAGAGCATTTATAACTGAACCCTATCAGTAAAGCCAATCCTGATCAAGACATGGCAAACCAGATCCTTGAACAGCTTGGAAAGTCTTCTTGTTACATTGGGGGGTATTTCTCAGTGTCAGAACATCCATGAGCATTGCAAGGTTCCAAAAAACCACAGGATAAACCAGAGCTTGGAGATGGAAGGCATCTCCTTCCCAGTGACTCAGCCTTGACACTCATGGGAGAGCTTAGGGCATGAGGAGCTGCTGTGGTTTCTCACTCAGGCTCAAACCCTCCCACAGCTGTTCTGCAAACACACCTTGAGGTTCCCCTGTGACCAACTGGAAGTTGATAAAACAACCATGGATTAACAAGGGAAAAGGGTCAACTCCCAGGCACCCCAGCCCCAGGTCACAGCTCACTGGTGCAAATCCCAGTTAAGCTAAAGAAAACTAAAACTTGTGTTCGCACAAGCCCACTCTGATTTCTGTGTACACTTCAGGCCCCTGCGATTTCTGCTCCCAAGTTCACACCCAAACAGGAAAGGGACAATCTTGTGCTTCAGGTGTGACTGAAATCTCACTCAACTCCCCATGCTCATGAGAATTCAAGGCTGGATCTCACTGAACAGCTGACCCGACTTCAGTCTTGCCACATGAGGCCAAACCCTAACAGAAACCACCTGTGGTATTTCAATAACATTAAATCCAAGCTGAATTCAGCCTTGTACCTGACTCGCATCCAGCATCAATTTCCTTGGCCCACTTCAAGTCTCTTGCTGTCAACACTCCAGGGCTGAGAGTCATGGAAGAATGAGCTGCATTCTGTTAAACCTCATGGCCAGTGCTGCCAGCTGAAGTGTTATCCCTGCTCCCCATGCTGAGGATGGGGTATGAAACAGAACAGTTTGTTTTCCAAACCTGATGCAAGGCTCCAGTTATTCAGCTTGCAGCTCTGACTGCGAGAGGGTTTAGCCAGCTCTGACAACATATGGATGTGGTCCATGGTCCTGGCTCTTTCCTATAGGATCTGGAAAGGTTTGAGGCATGACTCTGTCTTTCTGCTGCACTTGGAATTTGCTGTGATGCGCAGGAGGAGGAATTCCTGGGAAAGGCCAGAGCCTCTCCAAGGATGGTCCCAGACGCTCCCTCTGCACACACCAACTAGTGAGTGCAGTATTCCAAGGTTTGTGTGTTCAGCCAGCACCTGGCTGGCTGTTATTTTACCTCTGCTAGTGACAGAGTAGGGAAACTCACATGTTGTTATCTCTTTTGGCCTTATTTATAGAACTCTTGTAAAGCCTCAGCTGCTCTGTGCTGAACAGCAGCAGACCTTGTGCCACATGAGCATGTCACACACACCACAGACCTGCCCAGGGGGAAGATGTGAGGGGATATTTTAACCACAGCATAGAGCTGCAGCCCCACCAGGTCTTACTGATGATGGAATTTCAGCAGCCAGCATTTCAACAGCCCACTGATTCCCTGTTTAAATACACCATCTCTGTAGCCCCATCTTCTTCAAATCCTGCAAAGCTGCCAGATTTCTTGAGGTAAAGTGACATCTAAAATATCTTGGCATCTCCAGACTTTGGTTCTCCAGCAGCACCAGGTCCTGCCAACATCATGAGGTGACCAAAAAAAGGGGATTTGGCTGTGTGGTGTGGGTTCATCTCACCCATTTAGGTTTATAAAGAAGCAGAAATGCAAACAGCATTAGCCAGAATTGTTTAAGATATGAACAGTGACCTGGCATCTGCCACTTCATCACCTACTTCTGTCACCAGAGGTTTCCTTGTCTCCATTTGCCACCAGCACAGAGGACTTTGCTCCACTAATTTGCATAAATGTGCCAAATAAAGTAAATGTAATTATGTTCACATGTCAAAATGAGAGAGAGCCACCAGAGGTTCTGAGGAGAGGACAGGAACTCCATCCTTGCACAGGAAATATCCACTGAAATTAAGATAACAAGAGCAAGAAGATGAATAGAAAATCAAAGGAGAGCATACTGCATTTTCTCCTCAAGGGCCTGATACCACAAGCATTAAATCAATATCAAAATTTCCACTGCATTTAGAAAACAATTTAAATATTTCTGGAAAAAATATATTCTGTACAAAATGTCATTTGTGTCAAAGGAATGTTTGGACAAGGAACCAGTGACTGTTATTATTGGCAATATCAGAGAAACAAGGCCCCAGATGTCCTTTCCTAGAAGGGTTAAACTTCTCTTATTACAAAGCAAGAAAACAATCTCTGTAAGGAAAAAATTTCCAGCCAATGCCCATCCAAAACTCCAGGTCACCAGCAAATACATCCAAATACACAATAAGGTCATACGAAGAAATTCAGAGAACAGCCCTCTTTGTCTAGAATATTAAGTACTGGAACAAATAACAGCAACACCTTCATGAGTTGTTCACATTTTTCCCAGCACAGCTCTTCCATGCTGAGGGTTGCTTTCTTTTTCCTATCACTCTGTGTGGATTTTTTGCTCTTGTCATTTGTCTCCCCTCCATTCCAAGTAAAGCAAGGAGTGTGTCTTATCCTGGAGTCACCTCTGAGACTGCAGATCCCTGGAGCTGGCCTAACTAGAAGCCTTTTTTGTGAATTTGTTGGTTTGGGGTCTCTTTTAAATGAATAAAAAACTTCAATAGCCCTTCCCTCATTCCTCTTCCTGCTATCCTACCTTTTCCCACCAGGTCCCATCTTCTCTGCTATTCCTTGGTCCTTTCCTTCTCAGAACAATTCTTACCCAATAATTTCAGCAGGGACTGCCACAATTTCTTACACAACCACTTAATCTTAACCCAAACACTTCTCTTTATCCTGTGTAATTATTTCTCACAAATAGTGTTTCCAGGATGGGACCTTGCAGATGGGGCAAAATCCTGCAAGACTGGTTTTTGCAATAATAATTTTAGGTGGAGTGGTCCCAAGAGCTTCACAGGCTTTTAACAAATGTTTTATATATTGCATGGCAAGATAAAGGGGGAAAATGGAACTCCAAAAGTTTGTATGCACAGAATTTCTTAATTGAACTTCTCTGATCCTGCTCGAAGCGGCATAAATATAAAGGAGAGTCAGAATCTATTGAACCAAGGTCTGTTTTCTCAGTCCCCTCATTATACAAGATGTGAGCTCTAAAGAATTCCTTCTCTTCTCTCTCCTCTTAGTTTCCACATTTTGGACAACTTTTCAACCAAAAGATCAAGCACTATCTGCTTTCAAAGTGCCCCTAATGAGGTAATTACTGGGAGCATAAAATACACACATTTATTGTAACTGAAGCCACCACAGGCTGGGGCCAGGCAGTGCTCAGAGTTCACTCCACTGGCAGCTCAGAGATGTCCTGCCCTGTTCAAATCTTTTTTTCTTTAAAGGAGTAAGACATCTCCAGTGTCCATCATGCTGGAATTACCCTGCTGACCCCTTCTTGAACAAACTTTGCAAACCACGAGCACCCACATCAGAGCAGAGACCGAGATTAAACACAGTTGTTTGCAGAATTTTTTCCTGCAGAAGTGCTCGAAGTTCTTTTCCAAAAAAGCCTCCCTCCCATCCCACAGACATCCTGTGCTGGGTCAGGAGCTCACCACTGGCCGTAGCTCAGCCCAAGCCAGGGACAGGAGGAACTTTTTGTTCCTTCAGCAGCTCCTGGGAGCCAGACCTCCCATTGCTCCCCACAGCCACAGCTCCAACCTGCCACTCCTGGGGTCAGCCCTCTAAATCTCAGCAGCTCCCCACACCCTTCATTTTGAGTATTGGTTGAGGGAGATTATCCAAAGTGCTCTCCAAGGAGCTGCCCAGCTTCTGTCCACGAGGGTGGGGGTCTCTGCCACTGATTGGGATAGAGCTGGGCAAAATCCTTCAGGGGAAAAGATTTATTTTCAAGGAAAATAAAACCAGCAGCAGCAGGTTGGCTGGGTGTAAATTCCTTCCAATGTCTGGAGGAACTACAGGAAAGATGGAGAGAGAGTATTTACAAGAGTCTAGAGTGAGAGGACAAGGCTCCAAACTGAAATAAGTAGGTTTAGGTGGGATATTAGGAAGGAATTATTCCCTGGCAGGGTGGGCAGGCCCTGGCACAGGGTGCCCAGAGCAGCTGTGGCTGTCCCTGGATCTCTGGCAGTGCCCAAGGCTGGGCTGGACAGGGCTTGGAGCAGCCTGGGACAGTGGGAGGTGTCCCTGCCATGGGGTAGAACAAGATGATCTAAAAGGTCACTTCCAACCCAGGTCATCCCATGATTCTATACTGATTCTAGAAAATTATTTCCATTGAAAGCTATACATCCCAAAGCAGGGAAAAGAAAAATAAAAGGGGAAAAAAACCCAAACCAATCCAATCCAAACCAAACCAAACAACAAAAAGAAAACCACAACCGAACATGTGAGTTAAATATCTTTTTTTAAACTTGATTTCAGTTCTGAGTTAGTTTGGATTATTTTTTTTTTTTTTATCCTGCCTGCTTAACTTAAAATCAAGGCCTTTCTTCTGAATTTTCAGATCAGCTAAACAAAGCTGAAAAATTTACCAGAAGCACAAGTCTGGGTGTGAATTACCTGATATTCTTGCATGAAAGACTTGTGCAATTATTTGGATATTTTATTTTCATTGAGAATTTCAGTTCCCAAAGGAAGGGGAGGTTGAGATTTACAGTTCATCCATGTCCTCAACCTAAAACTGTGAAAACAAGTGTCCTTAAATGATTTCTTGCTATTCTACAGTCACAATTAGCTCACATCATAATGTCAACTTTGCTTGGGCTTAGCTTCAAGACTAACAGTAAACTCTACTGCTGCATAATCCTGTGGCTGATACCTTAGTCATAATGTGAGCTAATAGGTCAACCTTGGCTTTTGGTAAGTCATAAAATGGAAAAAAACCCTCAGTTATAAGGGCTTTAGAATTCTTACTAGACAGCACGCAGTAATTCCTGCTCCTGAGTCATCCTGCAAAAGCTTTTTATAATATCTTGCATTTTCTCTCCGAGCAAGCAATTACACTTCTGTGCTCTTCCCCAGCCATGCAAAGAAGATATCTGAGGGATGAATGTGCTGCAGGGAGCACTCCCACGGGCAGCATGTGCCAGGGCTGCAAATCCTGACGTGCTGGAGGAGAATCTGCAGCGCTGGGTGTGAGCCCAGGGCAGGAAAAGCCCCCACGTGCTCCATTCACCAGGGTGCAGGCAGGGATTCTGGTTACTTTGGAGGGTAAACGCACCACTAACAGCAGGGATGGGGTTCAAAAAGCACTCACAGTCTACCAGGGGCAAACAGAACCAGCTCTTGTAGCTGCTTGAAGGACAGGACCCTTCAAAGCCATCTCACAGAAACACCCAGAGTGTGCCAGGCTGTTCTGGTAAAGTTCCTTTTGGAAATAAATGGGATTCAATCCATACCCAGCAGTACTTGCCTTCCCAGGGTATCTGGCTGGTACTGAAAGAAGCAGCTGGGTGTAGATAAGTGTGAGGAGCAGAAGGCTGACCTTTCCTGGGGTCATTTTTTGTCCCTTTTCTAGTATGAATTGAAAAGATCAAATATTTGTAAAGATAATATAAAACAACCCAGCAGAAAGCCAGGCCCTCACATGGTACCAAGATTGGTGGAAGACATTCTGTGGTTTTGGAAGGCATCAGCTCAACTCTGCTCCCTCAGCTTTTCCCTGGTGATTTTCACTCTGGGAAGAAGGCTGGGAGACTCCCTGCTCCACGTGGAGCAGCAAACAAACAAATCTGGCAAACACCTGGCCCAAGGAGGAGGAATCAATCAGAGTCTTGCAGAGAGGGAAGGTTGGAAGACCCAGTGTGGCACATTTTGAGCGCTATCCAAATTCCAGACGTGTCCTTGCTCCCTGTCACCCTGCTGTTCCTGAGCATTCCCTGCGGTAACTCACAGGGGAATTGCCATCCTTTTCACCAGTAACTCAATCTGTGGGGCTGAGAACTGAATCAAATTTACCATCATTCAGTATTTCCTGTGCTCTCACTTTAAAAAAACAAACAAAAAAAACCCAAAAGCCCTCAGTCATTTTGTCACAAAGCACAAACAATGACCAGCAAATTTGCAAGAACAATCCCAGGGCTGAAATCTGTTTGTATCAACCTTCTGTCATTAATAACAGCTCCATGCCATGCAGAGGGAAAACCCGTACAATCCACCTTCCTATTTTGGCACTTGGGAACCACTCAATATCCAACAGTTTCCATGGCAGTCAACATGGGCAGAAGATAAAGAACACTGTTTGGACAGATAAGAAGAAAAATCAAGAGTGATCTTTGCCACATCTGCCTTCACCAAGCTGGATTGATTTTCTTTCTCACATCCACACCAGAGGAAAGGCAGAGCCAGCAGCAGGGAAACAGCCAGGACACAACATTCTAATAAAAAAAGAAATCCCTCACGATTACTCTGTCGTATTTCTGGAGGCAAAGGTGGATGCAGAGACAAGGTGTGCATAAAACCTCCTCATTTCCCCACAGCTGGGGTTCATTATCAGCTTCCTATATCTGGATTGCTCTAAACTTTCCATTTAACAGATATATTTCTAGCAACCACTTCTAAACTAATAACATTTAAATGCAGGATATGGGCAGCCTGCAGCTACGGCTGCTGTGGAAGCAGATCTTGCAGGCCTGACTCATTGCAATAATGGCTTCACTATCAGCTTCTTAATTATGATGGAAATTACTGGAGCAAATTACCATAAAGGTTTAGGAACATTCAGTCCATTCTGGCCCTTCCAGGTCTGTTGCAATACATATTTGCTTTTTCTTCATAAATGTTAAAATGCCTGCTTCTTTTTTTTCCTTTTTTTTTTTTTTTTTTGTTAATCTGTCTTCTCTTTCTTTTGGGAACATGAAAAAAAAAAAAAAAGCAACTTTTTTTCACCATGGCAAGGTCCCAAGAAAACAGGTGGCTTCATGCGTAAACAATGATAATTGGGAAAGAGGTGATAGAAATTCCAGCCTGCACACTTCCGAGTCCAGCACACAAGTTCTCCACAGCTTATGAGGTGGTGTTGGGCAGAAAGGGGTTGATCACTGCACCAAATCCCAGCTCAAAATCTTTACCAGGTCTAGAACCCACTTTTGGACCTGTCTCCATTCTGATTTGAAAGCAAATTTCTCCAGAAATCCATGGTCATACACTCACTTGGAAGGAAAAAGTGAGAGTAACACTGGCTGAAGAAACCAATTTTTTGCACCAATGCAGCCATTACAGCCTGACCAAGGGACGCAAAGCCTTACATGGATTTATTTGTTTGCAAATCACGACTTCTGGGAAAGATGAGAGCCTGCACAAAACCTAACAATTCCCTGGGAAAGAGCTGCAGTGCTGTCAGTTTAACTGGATACCTTTGTTCCTGCAAATGAAGTTCGAAAGGAGCCTGAGTGTTGAAAAATTGCCATTTCTCTGCTTTCAGAGAACTACCATTATAAGCTAAGTCAGAACAAATTCGAGGCATGAGTCCATTTTCAGTAGGGAATTCCTTCATGTCGGATGAACCAAGATTTACTCATTTTGCTGAAGTTCTGTCTGCTGGTGTTGTCTTTGCACAAGTTCCAGCGAGCTCCACTGGAATTAATGCCCTGATAGGGTCATGCCAGGGGAGCCTCCTCTGAGATAAACCAGATTCCCACTGGCACTTAGTGGTTCCTAATGGTGCATTTGAATTTACATCTTCAGGCTGCGGGAAGAGGGGGGGGCCTTTAGGACCAGCAGCTCCTCACGTGAACTTTTGTGGTGTGATTGTGGCTTTTTTTGTCCCACAGGCAAGCACTTCCCCCTGTGTCCTCATCCCTGCCCGGGCTGGGAACAGAGTGTTCCTTCCCACGGAGAGGGGCTGGCCCTGAGGGGTGATAACGAAAATGCCTCAGTAATGAACCCATCTGCTGATGTCCTCATTGGCCTGGCTGGCAGTGCCAAGAAGCTCAGCAGGGGTCCCCCACTCTTTAAAGCCAACATATGCACACAAACCTACGGATTTCACTTTCCCTGCGATTTCCACCCCACTCCCCTGCTGCTCGTGTTTTAAATACTTCCCCTGAAAATACTTCTCTGCAGGAGTGGCTGCTGAGCACATCTCCGACTTCGTTGCCACGCATCCTGGAGGCTTGACCTTTCCAAGGGAGGGGTGTCCCAAGGGAAGCCAAGCCCTCGGCATGACAGGTCCCACTCTTCCAAACCAGTACATGGTAATGGATATTGGGACAGCCCCCATCCTGGTGAGGTATAATTACCTCTGGCCCTGGGGCTGAGTGACAGGAGAGAATCCATGTCCTGCCTTGGGAACTAACCCAATCCATGTCCTGCCTTGGAACTAACCCAATCCATGTCCTGCCTTGGGAACTAACCCAATCCATGTCCTGCCTTGGGAACTAACCCAATCCATGTCCTGCCTTGGGAACTAACCCAATCCATGTCCTGCTTTGGGAACTAACCCAATCCATGTCCTACCTTGGTCCCTAACCCAATCCATGTCCTGCCTTGGGAACTAACCCAATCCATTTCCTGCCTTGGGAACTAACCCAATCCATGTCCTACCTTGTGCCCAATCTATGTCCTGCCTTGGGTCCTGCTGCCTCCAGACACATCTGGACATCACCCAGCCCAGCAATAACTAGCCCAGGCCACCAGCTTGACCCCAAGGTGGCTACAATGAAGTCATTGGTGTGACAGCCCCAGCCCTCCAGGTTGTGCCCTTTTCAGTCCACCAGCACAGGAGAATCTCAGGTTATCAGCTGGCTCAGCCATCTGCTGCAGAAAAAGCTCCCAGCTTCCAGAACCTGGGAGTGAGGCACCAGCATCTTCATCTACACCCAAACTCTGCAGCACAGATCCCTCAGTGTGTCCAGGTGGGCAAGGCGACCAATGGTCTGCATCAAAGACAGTGTGACAGCAGGACCAGGGCAGTGATTGTCCCTCTCTGTCATGGGTGAGGCCCCTCGCGGGCTGTGCCCAATTCTGGGCCCTCAGTGCAAGAGAGACCCTGAGGAGCTGGAGCATGTCCAGAGAAGGGAACAAAGCTGGGAAGGGGCTGGAGCCCCAGGAGGGGTGGAAGGAGATGGGAAGGGGCTCAGCCTGGAGCAAAGGAGGCTCAGGGGGGCCCTTGTGGCTCTGCACAACTCCCTGCCAGGAGGGGACAGCTGGGGGGATCGGGCTGTGCTGCCAAGAACAGGGACAGGAGGAGAGGGAACGGCCTCAGACTGGGAAGTCAGGATAGACAGCAGCAGGAATTTCTCCATGGAAAGGGCGCTCAGGCTTTGGAACTGCCCAGGGAGGTTTGGATCCCCATCCCTGGAGGTGTCCCAGGAAGGGCTGGAGGTGGCATTCAGTGGTGACAAGGTGGCGATCATCCACAGGCTGCACTCAGAGGTCTTGGATATCTTTTCCAACCCCAATGATCCTGGGATTCTATCACCCCTCGCAGAGAAACCATTGGCTCTTTGCCACCTCCGGACAGACAGAACCACAACTGGTGACCAAGAGAACAGAGAATGGAAGGGATGGAGCCACCACAACCCGTGCCAGGGGACAGACACGGACCCGAGCCTACTGCTGCAGGATTTTAAGGATGTGACCAGCAAACAAAACTAATGGGACGTGCAGCACCTTCGGCCCCACTGGCCCAGAGGTCTCCCAAAGCTCAAAAGTGCCCTCCTCTGGCTGATTCTGACAGACTCCTCCGTGATTGCTGGGATAACACTTTCTGTGGGAAGAAAGGATTAAAAATCAGCCGCAAAGCAATCACTGAAACCCCAATTATTCTTCAGGAAGAAGGTTTTCAGAATGGTTTGAGATGGGCCGGCTGCACCATGGGTCCCAGCCCAGTCCATGGGAGGGAAGCAGCTCAGACCTGCAGGGAACAGCTCCCCTGGGATGGATCCTCAGCCAGGGATTGTGGTTCAGGCCAGGCTGTGGTTCTGAAACCTCATGGCTCTCCACGTAGGTCTTGGGAAAAAAAAAAAAAAAAAAAAACCCTCGGCTTTCAGGAGCGAGCTCTGAATTGCAGAACACGATTTTCTGGCTCACAGATTTCCATACTGCTAAGTCATCTTTGGACTTCTGTCTCCAAGCAGTTGCCTGACATATCCCAGATGACTATTTTAGGAAAAGGCAAATCATGCCCTAGAAATGCCTGTTTGCTCTGTGCTGACTGTAAAGGCAGTCTAGACGAGCACAGATGGAGATCTCTGTATTTGGTCAGGTGAATCACACCCCCACAGACTCAGGGTTTCAAAATTTCACCCTTCATCCAAGCTCAAAGTTGCTTTACTGGCTAAAGTTGTTCATGATGGAAGCTATCCATGGATATCTTAGGAATCACTGACTTATCTCTCTCCCTGCATTATTCCACTGGGGTATGTCAGAGCATTTTTGCTTTTTTTTTTTTCTATTTCATTTTAGTATCATGGGGAAGTTCTCTACTTTCCATAGAAGATAACTCCATAGACCAGGAAATCTTGAATTTATTCTCTTTCTCGTCTTTCCTTATGGAATATTTTGGGTATTTCCTAGAGACAATGTGTTTGTGTTTAAAGATATTTGATGTACAATCAACATATATGCTTATGTACCTTAGAAACTTTTTTAACTAAATAAATACATTTTTAAAATAAATCAGTCTGGAATCTCATTACTCAGTTCAGTCTTTTGTGCCCTATTTTTCAGCTGAGCCTCAAGATCAGCTGATGTCAGTAAGGAACTGACAGAACTACAATTTATAAGCTACTCCCCATCTATTTAAGAATGTCAACAATGGCTTAAGAAAAACGAAGCAGTTTTGTAAATCAATTAAATTATATGTACAAGCCAACCTTAGACAGCTCTCAACAGGATTTTTACATGTCATTAACCTGATCTGTATGATACTTGGACAAAAGCATCACAAATTGCTTTTGTCTTGCAGAACTGAACCAACTCAAGGCAATTCCCAGGAGGCTGTTGCAGAAAGGTGAAATTCCTGGGGCAGGGGTTCATTTGGGAAGCCCTAGAAAGCTCTTATGGTGTTTCTGGAACACTCTTACGGTTTCAAAGGACACCCTGTATGGGCAACACCACCTTTTTTAGGGTGCATTTTTGCCAACAGGAGTTAGGGCTGTGTTTAACCACATGTGCCCCATCCACAATTTGGGATTTAAGGTCCCCTCCAGTTTGACACCGACACTGCTCTCCCCATCAACCCAGCTAAAAACACGCTGATTACAGATTTTTTCCCCCCCTGATAATTCTCCTCTCCACGTGGCAGGGAGTAGCCCTGGCTTTGCTTGGCAGCCCTGGCATGATGTGCAAACCACCCAAGATGTTTGCTTCCCTTCCCAGCAGTCAGGACAGGGTATATTTGAGCTTCTTGGAACACTCCGGGCTTTGGGGTTTCTTGCATGTAGTGCTAAGTGAGCTTCCTCTCTTTGATTTGTGCACCAAGCCATGGGTGACAGAAATACTCTTCATTTTTCACTGACGTGGGCAGCTCCTCTCTCAGATGTAATTGCAGGAGTCTGCCTGGCCGGCTCAGACAGGCCACTTTGTTCCCTCCACAGCCCTGCCCACACCCATCCTCCCGAGTTTGGGACTTGGCTTGGCCTTTTCTAAACAGCCTACTAAGGATTTATTAAATCTAGGCCCTCCATAAAAAAAAATTACAAAAATATATATGCGCATATATATATATATATATATAAGGGATTATAAAAATCAACTGCCTGGCTTTGGTTTTTCCCAGTTTGGTGATATTAGACCTGCATCACCCAGTCTCCTGTCCCTGACTGTCTGAAGCTGTCAGGGTGTAACTGATGCTACAGCTTGGCCTGGAGGCTCTGCTGCCCCTGGCAGAGCAGGATAAAAGCCAATTACAGTCCAGAAACTTCAAATCTTCTTGCCTTACTATTAACACTGGGAGCTTTATTATTATGAAACTTTTTTAACATAGCCACCATCAAAAAGCCAGGAGCGAGGCTCTCTGGACACTAAACATCCACAGGGAGGTAACAGTCACTGCCTGGCTTGGAAATTTTTCCATATGAAATTAAAAAAAAAAGAGAGAAACAGGGCAGGCAAAGTGTGTTCTGGGTCTAATACTGAGATTATGTGAACTAATTGTGAATTCTTCTCCCTGTCTTGAACAGCTGCAATGGGAGACATCTCTGTCTGTACTTCTGATGTAAAGGGTAATAATAATTAGAGTACATTTTAAATAGAAGATAAAAGTATATTTCTCAGAATTTCTGCCAAGAAATAAGGTGGTTTGGTGTGGCAAAATGGAAAAATAAATTGGAATATTATGTCAATATCACAAGATTTGCCTTTCTCTAAATATATAAAATCCTTGATTTTTTACAGTTTAACATATAACCATCCTTTTTCAAATTCTGCTTGCAATAGTTCCTCAAAACCAGGACTCAGCTTCTTCTATTCCAGTCATTTTTCACTGCAGCCAAGTCTACAAAAAGACTTTAACACTTCGCAAGTTCAGAATTACTTCAATCAGAGAACTTTAAAGAGCTGTGCAAACGTTTATTAACACTTGCAACCGCTCCCCAGGTCTGTTGCAGGGGGTTCTCATTTTATCCCCAACGTACAGACAGGGTAACTAAGGTAACAGCAGGCAAAAAGGATTTGACTTCCCACTTCCAAGCTGGAGTGTGTTAACTATTAGATAATTATTCTTCTACTGAGAACAGTTTAACGCTGTAACGTACAAATATTGACTATTAGTGCTCCAGTGGCACTCTCAGAGCTCACCCTCAGAGGTGGCTGCTTTCTCACAGGAATTGTGGTCTCTCTGCAAAGTTTGCCATGGGGTTTTGGGCTGCCAGAGCCTGGAGGGGAGCAGAGCTTTGCTTTGGGGTCCCAGCACTGAAATCCCTTCCACGCACGCTCACCGCCAGCAGGGCACAGAGAGCTGGCACCAAGGTCACTGTCACCCTGTCCAGTGGCCCCCAAACACCCACAGAAAAGGCCAGAGGGACAGCCAGCCCAGTGTCAGCCCTCTCTGCCACATTTGGGGCACGTTTTTCTGACAATGATAAAACCCAAAAAACCTCAAACTGTGCACCTTTTCCAGGCTGGGAAAACATCCTGAACCACTGCCTGCCTTCCACCCCATTACTAATCACTGTAAACAGCTGTTCCCTCTTCTCCTTTTTTTCTCTTGGTTTTTTTTCATTGCTCACTAATACCATTCTGATCAACTGTTTCTGGCAAAGACAGAAGAGAAGGAAAATCCTACATCCTACTCCACACAGCTAATCCATATGATTCTTCAGCTCCCTAGAAATTGATCTGAAACACCTTAAACTCATCTCATAATTTGCAATATTCAGGCTGCCTGGTATTCAAATTCACACCAGAACCCAAGAAAAAGAAAAACAACCAAACTATTTTCCACTTCCAGTCCTCTGACCCATCCAGGTCTCTTGAACAACACCTCATGAAGTAATAGGTTCAGATTTTGCCAGTACTTACCAGGAGTGATCAACCTAGAACAGCTTGAAGCTATTAAAATGGTTCTATATATTTCTGTGAACACATGTATTATAAAGTCAAAATGATGAAGTGCCTGGTTATGATAGATTTTGAAAACAGTCAAGAACTGTTTGTTCCCAGCCCTGGAGGAGTTAGGGATCCTGAAGATGAGCCATAGCTGCCAAAGGATTCTAGTGCCCAGGAGAACCTTTAATCTTCATCTCCTTCAAGACTCAGACAGAGATGAAAGTCCATTTTGGTTATCAGCAAAACCTCATGTGTTGTTAAAAAAATAAAAAAAAAATAAAAAATACCACACAGATGGCAAAATAACTGCAGAAAGGGAGAGCCAGCAGTGAGTTTGTGTGTGGACAGGCCAGTTCCTCCTCTGCTCAGTGAGACCAGTTAATACAAACTGAAAACTTGACTCTGTAAGTGGGGTGGGCTTTTTATTTGGTTGGAAATTTTGCAATTGCTGGTCAGGGAGGTTTTTGTTTGGCTTTTGGGAGGGTGGTGTTGTGAGATGTTTTCTTGTTGGTTTTTTTTTTTTTGTTGTTGCTGTTTGTTTTTCAGATGAATGTAAAGCTGTTCAGGGATACTTTTTCCTACTCCTATTCTCCTCCATTCCAGATCCACTCCCATGAAGATGAACAGATTCCCATAAAATCAGAGAATGATTTGGGTTGGAAGGAACCCTAAAGATCATCTAATTCCAACCTCCTGCTGTGGGCACCTTTCACTATCCCAGGTGGCTCCAGGCCCTGTCCAACCTGGCCTTGGACATTGCCAGGGATGGAAAAAGCCAAGCAGCTTCTCTGCATGAATACATCCACCAGTGTAGCACCACTGGTGGCAGCTATGATATCAAACTGCAGACCAATGCAAGCAAATAACAAATATATCTAAGCCATAAATACAGCCCAGTCCTCAGTTTTGATTAGACAGGATTCAGGTGATTAAAGGTCAGCATTAAAACAAAACCCCTCATGTCACCAAGCCAAACAGCTTTCCAAATATCAGTACATCCCCTTCTGGGTCTTGTAGGAAATGTTTCTTAATGGTCAACCCTCAATCTTTTGTATCATGACCTGAGAACAGAAGAACAGGGTTTGTTCCTGAGTGGATAAAGGAATGTGGAAATTTTGAGTGATTGGCACAAAAAAAGAAAACAAACTGAGTTTGAACAGCAGGCTTTGCAGGCGGGGGCACTCAGAAATTAAAAAGGGAGCAGAGCTCCTGAGGGTCCTATGGTACTTTGTTGGTGTTTGGGGGGTTTTGCACTGAGCAAGGAACAGGTGTTCAGCTATTTCATAGCCAGGAGCATCATTCCAGTCAGAGATGCCTCTCCAGCATCAAGGGTTTTCCAGGAACACATTTGCTCTCATTAGCAGTTTTTTGACACAATGGAACAAGTCAGCACAAGCTTGGGGTGCTGGCACAAATATAGACTTGGTTGCTGTCCAGGAAAGCATGCTAAGTTGGTTTGAATGAAGGAAAGGCAGCCATGGGAGAACAAAGCATCCTCTAGGTACCTTTAGTTAATCATGAAAAAAAAAAAAAAAAAAAAAACCCTAGAGGAAAAAGGAAACAAAACTAATTGTGTGTTGACTTGCATGTCCAAATCTTATCATTAAAGACACTTTGCCAGCCTAATGCTCACACTCACACTCAGACTTGCCTCTTCAAGCACTGGCATTCTGGATATACCCCAGGTACCTCTCTGGAAAATGCACCTAAGCAGCTTTTTGCACACATCTCCTCATGTGCTCAGAACTTAGAGCCTTTGTGCTTGGAAACAATCGTCCAGTTGTGCACCCCACACTGCTTCAGTCTCTGGGCCTGTGTTTTCACAGATTTTGACATTTGTTCAATAACTTTGTACTGAGTCAGCAGCTCACTTTTTCAGGAAAAAAAAATCCATTTTCAATGCATATCCAAAGGCATTGCCTTCTACCACTCCTCAAACACAGCACGCTGCTCTAACTAGGCTCTAACTAATTTTGTTTGGGCATTAACTCATTACATCTGCAAATCTGATCTCTGACAGTAATTGCTCTCTGACAGTCACTGTCTGGCCCCCTCAGCTCTGCATCTTCTCAGCAGCAGCCTCACAGCAGAGGCTCTGGTCCTGATGGACATCAAACCCAAACCTGTCTGTCCTTCTGTCCACATCTGCCAGCCAGAAGCCAGGCCAGGCACTGCAGTGCAGAGGAAAACATCAGAAGCAAGCAGACTTTCTGGGCTGATTTTCAAAGAAGGAGTTGCAAAGCCCTGTGTTTTGGATAAATGGATACACCAGTTACTGGTCAAGAGCATTAACTCCACATTACTTCCATTTTCCATCTGCCTCCTGCCTCTGAGCTTCACCTTGGCGATGCAGACACATCTTTCACCTCCCTCAGCCTTTGGGGAGATTGCTTGCTCTTCACTTTTCCTCAGGAATCCCAAATCCTGACAGCAGGATTGACAGATTTATCCCCAAACATTGTGTGTCCAAGAAAGGACCTTGTTTGCAGCCTCACTGCTGTTGTGAGACCAAATCTAAAGGTCTTGTGCAGCCTCTGTGAGGAGCCAAGGAGGGCTGTGGAGAAGGGTTTGTGCTCTGAACTACAATTTTGGTGAGACAGGAGGCACTGAACAGCCCCAAGTGCAAACCATGAAGTCAGGAAGGAAATGTCTCCTTCAGGAACAGCTTCCTGCAAAGAGCTGTGAAGAAGGAAAAACAGTGACACATCCATGCCACGGGTGAGAAAAAACACCAGGATCCTGACTAAAAGTGCCACAGCCACATGGATAAGACACAAAGGTGTAAGTCAGCTTCAATTTGTTCAAAACATTTCAACACATCAACTTTGTACCAGCAGGCTTTGTGCCAGGGCAAACACCACCTGCCTGCACCATTCTAACTTCTGCCAGGTGAAGTGGTCTCCATCCTCCTGCTACGGCATAAATCTGAAATAAAAGTGGCAAAACAGAGAGTCATAGGATCACTGAGGTTGGAAAAGACCCCCAAGATGATCAAGTCCAACCTGTGACCAATCCCCACCTTGCCACCAGACCAGAGCACTGTGTCCCACTTCCAGTTATTTCTTAATCCTGCGTGGATTCTGCATCTTGTGTTCAACAGACAATCTGCATTCCCAACCCTGACCTACACCAATTTACTAGCTCTGCGTGCACAGGTCTGGTACTGTACAACCACAACCTGGAGATGTACGTATGCAATCCTCTTTTCCAGCAAAAAATCAAATTTGAGAAGTTCCTACTTTCCTTCCTGACCCAGGTCTCCCGTTCCCATCCCTACACCTCGGTTTACCTCCTGTTTCCAGGTGCTGATGCAACTGGTTGTGGGGCTCTGTGATAAACTGGGTCAGGGAAAATTCTTTCGAGCAGCAGTCAGGTTGGGTTTTTTTTAATTTTGGATGATTTCACGTCTCCACAAAGAGCTGCCTCAGCACAACTGGGGGGCAATGAACTGCGTGGGACAATGCCAAGAGCAAGTGGCCAAACGTGGGGGCAAAACTAAATTGCCTCTGCTGCTGGGGAAAACATTCATGTAACTGCTCCAGAGCAGCTTCCAACCTCCGGAGCAAGTGATCAGCATAGCATTTGCATTTGAATTGAGGGAAAAATCCCCAAGGAGCATGTCTAGGCAGGTGGCTGTCTGGAGTTGGTCAGAGGTGGGATGGAAGGAGGGCATTCTGCATGAAAATTGGATAAACAGTTCCCCGGGCTGCTCCTCACTGCAAGGATTTTAGGTTGTTTCCAAAACTTTTACCTGTCTATCAGTACCTTTGCCTTAAGCTTTAATAAATAAATCTTCCCTTTGCCTCGCCGTGGAAGCTGTCTTGGGACCGGGCTCTGCGCAATGGAAAAGCTCATCCAGCTAATTAATTACTGCTCCTGCCTGCCTCGGCATCAGAGCACGGCTCCTTTGGCTCCAGCTACACGGGCTAATAGGAAGGCATTTTTAATTACAGCTGGGCACTGCATCCTCCCTTTGCAGTCCCTGAGCTGGGTCCACAGAGGGGAATTTTCCCCTTTGGAGCTCGTGGGAAATCCATGGGAGCCACAAGCGTGGGCCAGGCTGTGGGAAACCTGGCTCCCACCTGGGCTCTGCAGCTTGCCCAGGGTGCTGAATACACAGCCCTGCTGCCAGCCAAGCCTGCCTAAGCCCAGCTTGGATCCTGGCTGCTGCCGGGTTCTTATTTGCTTGGCAATAGCAAGGGGGGAAAAGGGGGTGAGGGAGGTGGTGAGGATGGCAGCAGGATTACCACATCAGCTCGTTAGAATCATTAAGCAAGGCGCACTAAATGAATCATTAGGCATCGCAGCAGATCCACACATGCTTTGCTTCTCAAAGCTCCCTGATTCCAGTCCCTGCTCCCTGTACAAATGCCCGGTGATTGTTCCAAGCAGCCGTGCCCATTCCCAATGTTACTGCTGCGACTCCTTCCAAAAAAAAAAAAAAAAAAAAATTGCTAAGCAGATGAAGCTCTGCTGAAGGAACAGATCTGTTTATGGAACATGCTTTTCTTTCACCAGACCAAATATATTCAGCCCTCTCAAGTAAATATGTACATTAAAAACTCCCTAACTGGCTAAATGAGAAGAAAGAAATAGCAAATGGGAAATTATATGGCAAGGAGCAACTACAATCAGAAGGTGCTTTTTAAAATGCTTTATTGCATGTTCTTTTGAGGCTAAATCTCAGACCAATTTTTTAAAAATTCAAATATCAAAGACCGAATTAATGGTTCCACAAGAAACTGAACAAATATGTGAAGGAAAGGGATTATTATATTTAAAAAAAATAAATAAGCCCTCAGCCTGTATTATTACAACATAAATGTTGTCTTAGCCTGGAATATAAGAATCTGAAAACAGATCTAACTAGGCAAATAAAGCAATACTGACTTGTTTGTTTTTATTACCCAAGCTAATTTTTTTTAAAATAATAATAATATAAATCATTTTTTTTTCAAATTCTATTGTTCTTATTACTCAAGCAGTTATTTCCACAGTCATATGCTTGCAAGAGTACCTGGCAGCAGTTTCAATAAGTTATCTGAGTATTACAAAACAGCTTTACAACAGCAGACAAAACCACTCCATTCAACACTCCTCCACTGATCCCCTCTTGGCTCCCATTCCACCCCAGCCCTCCCCATATCACAAGGCTGCTGAGATCATGCCAACCGAATCAAAACCCCAGGAAATCACAATAGGATTTAAAAAATCCTGAGGGCAGCAGCCAGCCAGCAAGTTTTTCCATGGACATTAATAAAAGCGGGATAAACACACCACTAAAATCTCCCGACCTTTACTCAGGTGTGCAGGGCTGGGCTGTGGCTTCACTTGTGTTTGCACCCACTCAGCAGGCTGAGGGCAGCAAGGAATTCTGCAAGTCACAGTTGGCTGCTTTGATTCAGCTCCGTTGCAGGAGCAGGCTCAGGATTAATTTATCCTGTTTTTCCAACCCTTGGGTTTATTCTGATTTAAAAGAGTGAAGGTGGGCAACATCCATCAGCAGAGCCCTGAGTGCACAGGTGAGCCAAGAATAATCCCCGCAGCTCTGTCAGTGAAGATAATATCAAATTTATCAGCTGCCTGCAGTTCCTAGGAGCTGCTTATCTCCAGGAGCTGTTAGGTCTGACTTGAGTTCAGCCTGTTGTTTGGTCTTGTTTTCTTCTGCCTCCAATGGCAGCTCCACAATTTGTGCTTTTCATTCCGCACAGAAATGCATCAGGGCCTTGAATTTTATCCCTGATGCAATATGGTCTTAGCAACAATGAGAACAGTGAGCAAGTCATAAAAATAATAAACCATGCTAGGTCTGGAGGCTATGAAATCAGTTCAAACCTACTGCGGGGAGCTGTGCTGCCTGCACAGAGCCACATGGCTTTCCATGGGCACCAGCCCATTTATGAGTCATGAAACATAATAGAGTATTGTTGAAAGCTTTGGGACCATGAGAAATTATCTACTGCCCGGCATGGGGAATGGTATAAACTGGCAAGGAGCTGGAGTTACATTCTTTTACAGAAATGAAATCAGACAGCCTTGGCCTGCTTGCCAGTATACAAAACCACAAATCATGAGGACAACTCCTTAATTAGGACTAATTTTTTTTTTTTTCACTTTTTTTTGTTACCTTTTTTTTTTTTTCTTTTTTTAAGAGTTGCCACTGCACTAAGCAGCCAGGGAAGCCAGCATTTGCTGTGTCCCTCGCTGAGTTATAACAAGGCAGAAAAGGTGGGTGAGACAAAAAGGAGGGGTAGGTGAGACAATGTCTCAGCACGAGCTCCCAGGTGGCATCCCCTCATGCCAAGGACTGGGGACACGTGTCCAAGGAGAACAAAAGCCATTTGCTAAATATTCTGGTGTGGTAACACCAGGGTGCCATAGGTGTGCTTATCTCCATGTAGAGGAGAGAGGGAAGCAGCATCCTGCAGGGGAGAGCACAGGGCTGGAGATCATCTCTAATCCAAATGCCACATTCCTCCTGGTTCCTGTGCCCAGAGGAGAAACGCTACACGGCCCTCTGACTGAGAAAGCAAAAATCCTATTTTTAAATAGCAGTGAAGACCTCAGGAAATTGCATAACTGCAGGGATATGGCTTAGTGGATAAATACCTGACAGGGAGAGAAAAGAGGACAAAGTCAGAACCTTCCCAGTGTTATCTAGAGAATGCACAAGGGGCTATGGGCACAGTGAAATACAGGAAACTTCATTTAAACATGAGAAAGAAGTTGCTTTACTCCGAGGGAGGTTTGAAAAAAAGAACAAGATTGGAGTCTCAATCCTCAGATGGAGAATTCCCTGTTAACTTTGGGAATACTACACACTCATCCAGTCAAGGAGAAAACAATGACATTATGTGTATTCTTTAACAAATTTCAGTTAATTTCTATAATCTGGATATTGAAGTTTTATTGTGTATTAGTGAGCCCAGAAAGGTCAGTAAAATCCCAAAGATTTGCCTCTCTTAGCAAGCAGGTTGCTACCCTGGAATTAAAATATGCTGAAGGAAATTATGGCCTGTGTACCAGTGGTGAATGAAAGGCCAAAACCGAATGGAAATTCAACTAGGAATCATTCATCCTACAAATGCAACCACATTTTCTATTGTGCAGCAGTTGCATCACATTACACCCAGCCAATGACAATAAATCAGGACCTCACTTCCCTCCTCCTGCCGTGGATTATCTGAGATGGGACAATTCTCTTCCCTTCCCCAAAGAAATCTCATATTGATCAAAGAATAAATGCTGCCTGAAACACGTGATTGCATTTGACAGTGATGAGATATTTATCCAGGTTCAAGAATGGACAGACAGAGAGATAGAAACAGTTATTCTGAGACCACAAATTTACCACAAATCAGAGTGGATCAGGTGGGTGCAATCCTGGAAGCTGAGGACAGATATCACTCCCAAAGGTGGCTTTCTTAAGAGGACCAAAAATAAATGGATGCATCTCTCCTGTGGCACCTGGAGTTTCAGCTACAGCCTCAGCAGGATTTTGGTGTCCCGGGAAAAGCTCTGGAAGAGGGAAGGAAGCAGCAGCAGTGGGATTCAAGGAGCACAGACTCGACTCCCAGCTCAACCCTCGGCTGCCTGTGAGTCCCTGGGAAGCTGCTCCAGCCAGCAAAGCAGAGGCTGCAGGCTCTGGGCCAAAAATTACCAGGACAATATGCCTGAAATAGAGAGAGAGGCACTCAGAGGTCACAGTCCCAGGCAAGCAGGGCAGGAGGGGAGAGATGATCACGTGCAGCACCTGAAATCAGCCTGAGGAAAGATGGAAGAGGAGTTCTCATGAAAGTCTTCAGCTTGATGCTAATCTGAATCAAGAAAAAACACCTCTCCCTGAGGACAGGTACAATCCTCAGGGAAGGGAACACACGTTCTTCGTGCAAATATTGCACATATATTTGGCCACCAAAGAGCTGCTGGTCCAGGGACACGACCATACCTTCATCTGGACATAGCCTGAGGGACAGAATGAATGCTGAAGAGCCTGGAGTCAGGCAACTCTGGGGAACAAAGGAGGAGAGTGTGACTTTGGGGAGGCCTCAGGCAATGGCTTTGGATGGGTGGATGTCTGAGTTTCATGCCAAGAGTGAGATATCTTTCGTTATATTGGAAACCATCACTTCATAAAATTTTATATTCTCCCCACACACGTAGAACTAAGAACTCTTGCATGATACTGTTGTTCCTGGATAACCAAAATGTCACCTTCGTAGCTCCTTGTGGGCTACAGTTCCACCTCAGACTCTCTGAGAGTGTATCTGGTTCATGAAAAAAAAAAAATTAAAAATAAAAAATGAAACTCTCAATGTTTGTGACAATCACATCGACTTTAATGTCTTCCAGGTTTTTGGCTGGCATGACACATCTCAATAAAACAGCAAAAGAAAATGTCCTCTTTCATACAAACTAGACTTTTGTTTTCCACAAAGCTTTTCCAAGTCTTGGACACACGGTCATAGTAAATTCAACCTTTCTGACTCTCCCTCTCTGGTCCAGCAATAACTGGGAGAGGAGATTGAAACAGAGTTTAAAACCACGTCACCACCAAGCATCTTTGGAGAAAGACACAGAGAGGATCCAGAAGGGATTTGATCTCTAACCTACCAAGTAGGGTTACGGAAATAAAATCTGAAGTCCTAGAACTTTGTGAATTTGAATAAGTGGTGAGTTTTGGCCAAGGAAAGCAATGAAGGTGAAAGCTGGACTTCAAAACAAATATTTTCCTGCATTCCTAAAAGGCCTTTAGTTTAAAAAAAGCATTTGTAATAAAACCTAAAACAAGTTTTAAAAATTTCAGAAGCCAAGGGCACAACCAGCTTCCAAGACAGTGAGAAGAGCTGTATCATTGCATAAACTGTGGGGAGTAAAAAAACATTAACTTGAGGACATTGGTCAAAAAGTAAAGCATGAAATCAGAGTGGGGATTGTTTGTTTATTTGTTTTTAAAAGGGCCCACACATCCTAAAAAGGGTTTTGGTTGGGGGCCTCGCTTTTTGACGTCTACCTTTTCCTCCAGCTGCTTTGTGCCACTGATTATTCTGGAAGAAATTCTCACCTCCCTGAACTACAGCACTTTTCTAAAGTTATGCAACATAGGAAGCAAAAGCTCAGTATTTGTCAATATTAAAGAATGTCCCTTGCATCAGCCAGTCCATCTGTGAAGTTTTGTTCATTATGTAGATTACACCACTGACATACTGAGAGATATTTCTGTGGAAGCCTAAATGAAAGAAACGTTAGTAATGTTTTATTTCCCAACTAAAAAAAATCATACCGAGAGCTTCATGATTTTACAGTTGATACGTTTTGCCTTTATCCTTTTGTATACTCTTCTTTCCTTTTATTTTATGTTTCCCCTCAATATGTAGACTAATTACAGTGATAAAACAACTCATATAAGATGTGACTCACACAGCCCTGAAGAGAACAATACAAAACTACCCTCAGGCAGGGAAACTGCCCAGCTCTCAGCAGGCAATAACTCCAGGCCTGGGGATCATTCCCACGGATGCTTAGATATCAAGCTTAATTGAAGGTTAGGTACGTCTAATTTTAGACTCATTTCATGCCCATACATCCAGGTCCAAACCCTTGTTCTGGGAAACTGCAGATTAAAATGGATTGCTTTGTGTTTTCATTTGCATGCAGAGCATTGGGGGGGAAAACCAACCCCTGGTGTTTCTGAGCAGATTCTGGCCCTGGGTGTGGCTGCCCAGTGCCTTCTGCATGGAATTTGCCCAGAGATATCAGGCAGGATGCAACTCATTCAGCTCCTAGGAGAGGAGCATGAACCACAAGTGCATTGCAGCAGCTTGGCCTTGCTGAAATGAGGATCAAAACAGGCACTTAATAAGCAATAAAACCCAACTTGAGGCTCTCACAGCAGTAGTAAGAAGGCATCCAGCCTTATCTAAGCCATGTCATTGTCCTGTCACAGCTGTTCCAGTGCACTGGGCCATCTCCCACCTCAGGACCAGCAGTCCCAAAGGCTTGTGATCATTCCTGTAGAGACTGAGGAAGAGAGAGCCCAGGCACCTCAGATCCTGAGAATCTCTGTCCTGGATTGATGCTGAATTGTATCCCCGTTCATCTGCTTAGCTCAGAAATCAGTTTTGCACCTTTAAAACTGGATCTGAGAGTGAAGGAGAAGTGGTGGTTGTTTTCAAAGCATAAAGATCAGAGTTTTCAGCTTTCCTTTGCACACAGCCCGTGCTGTCTGCAGTGTGGATGGTGGGACAGAGCTCACCTTGGGTTTTTGTGAGGTTTTGGCTAGCTGAGGCAGAGAAGTTGTCTGGACTGTGTTTTTTCTTCCTTTTCCTTGTAAGTGTTCAAACCTGCTCTGGACTAAACCCAGCAGAGCCCCAGGAGCTCAGAGCCGTGTCCCACCTGGCCTGGGCCCGGCATTTCCCAGCATGGAGGGACTGACAACAACTGAGTGAACAAAATACAACCCACAGCAGAGATTTTCTAAATTTATCATCTCTTCAGAACAGCCAGAGCTTTTGTTGTTTAGTATTGCTCATTTGTGGTACTGGGGAGTGCTTTCCTTGTTAAATAAACAATTTTTTCCACTTTTCTCCAAGGAAATCTTTTTCCCGAACCAGCTGGGGAAGAGGCTGTTTGGATTTGCTTTCTAGAGGGACCCCACTCAGAGGTTTCTTCCCAAATTTGCCCTAAACCAGGAGAGGATCCTTTGGTGTGGATCCAGCCCCCCCAGCTTTTGGCTGCTCCTCCAGCACTGTCACTGCAGCCCAGTCACTCAAGTGAGGTGCCAATGCACCTGCTGCCTGTTTTTCTTCCTGAGAAATCCATGGGGGAGCCTCTTGGTGCATGATTGTGAGAGGATGAGCATAAAATTGGGCTGGGGAGTAGAAGATGGAGAAAAGCAAGAGATGGAATTTATGGAGACAGGCTGTGAAAGTTGGGGCTGGTCAGCCTGGAGAAGAGAAGGTTGTATGGAGGCCTCACAGTCCTTTCCAGTGCCTGAAGGAGCTACAAGGACATAGGAGAGGGAACTTCATCAGGAACTGGAGTGACAGGACAAGGGGAACAGGTTGACACTGACAGAGGGGTACAGCAGGTTAAATATTAGGAAGAAATTTTTCCTCCCTGTGAGGGTGGTGAGGCCCTGGCAGAGGGTGGCTAAAAATGTCCAAGGCCAGGT
This sequence comes from Certhia americana, assembly GCA_018697195.1. NCBI lineage: Eukaryota > Metazoa > Chordata > Aves > Passeriformes > Certhiidae > Certhia > Certhia americana. The sequence continues at coordinate 2,359,531 of CM031869.1, read as the reverse complement.
TGGACAGGGCTTGGAGCCTCCTGCTCTAGTGGCAGGTATCCCTGCCCATGGCAGGGGGTGGTACTGGCTGAAATTCCAGATCCTTTCCAACACAAACCACTCTGTAGCTCTATGCCAGTTTAACACAGTAAAAAGAAAATCCGAATTACAGTGTTCTAAAGCCTCTCCCTCTCCCTTTGCTACAGCCATCAGATGACAACTCCCTGCCATTCCTCTGGATTCCCATCCCAGCTGTTGGTCCCTCAACATACTGTCCTTATCTTATCCTTATCCTTATCTTCTGTGACACACAGAGCGCATGACAACGGCCCCACATCACAAAAGACTTCAACCTATGCCTGGCCTGGGCCTCCCCTGCTCAGCTGTCACAGCCACAGCTCCTTGTGAGACAAACTATGGATTTCTTTCCAGAAACGTCGTATTTCACTCAGTTTCCACAAGGCAGTTCATCACCCTCTTGGGAAGAAGCAACTGTGTTGAGAGGACAAACCCAATTTCTCTGCACGCGTGTTTACCCAGCTAATGAGAAAAGAGGAATGTCTGGCTGTATGCAAAGTCAAATTCCTCCAGAGATCAAGTATGCTTAGATCTGGCCACGAGAGCAGGCTAATTATATGCAAGTGTTAGGAACTATTCACAGGCTTAACCCAACTGCAGTGAAGTCAATGGTTTAACTCTCCCTGCCTTCAAAGGGAGAGGGATCTGGCCTTGGCACACGCTTGAGCCACAGCTCCCTGCCAGGCTGGCTCATCTCCCTGCCACCAATTTAGGAGCTGTAGCCTGAACAGGAGAAATCCCCAGATTATACCATTTACTTTATTTACATTACCTGTCCCAGCAAATCCTGATTCCCTGCCTTCCCCCTCTCTTTGTTTCAAACAGAGGTGTTAAATTCTGAATCCAGATACACGTGTGCACTTCAGGATGAGCAGACGGGCTGAAAACAGCAAATCCTTCCTGGACCAACAGATGGAGGTTGTGTCTTAATCACTTTGTTAACAGGGCAGAAGCCAGGCTACAGCATCCTGTGAGCTCCTGCTCTCCAGATCCTGCTGCAAAGAGCAGCACGAAATACCCCTGCAGCTCTGTTTCCTGAGAAGATGCAATTAAGATGCCTTTCCACCTCTACAACAGGCTCACCAGCACGAGCTCTTTCTATACAAGAACAAATTTAATTTGGCAGTGGGAACACAGGAATGGCATCCAGAGTTCCTGAGCCTTGCCAGCCATTTGTCCCATTTGTTCAACCATCTTGCACAAGCACTTAATCCAATTTTACTTTTTTTTTCCCAAGCTGGTTACCTGAAATAGGGCCTGATCCAATCCCCAGAAAGGCAAATGGGAAGTTTCCAGCCCACTTCATTGGTACCCATGGGCTCCTAGGCCTCTGTGTCTATATTTAGGCACTTAAATATAGTAGTCTGGGCTTCAGAGATTACTGAGTGCCCACAGCTGCCACTGAACTCAGAGGGAAAAAGAGGAACAAATCTCTGGTTCAAAAAGTTTCTCAGCTGCAGACTGGGAAGGCATAATCAAGGGAAATATCACTGTATTCTTGCTGTGATATGGATTTCTCCTCACACAGATGCTGTGACCCAAATCAGACCAGAGCTGCAGGAATTCTGCTGGGATGACACAGCACAGCTCTGTCTGTCTGCCTTCCCACAGACTCAAGCACTAAAGATTGCAATTCCCTGCAAAAAGTCCTTGAATTCTTGAATTCTCCAGTCGTTGTGAAGGTTTAGGAAACTTCACACAGGCAGACTAAGCAGTTTGTTGGAGAAATTGAAGAAATTCCTTTCTCCAACAACCACTGTGACCAGTTCTGCCCAGTTCCACTGGTGTTGTGAACAATATCCTCATTTTAACAAAGCTGTAGGAGCCCATTAAAATGATGTTCCCCAGAAGCCAAGTCCTCAGCACTAGGATGTTAAATAGGCAGAGTTAGCAGGAAAATGATGGGCACCTGGCTGGAATTGCTCCGTTGCCACAAAAACCAGCACAGCAGAAAAGTAGGCAGAGGTAAGGAAATAGGGCTCAAACTGCTTTAATTTGTCCTAATTTTAAAAGCAGAAGTAATGTGGATCCTTTGTCCGTGTTCCCACTCATCCTTTCATTTCTGACACTGAGAAATTCACAGCGAATGGGTTTAGTTATGGAAATCTAAGTTATCTTAGCTTCCTTATTAACTGCTTTTGCTACATTTTAGGGGTTTTTCAGAGGTATAATTCATCCACTATTTGTGCCTTGAGTGGCCCTAAACATCAAAAAAAAAAAAAACAAACCCAACCAAAAACTCAAAGAAGTTTTTGGTTCTTATTATCTTCCGAGGAAGTTTCCTTTTGGATTCATCACAGATTTGCAGTTTACATTGTGCCACCCCAAAACTTGTCACAGAACCAAAGGTACAAAAATGCTGGAATGAGTCTACAAAACCAGGATACAAATTATTCCTGTGCTTATCCTCCTTCACCTGCAAGATCAAAGGACACCCCATTTTCTGACACCGTCATAGAAAACAAATCAGCTGAACTCCATCTCAAACAGGATTAAGCTGCATTTTGCAAGGAATACATGGAATACAAATATGGTGTAGTAGTAATAATTTTGTCAGTTTTTGAAGCTGGGTTTGCTCTGTGTACAATGCAATTCTACAGATAACTGAGTCTATTATCTGGTTATGTCACTCCTCAAGAGGACTCTGGACATGACAAATTCTCTTTTCAACAGCATAATATAAAATATTCTAATTCTGGCATGTCAGGTAAAAGGGGAAGACAACAAAAATCTGATCAGAAATAAATAGTAACACATTCCCTCCTGAAATGATATTTGGAAGCTTATGGACATTCGGCCAAAGTGGGAGCCTGATTTTACAGCTAATTATCATATATTTAGCACTTTTTCTGTGCACTTCTCTCCCCTAAAAGCCAGGCCAGGGAGAGACATACATAAACAAAATCCTGAGAGAAAACCCCAGCAGCTCTCAAGGGCAGAGTGAAAGTCTGGACTTATAAAAACACTTGGGCACCAGTCCAAGCAAAAGGCCCAGTCTTTAACTAAACAAAGGAGAGCAGGATCTCATCCCACACCAGTCCTTAGGGGACAGTGAGAATCTGCAGAACTGGGCTCCCAAAATGTTTAACATCAGCAGGTGTGAAGAACAGCCTCCTCCAAGGAATGTGGGAATGCTGCCCAGGAACCCAGCTTAATGGAGATGGAAGGAGAAAGGTAACCCAGACACAGATCAGTGAAAGTCAACTTATTTTTAAACCTGCTGTGCAATAACCAGGAGCTGAAGTGCAGCAGGCAGGACTAGGTGGCATTAGAGCTTGTGTCACTTGGCTTTGCTTCATCCCCTCACAGCTAAGAGACACTTTATTAGCAAAAAATGCTGAGATCAAGGCAGGAATCATCAGTACAACTGAGCTTCACTCAGGGAAAGGATAAAGACACGTTGTTCCACTGCACAGCCCTCCCTGTCCATGAGTGACAGATGTTCCAAACCCTGAGCTGCACAGCAGAGCACAGGGCCACACACAGCCAGGTCTGGGAGATACTCATTTGCTGCTAACCTCTCTGCTCAAAATACCCAGCCACTCACTTCCTTGGGAGTTTATTTTTCCCTCAGGAGGACTATCTGATCCTGTGAATCCTCTTCATTTTCCATTCAAGTTCCCAAATTGTGCAACTTCCCTGCTGCACCTCCTTTTTATAAAGCAGAGAGGACCAAAATTACCAGCAGCAGGGCAGACTGTTGGTTTCCTCATCTGCCCCTTTGAAGTTGTGGCTGATGCTCTTAGGAGTGATTGAATTGATGCTCTTGGCTGAGGGCTTTGTACAACGAATCAGGACAGATCTGTCAAATGTCCCCAGGCTGATGACAGGAGTGTCAGGGCTGCAGGAACAAGCTCTAGAGAACACGAGGCAATGTCTGTGCTCAGCCACCACCTCCAGAATTCCCTCCCTTCTCCACCTCCCCTCCAATCCCTCTGGCAACATCAAGGTCTCAGTGGCCACTCCAAAGGACACATCCAGCTCAGTTCCAGAGGATTTGCTGCTCTGGAAGCACAGGCAATGCTCATTTCCCCTGCACCACGATCCTGGCCAGTCTCCAGGGTTTTTCCCACACTCCAGCCCCAGGAAAGGATGCTCAGGGATCTTCTCTGTATCCCTCAAAAAGTATAGAGAGCAAAGTTTCTTCTGCAGTGAGTCTAACACGAGTTGGAAAGTCCTGGGAATGTCATTTTCCCACACTCTGAGCTCCATCCAACCCACTGGCATCACCTTTCCCAAAAAACCAAAAGAAACAATATAAAACCCAAAACACTTTTCCAAGAAAAATGTGACCGGGGGGGTCTCCAGGAGGCAAGTGGAAAGTTACTGGGAGTTTTTTCTGTCCCAGTGTTACTCCACAGAGCAGGACTGCAATGTCCCAAGAAGATTTAGATCTACACTGGTGCCACTGATGTCAGAACTGGGCTGGCATGTACAAATAAATATGAAGTATTTTGGTGCTGTGTCACAATGGCAGCAGTCTCTTTCCCATATTTATGCCTGCAAAATGTTGCCCTGCAGTATCAGAGAAGACTTCTGTGCAATCCAGGAACTGGTGACAAGACTCCTTTAATTGCACTCAGAAATATATTTTTAGGAATAAGACCAAGAAGTCAACGCAGCTTCCTTCTTGTTAAAAACTAAAATAAAATGTCTGATGGGCTGGGAGAAAAATGAAAGTATTGATCAGCTTAACAGTTGGAAAAATGATTACTAGTATAAATAAAAAATTTAAAACCCTGTTAATATTAGTGAGACTGTGTGGCTGGGAAAATATTATCAAACTTTTGTTCATTACTGTTAGGAACGTACAACTTCTGGAGAATCAGGTTTCCATAAAAAGCTATCTACTGTTTAATGCCACTTAGAGCCTGGAAAATCAACTTCTTGGATATTTAACCTTTTATTCACTGGAAACCTACACAAACTTGTAAAGGAGATGTGACAGCTACAGTGGGGATTTTACTAATTTCAGCGTCAAGGGGGATATGGGGAACTTTTTAAAGAGAAAAGCACTCTTGTCCCAGACCCCAGAGAGCCTTTTGTTCCTCCCACCCACCAACAGGGAAGAGCAGGCTATAAAATAAAATATAGGAGACCCGGGAAATTGATTTATTTCAGCTCTGAGTGCCCCCATAGCAGGAGCAAGTGTGTCAGGTGCTGAAATGTTCCTTTTCATCCTGAATGTCCAAACTAAGGGACAAAGCAGGCCTGGTTGTCACAGATAATCACCCTTCTTTTCCAGCTAAAGCCAAGGAAATCTGTAGATGCTCCCAGGCTCAGCTTAAGGACTTGAGATGAAATATTTCAAAGGGGAGGTTCACAGAAATCAGAGGCTGCTTCTGAAAAAGGCTTCTATTTCTCTGCAGTTCACACAGCAGCACATGAAATTTCCAGAACATTTTTTTTTTAGACTTTTTAAGTCACCTTAAGCAATTCTAAATGTCAGTTTAGATGACAAAACATCCTCACAATTCCTGTGCCAGCAGTCAGAAAAACTGTGAAGCAGAACTGCCCCTGCCAGCACAACTCACCCCTCATATCTTCTGAGCAGTGCAGCAAAGTTCTAACTTCACTGTTAAATGCAGTTCTGGCTGCTTCCTTTAGAAATGACAAACAGCAAATATGTTTGTTTCAAAGTTGGTAATAGTAAAAAAAAAAAATTAAAACTTGTAAACACTGCCTAGTGATGTTGAACTCCCACTTTCATCATTTCTTAAAGAAATCAGAGAGAATTCCTACAGAAAAATCACACTTTCTCAAAGACCTTAGCCTGCAGTTAAGTGCTAGCTGCTACTTTTTCCAGCTAAAATTCCAGTCCAGTCATAGAATCCAAGCAAAAGAACCATCAGAAAACAACAGAGGCTTTACTCCACATCATCTATGACTTATATTGATGATGATCATGCTAAAGCAGGAAACAAAGCAGATTAATTTTTATAAATGCTGGCATCCTGCTGCTGCCTGAAAGTTACTTTTCCTGACTTTTGAACAGGGGAAATTTACTCTGGGCTCCATATCACAAAAAAATGAATGAAAAAAAGATGGAAGACGGATGCCAACCTCACATGGATCATTTCCAGATTCCAGCCAACGTTTCACATTCTTTTGTCTTTGATCCTCACACGACATCAAAAGTATTTGTTTACGATCAAGGTCATTCCAGCTGACTCAATAATTCAGCAAGACAAAATGTTTGAAAGAAAACAAGTGGTTAAAGAAATTATCGAGGGGTTTGTTCTTTGTTTGTGTCATGCCATAAAGTGGAAAATTACCTTAAATATTGAAGGAAAAGACACGCATGAGAGATAAAACCCAGGCAGCCGAAAGCACTGGGGTTCTGGATAACAATTTACAGCAGCAAATACTCTTGAACTGTTTAACTTCTGCATGGTTTCAGAGCAGGAGAAAGTCTAACTCTGCAGCAGGCAGGCTTTAACCCTAAAAAAAACTTGTTCAAGACCATGAGGCTCTTTCATCCTCCCTCACCTGATTTTTTTTGTTCCTTTAGTTCATTTCTGCGCAAATGATGAGAAGTTTGTGGGTTGATTTTCCCACTCCCCTTCCCATGAACTTGCAGGCTGTCTCATGGGCATAGACCTTCCAGTTTTGCTGGAAAATGAGGTAACATTTAATAAAATGGTAAAAATGACGAATGTCCTGCAATAGCTTCCTTTCCACTGTGGTATCACCCTACATAACCCAGAATAGACACAAGGAAATTGTGCCCCACTCCCACTGAGGTTTTGGACTTGGAGGCAGCATTAATCCTATCAAGGAACAGTGACTTTCCAACCTATATTTAGGAGCAGTGCTTCTCAGTATCCCTTGCACGATAGCAAAGACAGGTGAGCAAGAACAGGAGTAATTTAGTGCATGCTGTGATCTTCATTTATCCAGAATTTAAAGAATTTCACAGTTCTGGGGGCTAAAGGGAGGAGCTCCCTTGAGGAGCACTGATCACCTGGTGGGACCTGACAGTGATTTCAGTGAAGGGCAGCTCTGTGTTTGCTGGTTTTGTGCCAAGGTGGGACCTGTGTGCACACATGTGCTTCCCCATCGTGGCAAGAAAAAAAACACAAACCCTCTCTGTTCCAAATCTGATCAGATTTCCCAAAGCTACAGAAAGGGAAATAGAGGACAGGTTTGAGAGCTGAAAAACAATTCAGGGATTTATCAGAAATGACACGGGTGCCACAAGAAAGGAGTTTTCTGGTTGAAATGACTGTTTAGCCAAAACCCCAGCTATGTACAAAAAATCCCTCCAGCACCAGGTTTAACCTGAGGTTATCAATCCTCTGTGCAGACTAAACTCTTTCCCCATCTTTTATCCTCCAGTCCTCCCTCAATCCCCATCTCTTCACTGGTTTAACATTTCCCTAAAGCCAGGCTTATCCCCATGCCCCATTCCTGAACCCAGTCCCAAACGTCTCCCCAGTGCAGTGGATGACTGGGAATGCTCTGAGCTGAACCTTATTCCTCCCACAGCCCCTGCTCAGCCCAGCTTTGACCTCTAGGGACCACCACACAGGTGTCCTCCCTTTTTCACCACATCACTGAAAGAATGACATTTTCATGGTGAAATCACCCTTCTGCCTTCAGAGCTTACTAGAACTGCTGAAAAGACTTATTAACTGCATCAAGCTCCTAAAAATGAATTGCTATTTTGTCTATCACTGTGCTTGAATACAATGGGGAACCAGCACCTACAACTACCAAAACTTTTTACATCAACTCTTAAAAGTTGCTGAGAAAATTAACATTCTCTCCTAACCCAGGAAGAATGTTCCTTTAGGTCACACTGAAATCACATTTGACCACCTGATTTCCCCTCAGTTCCCCCCATGCTGATATCCTTCCCTCTATTTGATACACAGGCTCCAACAGCATAAGTTACCCCCACTTAATTTTATTTACACAGCACACTCCATTGGACAGGAATTCAGCTCCTCAAGTGACTTTGCAGGTCAGACTCCAGCAGCCACACGAAAGCTCAGATGGAGAACAGCAATTACTGGAACGTGTGAGATGTGGCAGGAGAACAGCTTGCAAAGAGTGTGGCCACCCTGGCAGCACCTACAGAAACTCCTGTGAGGTGGGGATTTAAACTCAGCCAGCTCTTGTGTCATCATCCATCCGTCTTCTTGGCTTTGCCTCTCCGGGAGCAAATGATGAATGTGACCTTCTTTGTTTGAGTTCTTGCAATGAAGCACTGTTTGCATAAGGCTCTTTTTTATTTATTTTTTTCCTGCGGCTTGTTGACTTTTATAAGACATTCATAAATTTGTTCTGAGTGCCAGTGAGATGCTTAATGGTGCTAAAGGGAAGGTATTAAGGATAGTCGACTCATGTCAGAACAAGCCACTTGAAAGTAGCTATAAATATTTGTCTGGATTTCATTTTGCTAACAAACAGCTTCTTTTCTTCTTCTCCTCCCATTGCCCCCCTTAAAGGGTTGATCTCATAAACAACAGAAGAATTTTCTCATTAATAAAAAAGCACATGTCTGGATTTGGGTTTTTTAATAGAAACTTTCCTATTGGGGACATTTGAGTCCTTGTATTCTGTCTGCATGGAGTCGGCTCCCTTTTCAGGAAAACCTTGGCAGCTTAAGACCTCCAGGGTGAGCTCATGTTCTTTTGCACTCCCTCAAACTCATCTCTGCTCTTTCATTGCTCTGGCAATGAGTTTAGGCTAGACTTAGGGACTGCAGTGTCCTAGAAGCAAGCCAGTAGCTACACATTCCTCCTCATTTTGCTCATGAGCACACTGGAGGGTTTTGCATCCCTTCAGGACTGGAGCCACTTGCCACACAATTTGGGAACTCCACCCTCCAGTCTCGTTGCTCCAAGGTCACATTGACACAGACACACAGAATATCCTGCTCTTATTGTCCTTGGGACCAAAGACCCCCTCATTGGGAACAGGACTGGTAATGGGGGCTACCACCCGTGCAGCCCCCTCCAGCTCCCTGCCAGCCCCAGGGCAGCAGAGACAGCTTTTCACACAGGAATAGTCCAAAGCTGCTTCTTGGAATCAGCAGGGATTGATGCTTAGGACTTGGGTAAAGCCTCTGGCTTTGGGCAAGCAGAGCCCTTTCCTTCCCAGAATAGTCTGTTTGTGTTTCAGCACTGGAAGACCAAAGTTGTGTTGGGATGCAACCACCACTGGAGGTCTGAGGAGCTCCAAACAGCTCCTGCTGGTTCAGATGAGCAGATAGCTCAGCACTCAGCCAGCAGGAGAGCCAAGGAAAAGGGGGTGCCCAGAGGAGTCAGATGGGAAGGAGAGGAAGCCTCCCTCTTTGAAAAGCAATTAGGAGACCAACAAGAGAGGAAAAACAAGGTTTGGGAGGGTCTTTTTACTTGGTTAGTTTAACTCTGTGGGAAGAATGAGTTGTCAATGCAATTTTTTATATGTTTTCTTGGTGTTCTCACAGACCAGAGCTCATTACAGCAGTCCAGAAAGTAGCAGCAAGGAAATCTTGAACACTGTCACCTCAGACAAGTCCCATAAGAGCCAGGGTGGGTTTTACCTCAGGAAGGACTGTCAGCTTTGGTCTGAGCCAGCAAACTAACTTCGATTTGCAGCTTGAAGTCACTGCTAAAAATATTGAAATCCCTCAGAGAACTACCCCAGACAGCAAGGAAAGCATAAGAGAAAATAAACTTTCTAATACAGAGCTCTAAACTGTCTCCAGTGTTTTTCCTGGATCCTTTTGAATTTTCTGGATATGTGCACAGCACTCTCCGTTATTAGGCATCATTATGGCACAAGCAAACCCAGCCTCCAGCATAGGGATGGAAAAGACCTGGCAGATGGTCCAGATCAGCAGAGATAAAACTACCACACAGGTGAGGCACCTGCCCAGGGGAAGGCTGCAGTTCCCTGCCAGCATTCAGCTCCCTGCTTCTCTTCTTCTCCCTCCTCCCTTTTTTCTTTTTTTTTTTTTTTTAAACTCTTGTATATCACTCAAGCAGCTTTCCCAGTGCCTGCAAATGCTAATTGCCATGGTTTGTAACATTCTGTACCCCACTAGAATTAGATGGCAGCCCAGCAGCCCTGATGATATCGTGGTGAATGATTTATCCACCATGTACCACATTCCTGCACTGTGCTGAAGCAATAATGCTGGGGAGAACTTGGAGTGATTAGTTTGCCTCTAGTGTGGGCTACAATCAAAGGTTAATGGCCTTGAGCACCCAAGAAGTTCAATTAATGCCTTGAAATGGTCTAGCTGGAAGGCCTTTATTAAATGGACCATTAACACAAGGAACACTATTTCATGCCTGTGTAAACATGAGGAAAATACTCCTCACATCCAAAGAACTCTGGCCATGTGCTAAATTAACAAACACCTGAAGAACTCTTTGTTCAGAGATGGGCCCCAACTGCCTTACGGACACACAGTTCCACCATCAACACAAGTTTAAGCTCTCTAGAAGGTCGAAAATCATGGAAAAATCCTGTGGTTTCTGACACTATCAGGAAGCAGCAGTTTTATACCACCTCCTCTTCATCTTCAGGTTCTGCTCCCACCAAAATCCCCAAAAGCCTGAAATGAGCACAGTGAGGACGAGAATCCTTCAGAGTCCTCCTGGGGAAGGAAAAGGAGCTTTGCTAATGACTGTGACAAGGTAACTCTTAGAGATGGTTCTAGCAAGAGTTGGAGCTGGGTAGAAACCTGCAAGGCCAATGACTTGCACAGGAATCAGACCCTACCTCAGTGCCCTGGAAGTCACACATTGAACTGCTTTTACTTGCCCAGTCCCAACTTCTTCCTCTGCTGGAGGCTGATGCAAGGCCCTTTCTCCACAAGCCATCCATCCATTCTTAGTTCACTTACAAACCTTTGATGCTTGGAGAGGTTCCTTGGAACAGAGGCTGGACAGAGTTAAAGGAATAAAGTGGGGATTTATTAAATGAACTTCACAGGAGAAACCTTGGGCAGTGCAAGATGGACCCAGGATGGATCCTGGTCAGGAGTTTTCACACTTTGATCAGTTTGGGTCCATTTCCATGTTGGGGTTCATTGTCCCATTCCAGCTCCAGGTTCTGCAGTCCCACCCTCCCAGGTTGCTCTCCTCAGTTCTCTGCTGTTTGCACTTTTTGGGGCCCAAAGCTGCAGCGGTGTCCTTGGTTCTGGTTCTGGACAAGGATTGTTCTGTGCCCTTGGTTCTGGTTCTGGACAAGGATTGTTCTGTGCCCTTGGTTCTGGTTCTGGACAAGGATTGTTCTGTCTGACTGAGCTGTGAGGAGAGCTTGCTGACACTTTATGTGCAGTTCAGAGTTGTATACTAATGCAGTACAGAATCTGGAAAATATAAAAGCTAAAACTTCAGGCATCACCTTAACCCACAACACCTTCTTGGCCAGGACCAAACCAGTTGTGATGCAATAAGGCAGGAGAATGTCACCGTGCAGTCAGCACAGGTTTGCTTTCTGAGGCTGCCCATCCCAAACATAAAACTCCCTGCCAAGGCAAATTGGATTAAGCTCAGATCAGATTATGTGAGAGCTGGGCTGTGGGGGCTTTTCACTCTGGCCTTTCTTCAGCAGAAAGAACTCCAGAGGCTCAGCATGACAACAGGAGAGGGAGAAAGAGGCAGAGCCTGAAGCCATGGAGAGAGACCTGGGCTCCTGGGGAGAGGAGAACAAAGGGACATAAGATGCAAGGTAAATAAAAAGGCACAAGAGCTCAGCTGTGACCTCAGAGAGAGAAAGTGGGGGGCAAGGGGTCAAACTTTACACTAATTAACCTTGTATCAGCAAACTCTGAAAGCCTGAACTGCCCCAGGGGCTGCAGCAGGGGCGGTCAACCTGGGCCATCTTCATCTTTGAAACCAAGGGTGAAAAGAGTGACAAAAAGGGACAGATTTACCTCCAGACCCCAGACAGTTTGCAACGCTACAGGTCCCACCTGAAAATGGGAGTTTGCTCTGGAATCTCCCCACAGCATTGTTTACATTTGTAAAAAACAAACAAACAAAAAGAAAAGCCTTGTGAAAATGTGTACCTGCTCCCTGATCCACAAAAGCAGAGATGTGTGAGCTTGCCTTTAAACACAGGACACTGCTAACCCAGACAATCTGAAATCATTAAACATTTGCTTAATCACTTTTCTGGACCAGTCAAAGTATTGCCATGGGTGTCCTCAGGCTGCACAGTTCATTGAAACAACACCTGGTTCTGTCAGTGCTATGGACACAACAGTAAATATCAGATACAGAAATTATGAAGATTAATACATAAAATACATTGAAAATCCAGGTCTTGTACAGGATCTATATATAGGAAATAGAAAAAGAGTTAATTATATCTCTGTTCTCAGTGGCTAATAGGAAAACAGTAAGCCTGGTTTGGGTGTTCTGGCTAGAGGAAACACAGCATAATTGCCATTTAATGCCTTTTCTTGTTGGCGCAGAAAGAGAGTTCAAATTCTTGGTGTATTAACACTGAAAAAGCATCAAAAAAGAGGAAAAGGTGCTTTATTCAAACTCTGAATAGCCAGCTTTATTCTGATACAGAAAACCAACCTCCATAGCATCTTCCCTCATTAGCACAGGGGATCCCCAAAACCACTGAGGGATCTACTCAGAGCTTCTGCACACAAAATGGAGAGATTTTTGGTTTTTCCTTATTGGAGGAGCCCTGAATTACAATCACAAGCAACTGGAGCTACTGCAGGACAAATTAACTCTGCTGCAGGGTCACCAGGAAGATCAAGCCCACAAACAACATTGAGGGAACTTCCCTTTATCAATCTTCTGTCTGGAAATACTGCACACCTTTGTCCTCTTGGTATAGAATAAAAATGTCAATTTTTCAGGATTTGGGGAAGGCAGTGCCAGCTCTGCCTAGCCCCTAGAACACACCAAATTAACTAATGATCCCAGCAGAGGGAAGAACAAAGCTGCATTCCCATTCTCTCAGTATGAGGGACCAGTGGTTGACAACTCCTGAAAAACCCCTTTTGCTCCCCAGTTCAGTTTGTGTTTGTTTAAGCCCAAGGCAGACAAACACGAGAGGAGCCCCCAGGAATCCAGAACCACCCTGATGCTTCTGGGTAGCAAATCATCTCCACTGCCATCTGTTTTCAGTCACTTCCAAATGAGTTCTGAAGAGTCAATTGTTTTCTTCTAGGAAAAATAAACATGCAAGCTGCTATTCACCCAATTTCCAGCAATTTTCTGCTGTGGGTAAATGTAGCTTCAGATTTTAGAACTAAGTCTCATTCTCATCCAAAGAATTTTGCAATATAATTACCTCATTTTTACTGACTTGGATAACTGTTGCCCTTTGAGAAAAAAAAAAAAAAAAAAAAAAAAAAAGGGGGGGATGTAAAGTCTGCAAAGACTAATTCCTCCTCCTGCCCCTTTGTTATAAAATCTTGGAACAACTGACAGTGATTAATCTCACTTGATATTTCTTTGGTTTCTCTATTTGTTGATTTAAAGGTATTTTATGACTGATTGTTTTCAGTTGCCTGGACAGCTGTCAGATCTGTACTGTGGTTTGATTTGGCTTTCGGGGAGCAAAATTATTATTTTCCTTATTTTTACAGCTCCAAAACATAGTGGCTGACGGAGGTGGCCTGTCAAAAACCATCTATGTGAAACCAAAACTACCTCCAGATTGAGAGAAGATGGCTCAGACATCCTGCAGGCAGATTACACAAGCAAGAGGTGGAAGGCAATAACACAGTTGTTTTTTTATTTTATTACTAGTTTTTAAGATGCCCAGCTTGCACATAGCCTCAAATACAGTGGCAAAATCCATCCCTAAGTGTAAAATCAGTAATTTTGAAGGAATAACTTTGGCCTTTGGAGCAGCACTGGTGGAGCTGGTGTGGAGCTGCATTTTTGGGGCTGGAGTGCTGCAATCCAAGTAATTCCCATCCCTGCTTGCCTGGGAAAGGCTGTGCCCAGTGAAAGGAGTGTGAAACAGGGTCTGAGAGTCTGAACCACAAAAAAAAAAAACATGAAAGAGTGAGGAGAGCTCAAGAGAGGAAGGTGTTAATATCCATCACCTTCAACCTCCTGTCTCTAACAGTGACTGCAACCCTTGACTTTACACCTTGCCCTCAATTTTAGCCTCTTTTCATCTCTGCATTTTCCTTGTGCCTCCACCTCCCCACTGTGCCCACCTATCTGCTTTTGTGGCTTTTCACTTCTCTCATGGTGCCTCTACAAACCAGACCAGTATTACCTGAACATCCTCCTCCTCCTGCCCCTTCTCTGGATTCCAAGCTAAAACCTCACCAGCTTCTACCTCAAACAAGGCTGGACGGGGCTTGGAACAACCTGGGAGAGGGGAAGGTACCCCTGCCCATGGCAGGGAAGTGGAACTCAGTTTTCCTAAATGTCCTTTGCAATCCAAAGCGTTCTGGGATTCTCTGATTCAAAATTTACATGTTAAATTTATATTTACATTGAAATTTATATTTAAGCCTGTGGAGAGATCAGCTGCTGTTGACTCCAGTTTGCTAAAAACTAAGCACAAAAGAATAAATGCTTTTCCAACCTGGTGTTTTCCTGGATAGATGATGGGATCTGCTTACACATCTTTATGTTTGTCCCTTTCCAAATAGACAAGATTAGGAGAAGGCAGCTCCAAGGCAAGCACTAGGTGGTGGCACTTCAGGGACAGTCACAGCCCAGGGCCCACACTTAATTCCTCATTACTTTTTGAAATCTGTGGCTCCCATGACCCAAAGTTTGCAGATAAAGCAGCCAGAACAAGTGCATAAACACAGCAAAATGAGGAGTGGGACTCATTATTTTGCAGACTCTCACTGCTTGAAAAGGAAGTTCTCTCCACCACCTGAGCCACCCTCCCCTTTCAGTGCCCACATCACTTCCCAGGCTGCCTCCTCTGGTATTCCTAGTCAGAATTAGGATTACTAGCAGCTCTCTTGAAAATAAAAATAACCCACACAGTTCTTTTTTCAGTTTCCAGATTCTCCCTTGCAGCTCCTCCTGAAGCATCTTACATTATTCAGATACAATGCCCCTGCTTTTCTCGTTGAGGGCCTATGGCCTTGCTACTCTTTTCAAGCTTCACACTTCTATTTTCCTGGAGTTTTACTTTTCCTCTTCCAGTCCCCTTCTCCACAACACACTTCAAGCAGTGGAAACCAGCCCCACATTATGCCCTGAGAGCTTGTGTGTAACAATAGACTTGAGCTTGGTTTTACTAAATCACTCATCCCAGCATCTTCTCCCCCTTGCTTTCTAAACCATGGCCATAAATTGTTGGGAAAACAGCAGAACAGGCATATGTTTGCATCCATGCCCTCATCAGCTCTTCTAACACCCTGTAAATAAGGGCCACCAGATCCACCAGGCCACGTTAAATCATGCACTACACACAGGTGAAGTTTCCTTCATCCTTGCTCACATGCAGACCTTTCAACCCAGCTGAAACATCTGGGAATTCTTTTCCCTGTTCCACAAATCCCACAGTGTTCCTTTCCCTTCCATTCCTGATTGTCTTCCTAGGGTACCACCTTCTCCAGACACATATCCCTTCTTCTCAGCCACAGGACAGATTGGGACCATCCTTAAACAAATAAATCCCAGTGGTTTTCCCATCTCCTCTGCTTTCCACCACTCTGGTCTCATTTCTGTCATCTGATTCCTCTTTATCCACATTGCCTGTTCTCATACCCATTCACGTCACACATTTAAGAAGGTGGCAAAGAATGTCAAATGTCTTTATAATCCCACTAAGCCACATTTGCCGCTTCAACCACCAGCTTAGTTCACTGTGCTCCTTTTAAACAAACACAAACAACCCCAGAAGATGTAACAACAACAGAAACAGGCGGGCAGCAGAGCAGGACATGCTGAAACTCAGCGTGGTCCCCCATTAGGGGGAAAATTTCGAGTGTTTTAATCATGACAACGGCACCACAATGAATCAGTGGATATGCCGGGTCAGCCTCTCGGCTGGTGCAGCGCCAGCAGCTTCCACAGGGGTTCATCAGGCATGAATTGGCCCCATATGTGAAAACCCTCCACAATTTGTCCAGTTTCTCCCATCCCTGTGGAGCAGAGCCTCCATATGTGAGATCCCACAGAGCTGTCAGCCAACGTCACATTTCAATAACAGCAGAAACAACCGGGGCTGCACACACCAGCAGAACAATCCCATTGCTCATCAGCTGGCAAGGGACCTCCGTTGGCAGGGCTTTTGTTGATCACAACCCTTTCTGGGGAACAAAACATAGGAGCTATCAGGCCAGAAGAGACTCAGTGATCCATCTTCCCCCTGCCTCCTGTCTCCAGCAGAGGCCAACGTTGATGTTGGAACGGGAGATTAAAGATGGATCCACGATGCCTGCGAGGCACCTGGGCTGGTTGTGCAATGCTCTGCCCTTGACCCAGAGAAAAACTCTCCTGTTCCATGCAATATGTTATCCCAGAGAGGAAAGGCTCTCAGGGGCTGTCATAAAGCAACATATGTCCAAGTCAGACAAATGTCCTTTCTTTTTCTGTCTTTATTTTAGCTTGATTGATATAACTGAACATCCTCTTCTTAAGATCAAGTCTTTGACTTCACAGATTGAGTTTCATGTCAAAAATAGTGTTCTTACCTAAATTAAGATCTTTTCTCACAGAAGCAGATGCAAAGGATTATTTTTTTCACCTTACCCTGTTTCTCACTGTTTTATTCCCTTTCCTTGCCTATGCAATATCAAATTAATGTTGGTCCATTCTATTTCGTTGTAGATAAATTCTCTCCCCCCAAACTTTATAAACTTTTACTCTTTTCTACCTCTATTCCAACTTGTCTTGGATATGATTTATTTAGCTCAGCTATGATATTATTTGGCTCAGTCCTGAACAGAGATTGCATTCTCAGTTCCCACAAGACAAACAAATAGATCAGGTGAAAAAAATCAAAAAACCTGAAATAATATCTTGTACTTGAAGTAGAGTTCAGGGAAGTTGATGAGATGATGCTGATGGCTATACAATGAATCATATCCTTTCTAAACTGAGATTTGTTATAAAGTACAAACCAATCTCAAATGCAAAATTGGAGCTGGTGATCAGATAACTGTTTTATTTGTACACCTTGTTGTCACAAAACAACTTATTTTGCAAATCTTAAACCCAAAGAAAATATGATCTGAACTATTTTATTTTTTTCCACCTCTGAAAGAAGTACTTTTTAAATGCTGTGCCTGGTAGAACATGCTAACATGAAACACTCTCGAATTAATTTAGAAACGAAGTATAGACATTTTTGGTTTAAGCTACTAAAAGTAATTTTTTTTTAAATTAAAAAAAAAAATAATATGTTTGCTCTCTCAATTGATATATTATTAATACTCAGAGCATCTCTTGATTCCAGAGACTGAAACAGAGAGGGAAAACTCCTGCATCCCTCCCCAAGCTGACTATTTTGTGAGGTACCAACTGCCAGTCCTGGCAGCCCCGCCACCCTCGTTAGGTGATAAATTAATGCTTCGCTCCCGCTGTGCCCTTGCCAAGCGGGCAGAGCTCCAGCCCGAGCCTGCCTTGTCCAACCGGCACCCACCCTCTAGTGGGATGAGGGAAAAGTGCTGCTCCAGCTGCTCCCGGCTGGGATCCATCCCGAGGCACGGCACAGCTGCTGGACACCGAGGGGATGCTCCTTCAGCATGGCCACATCTCCATCTCTCCTTTGCTGCTCTCTGCCCTCCACACCTCTGCTGGAGCACGAGGCTTTTGGCTCTGAGAGATGATTCTAGCCAGGATGAGCTTCTGCAAGAAACTCCCGGGATAATCTTTTCTTTCAAGCTCTGCTTTGGGCAGGGTCAGGGCTGGTTTAACTGCATTTCTATGGGTGACCAAGAAGTGATAACCCAGGGAAATCAATGGCTGCAAGTGTCATTCTGTGCCAAAACCAGTGTGGCAGCAGGAGCAGTGACTGTCCCCTGTGCTGGCACTGCTGAGGTCACTCTGGGATTGATGTGTCCAGTTCTGGGACTCTCAATTCAGGAAGGACATGGAGGGGTTGGAGCATGTCCAGAGAAGGGAATGGAGCCCCAGGAGGGGTGGAAGGAGCTGGGAAGGGGCTCAGGCTGGAGCAAAGGAGGCTCAGGGGGGTTCTTGTGGCTCTGCACAACTCCCTGACAGGAGGGGACAGCCGAGGGGGCCACCATGACAAGAGGGAACGGCCTCAGGGCAGGCTCAGGGTGGACAGCAGCAGGAATTTCCCCATGGAAAGGGTGCTCAGGCCGTGGAACTGCCCTGGGAGGTTCGGATCCCCATCCCTGGAGGTGGCACTCATTGCTCTGGGCTGTGACAAGGTGGGGATGCTCTAGGCTGGACTTGATGATACCAGAGCTCTTTTCCAACCCTAATGGTTCTATGATTACACCTTTCTTCTGTTATAAGGAGGAGACCAAACACCCAATCAAACAAAACTGCTTAGGGAAATAAAAATCCAGCCCATTTTCCTCTGTATAGACCAATACAATTGAAAACCAATTAGAAATTGGAACATTTTTGTTAACAATGAGCACTGCAGTCGTGGCACAACCTGTGAAAGTGCAGCAGAGCTGTAAACAGGTCTCAAATATTAAGTACAAAATAAAAGAAGTGAGCAGTCTTTAGGGAAAACACTCTTGAAAGGGTTTGCAGCAAGAGAGCCAGACCCTGCTTCCCACAACCACTGAAAGGTGCTTTGCAAGGGACAGACAAACAGCCCCCAATGCCTGGGCAAGAGGTCAGCAGGTCCAGTGGCCATAGCTGGGGTCAGCCACCCTCCAGAGGGTCCAGAGACCCAGAGAAATCCAAATCAAGCCCAAAGGTGCAGGCACAGCTCAGCACAACAGCTTCACATCCCCAGGGGCTGAGCTTAAGCACAGCTCAAGACCTGTCAGCACAGGTGGGTGCCCAGATGGAGCCACTCAGGGAAGTCAGAGCCTGCTGAGGTCTGGCAAACCTCTATTTAAACCCAGAGTAACAATCCCCAGTGGACTTAGATGAATCAAATTAGGTCCCAAAGTTAAAAATGAAGATTTACAGTGACAGTGCGAAATGAAAAACCGCTAAGGAATATATTCTGTTCTCAAACATGACACAGTGAAGGGCAGAATTTAAGCAGCCAAGGCCATTAAAAGCAAGATGGGACCTGGAACAATTGAACAGGGCTGAGGAGTGCATGATCCTTTCCTTGACATGATGCAATCAGCAGCCTCCAGCAGGTCTAGAATGGAAACAGTGTGAAGTGAAGGAGGGGGGGAATGAAAATAAAGCCATCTTTCATGGATCACATGGTCCCATCAGGAAATATGGAAACCTCTGACTTGTCTGGCTCTCTGTCTCTCCCTCCCTACGGGTCTTGTGCAGAAAGCACAGCCTGTGTGCCCGGGAGGTGATGAAATCCCTAATGCTGTATGGCACATGGGGAATTTGGGGGATTGCAAAACAGGATGTTTCTTGGAGGAAATACAGTCTCAGCAAGCAAAAGGTTCAAGTACGGTACATCTCACAATGATGTAAGAGCTCGATTATGCATCTCCCCTAAAGCCCAGCTTAGGGTTTCAGTTCTAGTAGAACTAATGGGCAACACCTGCTGCGATGAAAACAATTTCCGTCCCTGAACTCGAGCAGAAGTGTTTATCTTTTGAGTCAGAAAATGTTCCTCTAATGTCTGAACAAGACTCCAGGGACGGGAACATATGCCCAGAACTGACGTTTCCGCGCATTAGATCGCTTATAAAAATGGGAATTAGAAAAACCTGGTATCATCAGATGTCTCGTCCAATAAAGTCATTAAATGGAAAGTACAGGAAGGTTCCTCTAACGTTTCCTCTCCCTGCCACTGTAGTCCCAGTTGCTCTTTGGAGAGCAGAGGCAGAAGCTACTGAAAAAGCTTGCAGGGGTAAATTGTGAGTTCAAAATTTAGGGCTTTTCCAGACCTGTCCCTGGCAAAATTACCATTAGCTTCAGTGGAAACTTTACCCAAATATGGGCCTCAGGACTTGGGCCTCTTGGTTTTAGTTACTAATTTTATTATTAAAGGTTAAACAGAGCTGTTGACAGTACAAACTATTTTCTTACGTAAGCAGCAAAAGGGAGAGAGTGTCAGATATACAAGATAAAACAATACTGCCAAGTCAAAGCAATATAGGTTATGGGTGAATGTCCTTTCACGGAACATCCTGCTCCAAATCCCAAATAACACCCTTTTCCTCAAGCAAAACTCCCACTTAAATCCACTGGAGCTCAGTGGGATGAAGAGGCAGAGTCAAAAAAGGACCTTGGGGTTCAGCCATGGTTGCTACAAGGGTTTTTAGGGAGTGTAGCTGTTGAAAACACAGAGATTCTACTTTTATGTGATATTCATTAAATATTATAATGCAAATTAAATGTTTAAGCCATTCAGTTATACACACAGAAGCCTTAACAACAAAGCCCTGGGTGATAGGAATGTCAGAGAGGATGTGTTGGGCTTTCTTCCCTTAGTTTCTGCTGTGATGTTCTTTATCTAAAGCTTGGCCCCAAACCAGGGATTTGCTTTTAATTCTTGACTGAAAATAATAACAGCAAATTATGTGGCACTTAAAAATAATAACCATCCAGTCAAAGGCAAAAATGTTCTCCATTCAGTCAAACAACACTTCACTGGCTTGGTGATTAAGTGGCAATCCAGAATTTAACTCCCTGGAAAACCTACTGTTGTTATAATGCAATTGTACTGTCAGGGCCACAGATAGTTCTGACGTTAATAACAATGCAACAGACACTGAGAGAAATTCCTGTGGTCGTCTGTCCTCCTCAGATACAGTTATCATCCCATAGATCATCAGCTGCACAATAGGCAAGGGTGTCACGAAGTTTTTGACACAGTTCACACATTAACACATCAGACAAATGCAGGACTTCAGCCAGTTCTCACCAAAGCCAGTGGAAAACTCCAACCGAGCCGTGCTGGGCACAGGGATGGTGTCACAGGGATTGTCAATCACGTAGGAAACAAGACAATCCCAGCAGCTTTCTGACATCAGCGTCTGCCTCCATGTGAGGCTTTGGCAGAGCCTCAGAAAGGTCTGGCTCTCTGTCTCCTGCTCTTTTAAACAGCCTGAGAATCACAGGGGTTTGTTGTTTTGGCATAGGGCGCTCAAAAGGACACTGATGAACTTCACAGAACTGAAATCTGAATAACTTTTGTATTTTCTTCCTAAATTTTATGTATTTTTAAGCATGATTTTAGTTTTACCCCTGTGCTTTAAAATTAAGCAGCAAGAAGCCTTTGCTCTACATCAACCCCACAACCCTAAATCCCAGGTCAGCTCTGACTGTGTTGTTGAAGTGTGGTCATATCAGCCAGTGTACCTAACCACAGAATGTATTTTCTGAGCAAATGTTTAGTAAAACTCCCATAATTTTGCTGAGTAAGAGTTCAGTGGGATTGATCTGCCCAGGGAAGGAACATCACGGATGAAAACATACTGTTCCTTTACAGTCACAATATCAACACAGCAATAAACATTCTCTTGCCTGGAAAACCAAGATCAAAACAGCAAAATCCTTGTGCAAATGATGCACAGAAATACCAGAACTCCCAGTTTGAAATAAGAAGCTAAAAAAGTAACAAGAGAGAGGGAAATATTTGGTATTAATCCTCAGGGCACTGATTCCTGCATGGATGAGTGGGCAAAAGAACCTGATCCTGGAAATAAGCTCACAGAAACAAAAGCAGGAATCTGAACCCAAGATCATTTTCCATTTTTGTATAATCGGGGCTATAAAAGCAGAAGCAAACCCGGATATTTTCCTATTACCAGGGAAAAATATCAGCCCAAGGCGAAGAGGCAGAGACAGAACACAAAATTGGCGTCGTATGAAGTCGTTTTCTCCCTTCCTCTTCATCCCCCCACCAGCCCCAACCCCTCCCAGCCCCAGCCCCGCTGTTCTGGGTGATTCCAGAGGTTTAGCACATCTGCAGGAGCTGCAGGGATGCAGCTGCTCCGCGGGGACATCTCTGCCCCGGCATCCCCGGCAGCGACGGGAGCCGTGCAGGTGGAGCAGCAGGTGGGCAGCTCCCTTGGTGCTTCCCGGAGCTCTGCTGCTCTCATAAATGCTGCTCCAGAGCCAGCCCAGCTCCCGGCCAGGCTGTGACACGTCCTGCCCTGCGCCGGCTGGCCTTGGGGGACTGTCCCAGCAGCGGGGGACAGCAGGGATGTGTTCCTTCCCTCGGCAGATGGTGGCTGTGCTGCATCCGCTCCTGACGGAGTTCTGCAGCTGGGACTTACATCACAGGCTCCTGTGATCTCCTGTGAGGAAAAGCTGACAGGTTTGGGATAGGGAAGATTGGGAAAGAAAAGCTTTGGGGTCACCTGAAGGGAGCCCACAGGAAAGATGGGGAGACTCTTTACAAGGGATGGAAGGACAGGACAAGAGGGAATGGCTCCAAACTGACAAAAAGTAGGGTTAGATGGGATTTTGGGAAGAAATCCTTCCCTGTGAGGGTAGGCAGACCCTGGCACAGGGTGCCCAGAGCAGCTGTGGCTGCCCCTGGATCCCTGGCAGTGCCCAAGGCCAGGATGGACATTGAGGCTGGGAGCAGCCTGGGACAGTGGAAGGTGTCCCTGGATGTCCCATGACACTGGATGAGCTTTAAGGTCCCTCCCAACCCAAGCCGTTCTGTGATTCAGTGCTGCCCTGGGATTACAAACACAGCCTGTGCAAACACTACCCAAAAGAGGTTGCCAGTCTCCTGTCTCAGAGCCTTCAAAGGAAAATGGTTGAAAAACATGATAAGCAGGTAAATGGCTACCCTGGGGTCATGATCCATCAAAATCAGCTGAATAACACCAGCATTCATTATCAAACTTTGCCCGACATAATGCACTTAACCCCAAATTTTAAGTCACTACAAAAATACTCTCTTTCAATAAAGTGGAAATATGTTGTAAGCAACTTCTTTTTATTCCACTGCAAAGAATACAATCTATTTTCTTTTAGCTGCAGTTCACAGAAGATTGCCTGGTTTACATGGGAAACTGGGGAATGAGCATTCCCTGCAATGAGTCTGCAGAGGGAAAGAAATTACTTCTCAGAAAGGGCCAAGTTCAGGATTTCAGCCTGCACTTTAAGCAGGGGCTAAGAGTAAAGTCCTGCCTGCTGGAATTGTGAAATCTCTGTAAGCAAGTTTATAAGCAAGTATTAGCACAGCTGGCAAAGGCTTTCAGCTAGGAAAAAGTTATTCCACTGGTGAAGACGTGCAGGAGGGAGCAGATGAACTGAAGTCTGAAAAAGCACAGCAGATGGGGGCTGTGTGGACTGAAGGCCTGTTGAGAAGCCACTGCAATATTCATGAGGGACTTAAGGTCTTTAGACCAAAATGCCCTAGCAATAGCTATTAGTAAAATATTTTTTCCTCTTTTTTTTTTTTCCCCCTGTTGTCTGCACAAACTGGAGTGCAGCTTCAATGAAAACTGCTGGAAATGCCAGGCAGAGGGAGGAGATGGACCTGGCACAAAACAGTGAGGAGACTGCTTTGGGATGTCCTGATGGAGCCCTTCATGAATTTGGGAATGGATTTGGGAAGCTGCTTGCACTGAGCAGAATGCAAAACTCATAACAGGAAAAGAAGCCTGTTCATACCAGGGCTCCACTAAAAAAGCTTTTGTGAAAAGTCAGGTCACAAACAACTGACCAAAGGAACTCCAAAATCTACACTGGTGAAGAAAAGGAAGGTAGAGAATGAATGTAAATAAACCAGATTCCCCCAGGGAAGCAGAAAGAGGGGTCCTGTTAAAGCTGTTAGCTCCCATCTGCGTGCAATTCCCACTCCTACCCTCTCCACAGGACAAAGCCCTTCCAAAAAGGATTGTGAGGGAGCTGGCTGAAAACTGGAGGAGGCCCAAGAGCAAGCTTGTGGTGGGTGTCCCACAGCTCGGAGAAGACCTTGTGTTTCCCACAGGGGTTTGAGGGCAGATGCCATCTCCAGGCAGTGCAAAGGCAAAGGTCACCAGTGCCAGGATTGCCCAAGTGTAGGGAAACCACATGGGGGAAACCAGAAGTTGCTGAAGCAGCAGAGTCCCCATCCCCAACTGTCCCCAAGGCCCAGGCACAACTCAGCTGCCATCAAAGGTAGGACAGTGACAGCCTGGAAACCACACTGCTGGCCAGAAATAGCTCTGCCCCACGGAAAACGTGCACGGCTCAAGCACGTGGAACTGCAAGAACTAAATAAGCTATAATTATCAGCCTCATCAGGAGAAATCCAGCTCTTAGTCAAGTTCATGTCTATATAATAATAAATTATACAGATATGTCAGTAAAATGAGCACTGTCTGCAGGGCTGTGGGGCTCTGAGTGACCTGCAGCTTCAGCTACCTGCTGTTTTACCATGGTGGACTGTAGTTAAATTAAGTGAGAAAGGTGCTGGTTAGGAGGGGATTCATCTCCCTGTTAACTGGGCTAAGTTTTCTCCTGGACATTTCCAGTGGGTGAGAATAAGAAAAATTGCTGGCTCTGGGGAGAACTTATGGTCTCCTCACCATCCCTCCAGGGTAACAGAGATGAATTGCTCCTCATGTGGACTTTGAGTAAAACTGTGGTGAATCCTGTTCACAAAAGCCACTCATGATCCTCCAAGTGTTTGTGCCATTTGTATGGGCTGGTGGGAATCAGCTGCTCCTGCTGGAGCAGTTCATGCTAGTTCAAATACCATATTCTGCAGAAAAATGACATAATCAAGTAGTGTCTGGTGGAAAGTCACCTCACAGGGACAGAGGTCAGCGTACCTGGTGTCACAGGAGAAGAGGCTGGCTCTGAAACTGCTCAGTGAGGTAAAGGCTGGCAGATGTAGCAGCAGAAAGAAGAGAAAGGTGTGATGTGGCTCTCATGAAAGGCCAGTCCCTCCTCCCGAACTGAAGAATTTGAGAGCCAGCCCTCATCCAAAATGAGGCTGCACTAAAACCAGAGCGAGCCCTCCAGAAGCTCTGTCATCATCTCACTGGTCAGATGGCAAGGAAAGAGAAAATCTTAACCTGGAGCACAGCCAGAGGCAACTCTGAACTGCCTGAACTGCCCTCAGCAGACCCAGCTGCAGCAGAACGAGACGCCAAGAGACACTTGGGCACAAGGATTGTCTGTTGAAGCCTTCATTCACAAATAAATCCACTTTTAGCCCAGAGCAGGCACTCAGGGTAGGACACCAAGGGAAATGTGTTCATAGTTTAGATATGGGGCCATCAGACTGAAACAGCACCCAAATATTAAAGTAAAACAATGATAACCTGCTCTACTGAACGTCAGTCAAAGCCATAAATGTTCAATAGATACGTCAGAGAATGACACACTGTCTAACCAGAGACTTGAGAAATGAAAATATCCTCACTTGGGTTATGTTGTTTCTGTCCTTAAAACACAGACTGAACTTTTGGTAGGAGAATAATAGACTCCAAATCATTTTAATGAGACAAGAGATGAAATTTGCAGGGACTAGACATCAATTTGAGAGAAATCATATCCTCCTGGCAGGAGATTTAATCATCTGATTATTTCAGGAGACACATTTTGGCATAGGAGCTGTTTGTAGGTGCCAAAAAATTGCACAGGTTTGTTCAAAACTTCACAGAAGAGTCACAGAACTATTATGTCAGCCAATTAATAGAGACTTTTGACTGGAAAAAAGAACACTCAATCAAAATTGCCTAAACCAATCCTATCTCATGTATCTAAATTCAAAGTACTTCAAAACCAAGCTGTTCTCAAATTACCAGCCCATACCCTGCTCTTTTCTTTTAGGTCTTTATGGCTACTCTGGGGTGATGATCCATCAAGGTCAGCTGAAGAACACCAGCACCTATTATCAAACTTTGCCCAACATAATACACTTAACTCCAAATTGTAAATCACTACAAAAATAGTCCCTTTAAATAAGGTGGAAATGTGTTGGGAAAAACTCCTTTTTTTTTTTTTTCACTGCAAAGAACACAATCTACTTTTTTTTTTTTTTTTTCAGCTGCAGTTCATAGAAGACTGCAGAATATTACCCTGACTTGTTCCTGTGAATCACTGTCACAAGGCCACTTTGAACCTCTCCTCAGTCCTCTTTGGCCAGCTGAAGACATCTGTGCTGAGCTCTGCTTTCCAGGCACACAGGGAGGAATGTGTATGGACACAGATCCACACGTCTCCAAGGGATCCCTGTGTCAGGAGGGCTCTGGAATTGGTACCCCGAAGTTTCCATAACTAACAAATCCTATCCAGCAATGAGGAAATTGAACAGCCTATTTTTTTATCAAATACAAACCCAAAGATTTGGTCCTGCTTAGTGCATTGAGCCCACCAGAGATGTTCATTGAAAGAGAGGCAAACGCTGAGGGAACTCCATAACCCTCCTAGACAGATGCAAAGGAAAAAAAAAAAAGAATTTGGAAATACCCCAGTGTGTTCCAGCAGCCTATAACGGGAGACTGGCTGTGGAAGAAGAATTGCTGGTATGATCTCAGGACTCAAGCCACTGTAGTCAGCCAGTCTGCCCACAACGATGGGCCAGCCAAGACAATACCAGCTCTATGTTCACTGATAATCCAGACCCAAACACAAACTGCATCCGCCTGACTGACCACACCACAGAAGCAGGCAGGAGAACATGGAAACCTCAGGAAGAGCACAGGCTACCTGCTCTCCTAGGTTCTACAGCAGGGAAGTTTCTCTTGCTGCTTGCAGAAACTCCTAATGGGGTCAGCTGAAATGATGGATGTAAACAGCTCCTCCAGCCACAGGCAGTGCCGGATATTCCTACAAGTACTAAGCTCCTGTGGGTATTACACAACTGCCTCTATTCAGGAGGCTAAAAAGGAGTTCAGTCCTGCTTGTATATGCTGGAATCATTGCATACAGTGTTCCCATAAATCATATAAATGAGTATCACTGTGCCACTGGTTGGGACAGCTGCTGTTATTATTGAAAACTCTCCTGGCAACTCAAGCCTGGTGCCATTCAAGCTGAGGTTGGCCTCGGTGCAGTTTGTGCTGGGCTCAAGTCTGTGCCCTACAAAGTTTCCCCAAAAGATTTTGGCAGAGTTGAGGCGGCTGTGCCCGTTCTCCATCAGCCAAGGGTGACACAGGGCACGGAGCTCTGTCACCAGCCACTCACCACGAGGAGCTCTGTCCCTCTCCAGGCTGCTCCGACCCCTTGGTCAGAGCCTGTTTTCCACTTGGGATGAAACACCTCGTGTGACACAGGCCACTGGGGAGAGCCACCCCAGCCTTTCTGCTGGGGACATTACAGACACAGATGAGCCTCAGCGGATGTTCTCAGGACACCCAACAAAGCTGCTGGGGACAGAAGACACAAAAACACAGGCAGCTTTTAGCTCAGCCAAAGTGCCACCAGTTATCAGAAGAGACACTTGACTAAACAGAGAGACTGGAAAGGGCAGAGAGGAGTCCCAGGAGGCAGCAGAAGGCCGTGGACACCCAGACTGTGGTCTTGTTCTGCACATTCCACCCTCAAGACGGCTCTGTCTGAACCTCTCACCCACACACTAATTTATTCCTGCAGGCTTTCAAGAAATAGGAATTCTGAAAAAAGATGTACAGAAAGTTTAGTACATGGTGTTAAAGCTAGATCCATCATGTCAATTCTCCTTCTCCAATGAATTCGTTCTGCTTGTTATTATCATCTGTCTATATTCATAAACAATACCCTTATGATTTTTTCCATGCCTATTTATTTCCTCAGTCACTGACTTGGTTTCCTGAGGCTATCAGAAAATTGCATATAAATATTTATATAAACAGATCTCTATTTTGAAATGGTCCCCAGCTACTTCTGAATGCAATATGACATCAACCAAAAATCAAGGCGTGCTTGGCACATGGAACCCACTACTGACTATGAAAATGGGTGTAGCTGAAATAGCCTCAGGAAAGGACCCACCAAACTCATATCCAGAATATATTTCAGTAAATGTGGGGCCCAGGATTGGTACATGGATAGGCAAAACTCTTGGGGAGGTGGGAGAACAATTTCATTTGTGCACCAACCAGATGTGCTGTTAGAGCTGTACCACAACACCACAGCTCATTAAGGGGATGAGAGGACTGAATTGAACTCCTGGACACATTTCCAGATTAAAATCTGATTACACTAGGACAGAGAAGACAGCAAGTATTATCTCTGAGGGGTTTTCGTGCAGAAAACAGCATCCAGCAATTCTTCCATTTTGGGTTATAAAGTAATTTGGAATGAAGAGAAAAAAACCTTCTGAAATAATCCCTTTGCAGACATGAGAAACTGCCATGTACGGTGCCATGCTGATGAGCCCAGCTATAATCCAATCTTTTCTTTCTGCTGACTGGCTGAGCTCTGGTGGTTTATGATGTCAGAGGAACCCCTCAAAAGAATTATAGCCTTTTAGTCAGCTCTGAACCACGTATTATTATGAATACTAAACTGGTTCAAGTGCTCTTTTGGTCTTGCTCTAACATTAGACAAAGTCTCGAGCAATTACCTATCTCTTCGAGGAATGTATTTTCCTTGGCGTGGGATGCTGCTGGAAGCAGGAGGGAACATTTGTGGATACAACTCCCCCAGAGCCAGCACACGGCAAGGTACAAACACCAGGACAGGGCTCCCTTCACCACAGCCCCACAACACAAAAGGCTTCCACCACAAGCAAATCTTAACTACTCATCAGGAAAACACTTCAAACAAACACAGACAGGGGTGATGCAGGCGAGAGGCACACCGTGGTGGTAAAGGTACTGCAAGTTATATTGTGGTGGATAAGAACTACATTCATTTGAAAACAGATGCCAGCATTAGCCCTGCAGAAAGAGGGGAGGTTCCTCCATCCAAGTGGCCCAAATAAGTTCCATGACAGCAGCAGGACCTTCATGTGTATTTTAAAAGTTGCCCATTCCAATATGCAGGACCACAGCTCTGTGACTGCTTGCTACACTGACCCCTGGTTTTGATAAGCCTGGCTTGTAACTGCTGAGATTTGGAGAATCTTTCCAGCTTCAACTGACAATTAACTATTTACTTAAGAGTGCTGGGGTTTTTTTAATGTGAATTTCAGCTCACAGTACTCATTATTCCACAGGAAGAACAGAAACCTATAAATTGTGTCATGTAGGTCACAGATGCAATACCTCTAAGCCAACGTGGTCACCAGGCTGTGCTGTGTGTCAGAGCATCTACCCAGATCCCACAGGAGTGACAAGAGAGACCCTACCAGGCCACAGGGACACTTGGACCTGTGGGTTAATTATTGTCTGAGCCAACTGAGAAGTCTCAAAGCAATAGGAAGACCATCTATATGTAAAAAGTGAAATGTGGTTATGAAAGGCCAGTGAGAGCCCAAGATCAGATTGCAGAGATGATTTTCTCTCTCACTGCTCTTACCAGCCCTGCAGGATCGTGCTGAATTTCTTGGGTTCGACATGAAAACAAAAACTGAGCCTTAATTTCTTCACCAGCTGTTGGCTTCTGCACGGCCATTCCCAGGAGCAGCAGATGTGCTGTGGATCCCAGGTCAGTTCAGCTGAGAGCAGTCAGGGCAGCTCCAGAGCATTGTATTGTTTGGACTCTGATTGTGGAATTGCTGCTCTGTGCAGTCTGTGGGCGGTGACTCGGGTGCTATAATTACCACTCTAATTACATTGGCACGTTTCCTTCTTGGCGAGCCCCATGGAATTACAGTCCCGTTACCTGACCTGGGTTCCTGATAGTCCCTACCACAATGGGCTGCAGCATTTTGCTGTCGGTCTGGCCACAAGCTGGTAGGTTTAGTGGGAATTGGAAGGCCAGGAACGTCAAGGTAGTTTTGTTGGGTTTTTTCCCAGAGCAAAAAATAAAATGTTGTCAACGTCTGCTTTGACTGCAAGTGTTACTTGTGGCTCCTTCAGGAGGTGAGGAGGAGGAGGAATGGAGGAACCAGAACACTGGAAGGATCTGGCACTTCAAAGGAGAAGGGACTAACAAATCTTGCCCATCTCTAACTGCTGCCTCATGGCATCATAAACACACAAAAACTGGGTGTGTCTGGTAAATATCAGCTGGGACACTTGATTAAATTGTTTGCATTGGGCTTTGGCATTAATGTCATGGTGGTAATTCTCATCTCTCCTGTGGATACTGCTTCAGGATTTGGTGGGTTGAAAAACTCAAAAGCATCCTGTGCTGCAGGTGGAACCCAGCTCACCTCTGGATTTGATGCTGCCCATAAGTGAGCCCATGTTAACTTTGAATCACATAAAACAGAGAGTGTGCTTTACGTACCACATGGTCTTTAGGTGGAAGAACCAGAAAACACTTTTTTGCCCTCTTTTTTTCCCAAAATCAAACAGGGTCTCAGCAGAAAAGCCGTGAGGAGTTTCCATGCTCCTCCAAGCTGGATCCCACATGCAGCCCTGCGTTGGGAGCCAGAGCTGTGTCCCAGCAGGCCGTGGTCTGCATGAAACCAGAGACTCCACTGCAAATCTTTTGCAGATCCTCCTTCCCTTTATAGCACTCAGGGGGATTCGAGTTTGGTGACTTTGCTGAACAATTCTCTGAATCGAAGCTGCTTCTTGAAACTCTCCACTTTTTTTCTGATGGATTTTTCTCCCTGCTAATTCAGAGCCATCCTGGGATTAGGGGTGTTACAGGATGTTCAGCACTTCTCTGTGTTCAGGCTGCAGCTGCCTGAGGTAGCCACTTCACTCGAGGAAATTATTTGAGGTTTTCTGAGAGCCTCTTGACAGCAGGTAAAGATTGTTTCAGCTTGTGGGAGTGCCAGCTAGAAGCCTCCATAACCTGAATGACATGCAATGTCATAAAAACTCCTGCTAAAACTCACTATGTCCTTGCAAGATGTGGATTCTGACGTCAGGGTCTGTCATTCCAACCATCACTGAGCATCTGGATAAGAACTGGCAAGCTGGAGATGGCCTACAAGGATTTCCTAAGAGGAGACCCTTCCATGGATTATTTTAGCTAAGAATGTAACCCTCCACATCTTGCAGATCTCTTCCCTGTTCTCTCAGGGTGGAAAAAAAAATGCACTGCTTTGAGAAAAGGGGAGAAATGGATGATTTTTGGCCAAAGCTCTTCTGTGGTGACTAAGCAGACTGCAGTCTGATATGTCTCAATCTGAACAGCCCCATTTTGATGACCCTGTCACACATAATTAGCAACAGAACTTCCAGTTTTTCTTTAGCTTGTGCAGTAGTCCCAGAAATCCTGACTGTTGGGCATAATCTGCCTTATATGAGTTGTAATCACATCACATTTTTGTTTATATCCACCAGTAATAGAAAACATGCATATCTTCAGTTTGACTTTAAGAATAAAGTAAATACATAATTCTGGCAAATCGTTTGGAATTATAGTTTAACAGCATCTGGTTCAGATATTCTGTAGTAAATTGTTGGCACAGGCATTGCCACTTTTTTTTTCTATTATTATTATTATTATTATTTGAACCAAAATGTTCTCAGAAACATGTGTTTTTCGTCCAACTTCCATGTAATCCATTTTATGACGGCCACAAAGCTGACGAAGTTTGAAACTTTAAACTACCTGGGCAGAAGGGATTGTTTCTGGACACTCATTACACAGCTGATTAACTGAGGAATAAGCAATCCTGGCATGTAACCCGGCGTGTCAGTTGTTTTGGCTTTTTGTCTCAAGGAGTTGTCTTTCTTGAAATACCTCCCCAGGTACAATGTGTACATTCCACCCTGTTTTGCTCACAAATTACATACCTGTCTTTTATGTCAAGTCCAATAGAGCTGCACCAGGTTTTCTTATTCCACATTAAAAGTAACTAATTACTTGAGTAAATACCTGTTTTAAAAATACCTCAGAGTGGTTTCCTGCTGCTCTAAATGCTGAAATATTCGGCAGCATTTCTGACTCTCATAAATCTTTCCAATAGTTCATATTTTATCAAAGAAGCCACATCAGCTTTATACCTGGTGCATAACTCATTGAGAACATTTCTCAAATACATGATTTTTACACAAGCAATAAGGAAGAGAATGTCTGTGTCATTTTTAATATAATTAGCTTTGGCTGCTCATGCATTTCATTTTCTGTGACTTTACCATCAACTTCTGCTCGTCCCTCATAAAAACTAGTTACCAGAAATTCAAAATCGATGATGAGAGGGGAAAAGTGGCTTAAAATACAACCCTTTGAAGCCTCCCAACAGACCTACATTTACTGAGCCTAGCAGGTTCTCCAGTGTCGAATCCCATTTCCGTCACTGTCAGCAGCTTTATTCGCACCATCCGAGAACCAACTTGTGGGAATTAAATCAACATGTTCCCAGAGCAGGTCCCACACCAGGAGGAACCAAGTCCAAGAGGCAGCTTCCTCCGATCTCCTGACCACGTTCCCAGCAGGGCTTTGCAGCTCTGGGCTGGCCTGGTAATGATGTGTCATTTGCAAGTCAGCACCTTGCACTAAGCCCCGAGGTGGGAAAATTACCCAGGAGAAGAGGCAACACTAAATTCCCCTGTCTTGCTTATTTTCTCAAGTCTGATGAAATCCCACTGCTCTGCTGGGGCTGCACAGCACAGCTCACTCTAACTCTCCTGTGAAATGTGTTTAGTCACAGATAGAAAGCCCAGAACCCAGACCTTGGCACACCTTCCCCACAGCATCCTCTTCCCTTTTGAAGTCATCAGCCTCTCCGTCCTTCAGAACTGGGTGTGCTCGCTCTCTCCCTGAGTGCTAGAGCCTCTTGCACAGCATTCCTCAGCCTTCTCCTGCCTGCAACAGCCTTGCAGGGACACAGCCCTCTTAATAAGTCACGAGGGCAGCTCATCTCCCTAAAGACGCCAAACAATTAAATGCTTCCCATTTCAAGGCAGTTGCAAAATGCTTGTGCCACTGCTTGATCATATGAAGCCTTAATCGAATTATGAAATGCTCTTAAAAAGAAAAGCCTGTGTATGGTAACGAAAGGGAGCTCAGAGTATTCCTGAAAGCCAACAGGTGCTCAGAATTTCTGGAAGGAGTTTTGATCCTCTCCAAAGTGTTACTGCTCAAACACCTCACAGCAGCACACCATCCTGCAGTCAGGCTCCTGTGTCAACATGAGCTCCCAGTGCTGGAGCAAAGCTGCAGGCTCAGTGCCTTTGGGATTCAGGCATCCCAAGAGTCCTGGAAACCAGCCCCTAAATCACTGGAATTGATGACTATTCTCTAAAATCACCTGGCAGTCCATCGTGCTGCCAGGGAGCAAGTTACACCACGCTCCGAGAGACGCCAGGTTTGCTGGAGCATGACCTGCAGGTCACACTCTCCCTCACAGCACCCACCTCCAAAGTGCAGCCACAGCTCCCTGACTCCCTAAGGAAGGGCTGGATGGCATCAGATCCTCTAAAATCCCAGGAGCACCCTGAGAGGGAGAAAAGCAGGGCAAAATCCCGCAGCTCTGAGTGCCACCCGCTGCCCAGCTCTGCGTGCTGAGCAGGAGGAGATGGGAAATGCTGAACGTGCTGACAGCCAGCAGATTTCCTCCCCAAAGTGACACGAGGAGGGGCTATTTTAGGCACGGATTTGGTAAGGAAAAGATGCTAAATTAACCTTGATTGGAGCGATTAATACGATATGAAACAAAAAGGAGAAGCAACTCACTAAGGCAGCCAGGGCTGCAAGGTTTGAAGGACACGCTCTGAGAAATTGGGAGACTTGACTAGAGAAATCAGCCAAGGAGAGGAACATGGGGTCTGGAGGATGGAGACTGCACAGGATTCAAAAGTCAAAAGGGTAAAACACATCCAAAAATCATAACTTTAAAAGAGGCAGAAAGAATGAAGAGGAATGGCTCCAGGAGGACGTCAGACTGAAAGCAGCAGGGAAACAGCATTATGAGAAAGCATCATTTGCAAGGCACCAGGAAAAAAAAACGTATTTTATATAAATACAATATAAACTTGCTGGTTAGGAGCACTGCATTGGCTGTTAGTTCCTGCAACAGAGAAAAACTGCCATCCCTTAAATTCTCCTGCCCGAGTTCAACTCATTCAACCCCTGGTCTTTGAACACTCGAGCTAAGTTAGACGTAGCAAAGGCAATTAAATAGCAAAACTCTCCAGTAGTATAAATAGTAAAAGAACAAGGACAAAAGAAGGGCCAAGCACTCCGGGTGAGGTACAAATGAAGAAGAAAAACCTATTCCTTTAATAGCCCTGCTGACAGAAAGGGCAGAGCCCATCCCAGGGGCACGGGGGCTTTGCACACATCCGCACTGGCACAGCCAGCCCCTTAGAGGAAAGCTGCAAGTTGCAGTTCCGAAGGCAGCAGCGTGTTGATTAAAGGGAATTTCCACACGAGCTTGGCACCACCGTTAAGAATTTCAACCTTAAGAAAAAGACGTTGCGATGTCAAACCCTCCGGAAGGATTAAAAAAAAAAAAAAAAAAATAAAATTAATGTGTAAAACTTCTCCCGGCTCAGCAGCAGCACACAAACCCCGTGGGCCTGAGATCAGCCCAGGGATGCCTGGGGGCTGCGAGGGGGTGTCAGGACGTGCCTGCTGGTGCGTAGCCATGGAGCCATGGTCCTGCAGCGCGGTGTCACGTCCCGCCGAGGAGACCCTTGCTCGGGGAGGTGTGAGTGGATTTCCTCAAGTGCATTTTGACAGCTGTGAGGAAGCGGGGCGGCAGCAGCAGCTGGAGACATTCCTGGCTGCGCCCCCCCCGGCACGGCACAGCTCGGCACGGCACTGCCGGGGGCTGGGGGGCTGCAGGGGAAAGGGGGGGGGCAGGACGGCATGGGGCCGGCATGGGGTCTGATGAAACATCTGATGTGCATTACGGCAGGGCAAGGGGAGACACGCTCGCCCCTCCCCAGCCAGCGCGGCACTTCTCATCACCTGCTACGGATTTTCCTACGTCGTCCTGTGGTGTGCGTGTGTGTCTATGCGTGTGTATGTGTGTGTGTGTGTGTGTATGTGTGTGTGTGTGTGTCCCCACCCTGCTCCAGCTACCGGACAAAAGGCAGCAAGCAGAGCTGCCTGGGGAGGGCTTGCAAGGGTGATGCTCTCCCCACGGTGGTGACGGTCTAAGGGGGGCTCATCCCCGCGGGAAAGCAGCGCCCGTCCCTGTTCGCCCATCCGGGGCTGCGCCCAGGGTACCACTTTTCCCCCTCAAGTGATGTATTTGGCCCAAATCCCCTCGCAGCAAGCAGGCTACAAAATCCCAGGGTGGAGGGAAAAAATAAAACGGAGGGAGCGGAGGGTTTCCAAGAAAATCATTGCAATAGCTGCTTCGGAGAGGGATTTTTTTTTTTTTTTTTTTTTCTTTTTCTTTTTAAATCAAGTCTTGCCATGAGGCGGCAGTGCCGCAGGACGGCCGGCGCTGGCAGCCGGCTCCGGGCACGGGGGGCACCCCGCAAAGCCAGGAGCGCCCCGAAGTTGCCCACGGAGGGGCTGGGGGGGGGGGGGGGGAGCGGGGCCGGCTTGCAGCGGCAAAAGCGTGACAAAATCCCGCTTTTCACCTCCTTTTTTTTTGAATTTTTTTTTTTTTTGTTTTTTTTGTTTGCATATTATTTTTTTTTTTTTTTCGGCTGTCCCTCCCCCCTCCCCAGCGGGTGCCGCTGCCCCCCGCACCCCCATCCCCCGGCACGGTGCGGGTGGGGCGGAGGGGGCGGGCGGCTGCAACCTGCCGGCGGGGCAGGGCCGGCCCCCGGCGGGCGGGCGGAGCGGGGCGGCGGCTGCCATTGGCCGCGGCGCGGAGCGACACCTGCTCGGCTCCCTCATGCGAGTGACACCGGGGCTCGGCGGGGATATTTGAGGCTCCCTCCGGCGCCGCCGCCGCCACTCCGCGCTCGCCGCCGCGCCGGGCACATGCGGTTCGCGGGGCCGCGGCGAGCAGCGCGCTGGGCCCGGGTGCGGCACCCCGCGGGGGAGGACGCGGCGGCGGGGGGAAGGCGCGACCATGTGCGCGGAGCTCGGCGGAAAGCTGGTGGCCCCGGCGCTTCTGCTGGCCCTGCTGCTGGCCAGCACCCCGGCGGCCGCGGGCACTGAGGCCACGCACCCGCCGGAGGGGCCGCAGGACAGGACCCCGCAGCAGAAGGGGCGCCTGTCGCTGCAGAACACAGGTACGGCGGGGCGGGCACCGGGCTGGCCTCTGCGTGTCCCCCCTCCCCTCGCTGCTGCTGCTGCTGCTGCAGTTATGACAGGCGTTTTATTTCGGCGTCCGACTGTCAGGCGTAAATCATCGCAGGAAATCGGAGCTCGCTGCTAATTACCTCTAAAGCCCGGCTCTGCCAAGCACGTGTTGCCCGTGCACAGCCGCGGCCCCGCCGAGATGCTGCGAGCCCGGGGAGGAGAAAGTTTCTCTTCGCAGCCTTTGGAAGCGGGTGGAGGGCCGGGGGCAGCCGGGAGGGCCGGGGGATGACCGGGGCTCTGCCCTCCTCCGGAGAGAGCCGGGCAATGATGCAAGGGGCCGGGGGTTTCTCTCCTCCTCTCCCGCCCCCCGCGCTCCCTCCCCCGGGCATTATCTGCCTAGGAAGAGAGAGCTGGGGCGTGCACTTGGCTGGATCGCTTCCCAGCCGTGCAAAGAGAGAGCGCGGGATCCAGACGCTTCCCTTCCCCCCCTTCTCCTTCATCCCGCCCCCCCCTCCCTTTTCTCCCTTTTCCCCCCTTTTTTTTTTTTTTTTTTTTTTTTTTTTTTTTTTAACACTCTCCGTGCTGCGAGACGTGTTTAAACACACACGAGCAGGAATGCACGAATGCCCATTAGGGACTGCCACATGTGAATCACGGCACTGTGCAGTTCTCAGCACGCTGGAGCCAGGACATGTGATCCGGCAAAGGGTTTGCATCCGGATGCCAACACAAGCACCACAGCCGCGCTCCCGGCCCCGAAATCGCCCGGCTC
Organism: Certhia americana; assembly: GCA_018697195.1. Taxonomy (NCBI): domain Eukaryota; kingdom Metazoa; phylum Chordata; class Aves; order Passeriformes; family Certhiidae; genus Certhia; species Certhia americana. The sequence continues at coordinate 2,322,634 of CM031869.1, read as the reverse complement.
CCAGCTCCACAAAAGGCTCCAGTGCCCCTTTTCCCCCCTCCCGGTGCGGGTGTGTTTGCGCAGCTTTCCCTCCTGTGGCTCAGACAATCCCTGGATCTCATCCCGGGGCTCCCCCGTGCCATCCCCAGATGCACTTCAGGGCAGGTAGAACGGGGAAAAAAAAAAAAAAAAAGAAGAAGAAAAAAAAAAAAAATAGGTGGGATGAAAAAAAGTGCGGCGGCAGTGATTTGGGTTTGAGCTGGTGGTGGCGGGGGGGTCGTGAGAACTCCGGCGAGGCTCCGCATTTCCATCCGCGGCTCCTCTCTCTGCCTTGCAGCGGGTGGAAATTAGCCCGAAAGTTGCTGTAAAGACTTGCAAATGGACCGCATGGCAGAGGGGGAGGCTGGGGATGGCTGAAACACGCTGCGGTTCCAGGGGGGATTAGGCTGGCTCCCAAGGGCGAACTTTAATTAAAGGTACCACAGGGCACAGAGTACAGGAATTCTTAGCATCCTCAGTTCTGGTCTAAAAGCTGCCCCTGTTTAACTTTATCCCCAGGCTTTTTCAGCAACCACCTTCCCTCTGGCAGTACTACTACATCCATTTTTTTTTAAAGGACCAGAAGCTGTCGTGTTAAGAATTAGATTTTTGGGTTGGTAGGGTTGATTTGGGTTTGGGGTTGTTTTTTTTTTTTTTTCGAAAGTGAGTATTAGACAGCATTTTTTGCAGTATTACATAACATCTGAAAGGGCAGAATAAACACATATGTAACTGCTAGCTCCAGTACATCTATTTTATGTAGTACATATATAAATATAATTTTTTTCTATTGATTTCTGCATAGCTGAGCACACAGTTGCATTTTTATACCACTCGTGGTGCAGAGGACTTTACGTATCAGTGGGAGTTTTGCCATTAACTTGACAGGCAAAACCCAGTGGTCTGTAAAAAACGTTGTACCTAATGGCCAGAAACTTGCTCAAAGTACCAAAACCAAAAAATTCTGGCTGGCTGGGTCCTGGGTTTCTCATTTTGGCACCTAAATTTGCTGGGGGGGGGGGGGGGGCTTTGCACGAGCCAGAGAGCAAAAATCATGCCTGTCCTTTGCTCCTGAGGAATTCAAGAGCATGAGACAGTTCTCAAGTGAAATAGCTTGACGTAAGCATAGTGGATTTGGCATTTACTTCTTGGATATCACTTTCATAACGTAATACACCCAGGTTTTGGCCTAATTCCTGCAAAAAACGGGCACGCTGTGGGTACGATTAACCATTGTCACGCATTTTTCTCTCAAACTGGTGTTGGTAGCAAAACAACTCTGTCTCCCCTACCCACCACCAGTTCCTGTGAAGAGTTCTTCACATTAACTCTAACCAATACTCGTTTTAGCTGAAATCCAGCACTGCCTGGTAAATGCTGGCGATGTGGGATGTGGAGTGTTTGAATGCTTTGAGAACAATTCTTGCGAGATCCGAGGCTTACACGAGATCTGCATGACATTCCTGCACAACGCTGGAAAATTCGATGCCCAGGTAACACGGGGAGATGTCCTACCTGTCTGCTTGCTTCTAACACACACTTGGCATGTACTGCAGCTCCTTAACACATCTTGGCACAAAAAATTCCCAGAGCCAGTCTGCTTTTGCCACGATGCACTAATTCTCTAGGAATTTCTCTGTCGAAAGGCCCAGAATCAGGACCTCGGGACAGTAATAAAGCAGCGGTGTGCAACCTGTCCTAGGAGACAGGCTGGCTGTAGCTGCAGCTCCCTGGATCCCTTCCACCTACTGTACCCAGGATAACTCCAGCAGAACCCTCCATGGAGCCAAACATGGTTTTAAGAAACACTGAGCGGCTTTAGGCTCTACACCGTGTTTGTTCAAAGCCAACTCTGAGACGCAGCTTGGGCTCCCAACTCATTTAGAATTATCTCAGTTATTTCCCAGCGGGCAGTTACTAAAGTTGGCCCTCAAGACTTGCACACAACCAGCCCAGGCAACCTCCTAAAGCTGCTGTACTCAAGCAAGCCTTGGGTTCGAGCGCTGACGTTAAAATACGTTACTTCCATGGTATGTGGTATTAAGTTTGTCTCCTTCATTTTCTCCCCAGACCATTTATGCATCGTTGAGACATCCTGTTATTATGTCTTGTAAACCTCCTCTCCCATTTCAGTGTGGAGGGAAGGGAACATTCCGACAGGCCAGCGGCATTTGGCCGCTCCAGGCAGTTTACAGAATAACTTGACTAAAAGCACCAGCTACATGGCACAAAGTAGAGCTGTCCTCAGGATCCAGCCTGTCCCATGAGGGGCAACGAGACCACTCAGTAGGGAGCACTTCTTTGAAGTGCTGGAGCTTTAGGTTCAAATGCTGGAGGATGTACAAAGGGCCTGGCTACTCATTAAAATGGGAATTGCTGCTTTTGCGGGGATCTGTAAACCTTCAACTTAATTTCCAAGTGGCTTCCAGAAAACACTCGTTTATTTTTGCACAGTATTTCTGTCAGCGAACAGAGATGACCAAAGGAGTAGGGAAGGAAAGTTGGGAAGGCAGGGAGGGAATAGTGCCTGTGCAGGCTGAGAGTAGCCACTGATGCCAGATCCCCAGATACTGCTCATCAAACACAGCCTGGTTCACTCCAGGCTGACTCCAGTGCAGAGCAGAAGATTTAAACCCCTGGAGCTTTATTTAACATGAAGGTGACTTTAGCCCCTGCTATGACATGGCTTTTCACAGCTCCTCTCTGTATCATCCTCAGTTATTTCAAACTGCATTAAATGACAAGACTAACACTGGCCATTTTCTGTCCTCTGCTCTGAAAGCTGAGAATTGATGTCAGTTTGGGTTTATATAAGAATTCTCTTTTTCATCCCTATTTGCCTACAGTGCTGAGTGTGTTTGCTCCTGAAGGGAAGGGCAAGGGAGTGCCTTTGGGCTGGGAAACAGAAAGGGATGAAGCAGCTCTTTGATGAGCAAGGAACGTTTCTGGCTTGAAACAATTTGGAGACAGCATCTGCTTGCAGGTCTGGGTGAATCTTATTTAGTGTCAGTGGAGCTGGACCAGTGCAGTCTTGGGATAAAGGGGAGCAAGGATTTGGTCTTTGTGGAGCACCTGGATAAAAGAATCTGAGGCTGATGAAGAGGTGGAGGCAGTGCAGGAGGATTCCATGGGCCCATTGCTCAGCAAAGCACAGGGAGTCTGGGCAGAGCTGTAGCTGCAAGGTCCAGTAAAAAAAGAAAGGAAGGAGTGGATTTGATGCCCACCAGGCAACTGAGTGAAGGAATCACAGTGGTTAAAGAGATGCTGCTAAAGCAGCTTTCCTCCACCTTATTTTTTAGCTTCTTGGTGTGATTTTCTTAATCTCACTTAGAATTTCTTGCAACAGATGTGAAGACACTGTAGGATTATGATGATGGTTATTATTATTAGTAGTAGTATTAGTGCTGATTTGAGTCTCTCTCTGAGGAAGAAACACTGCTAGCTGGGGAATAGGGCATGTGCATATCATCATGCATACGTGTCTCTGAGTTTGTAAACTAATTATAAAATGAAAAAACAAAACCCTGCAATTACTGAATGGGTATCTGTGGTCCTGAGGAGCTCAGCCATGGCAGGATGCCCTCTCCTTTGAGTGAACCTGTTGTTCTGCCACCCTGGAAGCAAATTAATCCAGCGCTGCATTACTTCAAGGTGCTTACTTTTGCTCTTTCCCTGGCTGGGCATTCAGCTGTTGGGGCAGAGGAAGCCTCAAGGTAGCAGTGAGGAAGCTCTGGGTGTTTCAGGTCCACTGGGATAGCAAAGCTGGGTGACTTGGCAGGGTCTTTAAGGGCAGAGAAACAGAGAAGAAGGGGAAAGCCATTAAGTGATATCCTTAGCACTGTAATAACCCTTGACATTGTCCTGCAGAGAAGCAGCTGGCTGGGCATAAATCAGCTGCTGTGCTTAATGGACAAAAATACAGACCTACTCCATTTCTTTCCTTCTCAGGGAAAATCCTTCATTAAAGACGCTCTGAAGTGTAAGGCTCATGCCTTGAGGCATAAATTCAGCTGCATCAGCCGTAAGTGCCCTGCCATTAAAGAGATGGTGTTCCAGTTACAGCGGGAGTGCTACCTGAAGCATGACCTCTGCTCTGCTGCCAAGGAGAACGTCCAGGTCATTGTGGAGATGATTCACTTCAAAGACCTGCTGCAGCATGAGTAAGTGCCTCCGTGCTGGTGCAGTCAGAGCGTGGGAGCTCCTTCCAGGAGTGCCAGTGGGCTGTGCATCTGCCCAAGAGCTGTTTCACCTCCTTCAGGCCTTAAGCACCTCTTGTTTTCCCATGTACAGCACCAAGGTAAAGCTCTCTTTGCAGGGCCCCTTGATGTTTGTGTACCAAGGGTGAGATGTGACTGTGGAAGGAGGGGAAATGAGTTGGAGTTGGCTCTGCCAGTCCTCTTGGTGCACTGGCAAATGCACCATCAGTGTCTGCCATTGCAGATTCCAAAATAGGTTGGTTTTTTTTTTTTTTTTCTGAGCTCAAAGGCATCATTTTGACCCCAGTAGCCTCTTAGAGGGGACAGCTAGAGAAGGGGGAAGAAGGTTTATGCAAAGTTGTCAGCAAGATGATAATTTCTTCTTTAAATACATACTTTGAAATGTCTTGTAGTTAATTGTCCCTGAAAGAGCTGCAGTCCCCCAGGTAATCTCCCATTCATCTTATTCTTTACTAATCTCAGATGCTTTTTAATAAAACATGGGGTTGTACAAAATGAAGGCACAAGTCAGATTTTTGAGGACCTCATTCCTCTGACTGGAGCACAGCTGTCCTCCAAGGAATGGCAGGCACAAATCCTACTTGGAATTGATCAAAGCTGCTACATGACAGCAACAAACCAAGCACAAGCTGTTTGTACTGACTCTTTGTGCACAAATGCAAAAATCAGAGCCTGTTTTTCTTGCAGGTGAACGTCTCACTCCTGAAAAAAGAAGGCTGAGCCACAGCCTGGCATCAGGCTTAACCTTAGAGCATCTTCCTACCACACCTCTGTGCCTTGACATTAGCACAGAAACTCCAAATCCCAGCAATCATGACAGACACTTTTTTTTACAGAATCACTTCTTTGGGAATTTTAGCCTTGCTTTTTTTTTTTTTTCCTCACTAGCCAAAGGAGCTGTGCTCTGATTCTCTTAGTGCTGAAAACCATCCCCCCACTAATATTTCAGCTGCAGTTGCAGAGAGATGCTTCGATGCCAATTTACTCACATAAATCCTGTGCTGTGGTTAGTTCAAGCTGGCCATGGTGGCCTGAAAGCAAGGCCCTTTCCCTGGACATTCCTGAGGCTGGGATCAAAGGCATGGCTGGGGGCAGAGCTGCTGTGCCCAGGGCCATGGGCAGCATCCTGCTGGCTGAGGGAGAAGGGCAGCAGGGCTGCATCCTGCCCAGCAGCACCTCTCTGGGCTGTGTCAGCAGCTGTAAATTGGGTACTTGGCACCAATTAACCCCCCCATCATTTGGGGATGAAAAGAACCGTGTGAGCCAAAAGCCTGTCCAAGGAGGAGTGAGTTATCCTTATTTTATGAACAGGCTCAAGCAGGAATGCTCAGAGGCAGCTGCTTATTTCTGGGGAGCTGAACTGGGGGGTTGTTGGTTGGAGAAGAGAGGGTCATTCAGCTGAACACCTATAATTTGCATGATCTCATTTAGCGCTTCCTACACTCCAGCATCTCCCGGAGTGGGAGCTTGGCTCTCCTATGCGGGACTCCCCAAATAGAACCAGCCAGCCTCCTCCCCTCCCCTAAATTTAGAGGCCATCTCTGAAGCTCTTGAACTAAGGAACTTGTTCGAGATCAATAGGCAAGTGTGGCAGAGCTGGAAATAAAATCACGTCTGCTGACTTGCAGCCTTGTGCTCAGTTCAGGTACTCTGGTCAGGCCGGCTGAAATGCAGAAAGTAAAACAGGCAAGGAGAAATGGGCCAGTATTAATCCACAGGGCTCTGGCAGGCTCTGAATACCTGAAATATTTGGCAGCTGAGCCACTTTTTAGTCATACCAGCGACCTTTTTTTTCTGACAAAGATTTCTGCAAAGGTTGTGCCCAATTTCAAGAACTCAGTTCTTGGGAGGGAGGGAGGTTTATATCCCTTTTGCTGGATCACTTTGTAGGCAACGTGCTCAGCCCTCTCTTATCTCCTTCTTTCCATTTAAAACAAAAACCTAAGAGCAGAGAAGCAAGTGGCAGCTCTCAGGCTTGTTCTCTGTTTTGTTCTGACTGTTCTCTCCCGATGAGTGTTCGGAACGCGGTCGGGCTCCTCCTGACTCAGCTGTGGGGGTCAGGCTGATTTGCTATGGTGGAAGTGGTGACAGGCCTTGGCAGATTGGTCCCTGCTGCATTCCAAGTAACTTTTTTTTTTTTTTTTTTTTTTTTTTGAGCAGCAGGAACAATCCAACCATGGGAAATATTTTGAGATAGGGGAATAGGTGGCTCTTCAAGATTAGCGATTCAAAATGAGTTTATGCAGTTGGGGAAGTTAGATACTGATCGTGATCTGTTGGTTTTCCTCATCTCTTCTGTCTTTAGTTGATGAGAAGAGATTTAGACTTGTCCACAGCCATCAGAGCTGGTGGATGGGGTGTCCAGGAGGTGTACCCTCACCAGCCACCCCACACAGCCACAGCTTCTGACCCTGGGCAGTTTTCCACTTGTGCTGTGGATGGTTCCTGCCGTGGAAGATTTTTAAGCACGTCCTTCTGGGCCTGCAAGCAGCTGAGCAGTTGTGTCAATAGACAACATCAATATTGACCCACAAAACTTGTGACCACAACTATTTTAAAATTGCTGCACTCAGTGACCTGTGGCTGAGGAGCCCAAGTGCCTGTGCTCGAGCTGCTGGTGCCTTGGGGACACTCAGGGGTGGGTGGGAAGCACAGAGGGGATTGATCCAGGGCATGTTTCGAGGCCTTGTTTGGCTGGGAAAAGGTGGATACTGAAAGCTCTGTAAGGGAATGAAGAAATAAAACTTGGTGTGGGAAGAAAAAGTGCCACCAAAGTGGATTCCATTTGTCTGAGCTCTGTTCAGGCAGATCCTGGGTCCAGATAGGATCTTGCTTGTGATGGAGATCAACACCCAGTGCTCCAGAGATGATGAGGAAAGCCAGAGACTCTCTAGCTGGGTATTTGTTGCTTGCACAGAAGTGAGAAAATGCCATTCACCCAGAGACAGAGCCTGTTTGGTAAAGCTGATGGCTCTGGACAAGGAGCCAGTGTCCTTTGCCTTGTGTCCTGAGTGCTAAAGATGGGAGGATATGGAACGAGATGGAGGCAGAAAGTGTGAGATGCTTCTTCTACTTGCCAAGCAAGACCTCATCTGTTCTCTGGTGAACATTCCAGTTCTCCCAGAGTATCTCCAGGGGGACAGCAAGCAAGATCAATCCAGAGAGGTTTTGACAGGATGCCACCGTGCATTTCCTGCAGCAAAATGGCTGATTAGAATATGGGATTTTCCATAATTAACGTGGGCAGAATTGCTGCTGAGTCAGGGGGTGCCAGGGGGCTCACACCACTGGATTTGCTGTGCCCAGGGAGGGTGAGGCAGATTCTCCAGCGATTCCCTGGGCTGGCTTTTTGACTTTGCTCTCTCTGCTCCCTTCACCTGCAGGCCTTACGTTGACCTAGTGAACATCCTGCTCACCTGTGGCGAGGAGGTGAAAAAGGCAATAACGAGGAGCGTCCAGGCCCAGTGTGAACAGAACTGGGGAAGCCTCTGCTCCATCCTCAGCTTCTGCACCTCGGCCGTGCACGGAGACGCCGTCCTGGGAGCCGAGAAGAAGGTGGGGGAAGGCAGCAGGGCCGGTGCTGGCCGTGGGGACATGGTGGCCCACGCTGACCCCGAGCACAGGGAGAGCTCGCGGGCAGCCAAGGGAGAGAGAGGTACCAAGGGCCACTCCAACGCCCGGGTCAAAGCTGGGGGCCACAGTCCCAAAGGAGCCCACGGGATCCTGGACCGGGCAGAGGAACTGTCCGACTTCTCCGACATCCGGAGGTGAAAAAAGGCACCAGCTCCCCCTTCCCCCCCTGCCCTCCCCTGGAAACCTCCTCCCTCGAGTTCCATCCTCCCGTCTATGGACATTCCAAAGCATTTCCCATTCAGAGGTCAAGCACAGGGCATTGCAAGATATCTATGGACCTCGGCATCAGTGTGTATATAGTAGCAAAGGGAGAGCAGTGGCAATGGGTTATCGATCCAGCAAACTCGGCGCTCGGGTGGCAAAATGTCTCCAGCTAAATTCTTTCCCCCTTTTTTTTTATGAGACGGACATCACCTGAAATTTTGGATTTTTTTTGGGGGTTGTTGGGGTTTGGGGTTTTGGTTTTGGGTGGGGTTTTTTTATTATTTTGATTTTTTTTTCTTTTTTTTTTCTTTTTTTCCTTTGGTCTCCTTGGCAGGGGAGAAAGTTCCAAGCGGGCTCTGCCAGGCTGCATGTGGCTGCTTGTGGCTTAGCACCTCCAAAGGTTTAGGGCACAGCCTTGCAGCAGATGGCTGAATTCCAGGGGGATTTGGTTTCTGCCTGTGGCTGGGAACGCCAGAGCTCAGGGCTCTCTGTGTGAAGCTCTCTAATGAAGTAGCTGCCCCGTCTCTGGCACAGGAACCGTGTGGTCTGGAGCTCCACCACTTTTTTCTGAAGTAACTTCTGAGCCATTGTTCCCACCTGGGTGACGCTGCCTGGTTTTAAGTGCCCCCTGTTAGATTTTGACAACTGCATAACTTGATGCTTGCTGATCACAGAACCATACCCAGTCACTTCCAAGGCAAGTAATCAGCTTCCAGACAAGGCAATGTGACTGTTAAGACTTGCACAGGGTGGAGGACCCCCAAAAGTATTCTCCTGGGCCTCTGAAAACCCTGTGCATATTCTCTGCTTCCATCTGCCCCCTCAGTGATACAGGTCTTCCACCCTTACAGCCCAAGCCTAAAGGGGCAGGTGTGGGCTCAGACAGCAAAGGACCCTATAAATCCCCCTAGATTTAGTTCTTATTAGGGCTGCATTGAAGGCCCATCAGAAGCCTGCCTCTCCTTAGCAGTATGGTGTGGTTTGCTGGGATGTGGAGCCCCACTCTAACCTGCCTATAGCTTGGTTTATCCAAATGCCAAAGACAAGGAGAGGGGATTGACTTGGGCTTTTTTAATTCTTGTGCAGGTAACGACGACCAATCTCCACAGAATGAGTTAGTGAAGGTGAAGAGTGTCAAGAGCTTATTGTCTTTAAGCAGGTTTAAGTGTGAATGAGGTGTTTGGCCATATCTCTCCTACCCCCTATGCAATTGTTACTCTCAGGTTGCAGCTCTGCAATCCTATATTCCCAGATATTGTACTGGAAGTGGAGGCTGCAGCACCCACAGGGACAGGAGGGTGAGCTCTCAGCTTCCTCTAGAGAAAAAAAAAAAAAAAAAAAAAAAGGGAGTTTTTCTTAGAAAGTGGGAATCACACCGGGGATTGGAGCCTTCTCATGTAGAAAGTTCGGGAGGAAAGCTGTGGGGGCAGGAAGGCAGTTCAGCAGAGACAGAACGTACCCAGTGAACTAACGTACGTCTTGCTGCATGGTGGGAAGGAGCTGCATAAACAGGAGAGGAGGGTGTTGGAATTTGGCTACAATTTCCAACTCAGATTTCAGTTCCTGCTAAGTGAGCACGGCTCCTAATAGCTACATTCAGGGTTGAATGCAGGGATCCACCCTCAGAACTTGGAGGCACTGCTTTAAATAGCAGCCACGTAGGAGGCAAGAGGGGACAGTTGAGTTGAAAAGGTGTCTCCGTGATCACCAGGTCTTTGCTTAAAGACGTGGCCTTGATCCTGCCCGATTTCAGCAAAGTTCTGTGATGAAATTTGCGTTTGGTTTCAGTGGGAAGGGCTGGGATCAGGCCAGGTGCTGTAGCAGCAAAGACCGTGGTGATGGTGCAGTGAGTGTGGGACCTGCTCCATGGGGCTGGTGACAGCTCAGCCACCCCTGGGCTGCCCCACAGGTCTTGATTTGAGCCTGACTCTCTTGGCCACCTCCTCTGCTCCAAAAATCTGCTGGTGGTACCCTAAGAAGGTTTCTGGCGTGTGCCTCCGTGGGTTCCCTGCAAGTGTCCTCTCCCCCTTGGTGGCACAGAACCACCACGAAGAACAAGCTCAAACCAAAAAGACAATCCAAGCATTTTAGCACAAAAAAACAAGAAAAAAAAACAATAAAAAAAGAAAAAAAGCTAACACAGACCAGAAATGACAACTTGCTACCGATGTTCTTGCATTGAACTAAAATAAGATCCCTCTGTCATTATAGAGGTCTTGATTCATCAATGGGAACCAAACAGAGATCTACATCTTTGAATGTCTCAGTCAACATATCACCTCAGCATGCATACAGTTTTATTTGTGTATTCATTGGTTCTGTGGGGAAAATCGTGTGTTCCCCTTGTTTTGTCAATGAAAATTGGGGAGAGGGGGGGACAAGCTCTGGGTGGGAGGGATTTTTGTATAAGGCATCATTTTTTTTTTTTCTTCTATGTGTGTGAAGATTTTATGTGTTCATCTACTGATTCCACATATGCTATTATTGTAAATATTTAACATTTCTATTTATTATAGTGTCCCCATTTAAAAAAAGAACACTGCTGGCTATGATAATTTAAACGTATGTCATGACCTGTGTTGTATATATTCATGCCACTAGTATGTTTTTTTTTTTATGTTTAAAGCTGCGTAAATATAGTTTTATACAGTTCCATAATGTTATTGACAGCATAAATCATTTATTTATTGTTAAACCTTTCTTTCATATCTTAACAGATAGGGTGCGTTTTACCTGAGATTATTTTATTGTGACATCTACATAGCCTTAATTCTTTATATAAAAAAAAAGGGAAAAAAAAAAAGTCCATTTAGATACTGTATGATGCTTTAATTAACATTCCTTATGAACTTGCTGTTCATGAAGGAGGTTTAGCTTAAAAGCCAAGGTATGAATGTTTCCTTTATGCTTTGCATCTGGAATGAGCCTTGTTCTGGAATGAAAATACTGCAAGAGAAGCAAAACGCCTACAGGAAAAAAAGATAGCAGTAAACCCTGGAAAATGCTGTCCTAACTTACAGTGCTGAACTAAAAGGGGAAAAAAATAAAATAAAAGTAAATAAATAAATAAAAGACAAAACTGTCCTTAATTCCAAATCTCTGGGAGAAAAACATAACTACTTTTATCTCGTGTAGAGTTTGCAGCCAAATAAGCTTGTAAATAAAGAAAATGCATATGGCTTTAGACAAAGCTCTGTACCTTTCACACACTATTATTTTCCTTAAACACTAATAAATGTTTTGAATAAGTCTGCGGCTGGGGTTTTGTTTAGCTGGAGTTTCGGCTGCTGTGAGATAAGGGGGTAGGAAAAGCCCTCTGAAGCTGAGCCAGCAGCTGCAGCCAAGAGGGGCAGAGGTGTTTTGGCTGCTCGTCCCCTACAGCCAGGCAGTGACAGAGGGACATGGGGACAGAGCCAGCCCTTCCCCTGGAGCAGGGCACAGACCTCATCCCTCCTGTGTCATTCCCCAGGAGAGGGAGACCTCGCCGGGAGCTTGGTCTGAGACAGGGAGGGAGATGCAGAATCAATTCCAGGGTTGAAAAACAGGGAGCAGAAGCTCCTGCGCTTCCCAAGCTCAGACAAAGCCCCTTCAGGAGGTTTTCCCATGGATTGGCATCGCTGGAACTTGTCAGAGCCACCTCATGGCTTTAAATCAGCACGTTCAGGTCAGGGAAGGAGCTGGGGGGTGCAGCTGCTGGGGGTTTCTCCTCACTGCCCTGATGATCCCGGATTCCCAAACGGGATTCCCAAATTCCCACACCGTGCTCAGCCAGGCTGGCTTTAGGCACAGCCCAGCATCCATAAGTGCATCCCAGAGGAGCCAGGGAGGGGATGTGTGGCTGACCACAGCACCTGCCTGTGGGCAAGGTGTTGGCAGCCCCCGAAGCCCCAAGGGCTGGATTCCAGCCAGACCCATTAACAAATACAGCAGCAAGCCTTTCTGCAAGCTGCAAGAGCTGATAAGATTTGTCCTGCGTGTATGAGAGACTCAGTTCATGTCACACAGCAAGTTACCCCTTCCAGATTTTACCCTAAAACCAGAGGACATCCATTTTCCCTCCCCACTGGCAGCTATTAATAACCTATCAGTGAGTACCAGCCAGTGGCTCTGTACAGGGATGTCACAGGAGCTGTAATTCTCTCTTAAATCAAATATTGAAATCTCAGATGCTTACTGGAGTTTCAGCAAAGGAGAAAAGCAAAATCCTAAGGTTTACAAAAAGCAAGCTGCAGAAACAGCCCTTTGTGTTGTCTCCAAAGTCATTTTCATACAGTGTCGGGGTGTAGGCAGCAAAGGGATGGGGAAATTATGAGAAAGCACCTCAGAGCATAAAGCACGGATTTTCTTTTTTTTTTTTTTTTTTAAGGCTGCTTGCATGAAAAAGCACATTTTTAACACTCCTTCTGCAGGGTTTAAAAATAACTAATCCAGTCGAAGCCTTTGGATGAGATGGGCTTCACAAGCCTAAATGTGATTTGCAGCAATGTAGGACCTGTAGCATTTCTTTGCCTGTAGGTGCAGCAGCTCTTTATAATCCTGTCATGGACTGTCAAACACCAACGGGAGAGTGCATCCTGCCAGCAGAGCTGTCACAGAGTTTGGTGGGATGTGAGCTCAGACCAACCTGCACTCAGGCTACAGCCAAGGAATAACTTGTGCTGGACCCTCCACTGGCATTCAGCATCCCAGAGCATTTATTTAATTTTTTTTTTTTTTTTGCAGGAGCTGCTCCTCACCATGGTTGTGATGCAGCTGAGGTGGCTGCATTCTGCCTCCACCCTCCTCCCCACAATTTCAACCAAAAAAGTTATTTTTCCTCTCCAAACATGTAAAATGGTGAGCCTGCTTCCTGCTCCCACAAGTGGCAAACGTTAGTGATGGAGAAACGACCCCCAACTCCCCTTAGGGCATTACGTCTCACAAAATAGCACAGTCAGTAACAGAGTGCTGACATTAAAAAGTGCAGAAGCACAGGGAGAAAAAGAAACACTAAAACAGACTGCAGAGCAAGGATTCTGCATTGCACAACCCACTAAAATATGTTTAATACCAGCTACAAGTCTGCTTCAAGGCTGGAGTGATCTTAGTTCAATTTGCTCCAAGTCACTTTACAAGTGAGGTGAGGAAAACCAAATCCAGAAAATTCAAACTGCAAATGCACATCCACACACAGGTCTCAGCCAGCTGAACAAACCCCACCAGGATTCATACTCATGATCCATTTGGACTTAGCCTCTTTACGGGCTCCCTGTCTTGCCTCCCAAAAGAACAAAATTAATTCCAGATATTGGCTTGCTCAGGCATACCAAAACATTTACAAATGTATATGGCAATTTACATATGTCAGCCCACACGGTGAGCTGAGTCAGAGCTGCTGCCAGTGCTCCTGCCTGCTCTTCCCAGGTTCCAGGTACTGCCCTTCCCTCTCCTCCTTTGCCTGGAGATGCCAGGAGAGCCCAGGCAGCTCCAGAGCAGCTCCGTGCTGCGTCACGCATGAGGAATTCATCCCAGCGATCTTCCCAGGTGAGGGAACAGTTAAAAGCTTGCTGGGAAGCCTCTCAGCAGAGCATTTTTAAAGCTATTTCCTGACATCTCACCAGAAACAGAAATCCCACTCAGTTTTCACTGCTAGTTATGTTCATGTTTCCATGCTCCCCTCGGAGACTCTCGCAGGAAAGGCTTCTCTCACACCTGCTCGAGGCACAAATTTTGCTGCCTGTTCCCCCAGGGACAAGCTCAGCACATCTCCAGCCTTGAGCAGAGCCTGGGCCACCCTGGGCAGCTGCCCCGTGACCAACCAAAAGTGAATTATAGAGAGGGGATGCCAGGGGGTGCAGCTGGACCATCCCAGGGGTTGGAGTTCCACTGATGTATCCCAAAGATTTTCCCAGGTCTTTCCTGCAGCACTAGCACCTTATAATTAATGAAATTCTCATCATTTTTATTCCTGTACATTTTCTATAGGGAAAGAAGCTCCCAGCCAGAGGAGCATTGCATTTGGAAATGAAAACCTGGTGTCTTTCTTGATTGGGAATGTGAAATGGGGGACCCGAGGGTTAGAGACATGTCAAATTATGTGAAGCTGCAGGGGCTGAGAATTCCTATCTCTGAGAATACTGCCTGCTACAGCCTTAACCTTTTCTGAAAATACCATCCTTCCCTATAAAAAACGTGACTTGGAGTTTATTTAGAAATCCTTTTCAAGTAAGAAGTCGTTCTTTGGAGAGTCTGCTGTGAAGCTCTCCATGTGGATGGAGGCTTTTTTAAGGAATTCTGCTAGAAGGAAGTGCCGTGGGGCAGTGCTGGATACCCTGGCATGCACCTCAGTGGCTCTGGTGACACCACAGACACCAGCCCTGACGTGGTTCTGCAAGAGGAACCTCAGCAGGGTTGGAACCAGGGCTGGCTTGGCTGACACAGTGCAGGAACAAAGTTCCCACATGGCACAGGCAGCACCAGCTTCCCCAGTGCCACTGGAAACAGCAGCTCATAGAAAAACTAAACCCAGGCTGCATTTTAACCCAGCCCAGGATCAGCCCTCTGCTATCTGAGCCATGATGGCATGAAATCCCTGCTAGAAACCCCGCTTCCATTTCTCAAATTTTCTGCAGTTTGTAGCTGCTTTTCTATATCCCACAGTCACACCAGGCTACATTTGTCACCCATGAATAATCCCACTTACATTGCAGAGTCTCTTCCTACCCTGGAGAAAAATGCAGTGGGAGGTGTGGGGAAGCTCAGTGAAAGCTGACAGCCAGGAGAGACTGGGAAAGGCCTACAGAGCTCCTTATTTAGATGTCCTATTTTAAGATAAAATGAAGAGGAACTATGCACATTCAGCATTTTGCTAAACTGACATGAAACCAAGTCACTACAAAATCAGTTTGCAGAGGGGCGCAGTGCACATGCTTGAAGCCTTCTGTAAAATATTATTATTATTTATGATTGCAGTAGCTCCTGGCTGTCAGCAAGCCCCAAGGTTGGGGCTACTGATCCGTGTATCACAGGAGAGAACCCTGGCCAAAAAAAGATTCCATTGGGAGAAGGAAACATTGCCCTTTGCCTCTCCATGCAGAAAATGAAATAGAGCCTGCCTGGGCACTCAGCATTAACTCCCTGCACAAGATGCTTTGCAACAGCAGTGACAGGAATTACGTGGTTTCCTCCCACCTACACTTGCTGACCCAAAAGCTGCCACTAACTGATGATGAGTCTGCAGAAGCTCATTAAAAACGTTTCAGCTTGTACAGAAAGAGGGATTTAAAGCAGCCAGGATGGCGTGGAGGGGGCAGAGGATGCCCAGGGTGGCTGGAAATGTTCTGCAGCAAGAAAGGGCTCCTGAGGGTCCCAGCAGCCCATGGCAGCAGCAGCTGACTCTGCAGATTTCTGGAAAAAAGAGATGTGGCTCCATGTGGGACATGGACTGGAGAAAACTGGCCACAGCCAACAACCCAGGGCTGGGGAATAAATCTGGGATAAAAATTAAAGGCCCAATCTTGAGTTCATCAAAACCTCTGCTAAAACAACCCATTGATAACAACAGCAGGATGTTAGGTGTTGTCTAATCACTGAAGCTTTCCTGACTCCATAGGCTTATCAGGGACAGTCTTGTCAAAACCAGAAAAGTGGTGAGGCTGAAAATAATTTGTCCTCAAACTTCCCATATTGAGAAATACCTGATCTGAAGCACAGGGTTTTCAAGCAGCACTCCCCCTAAGCACAGTACCATTTGCAAACCATGGAAAAGCAGGAAATCCATAGTGCCTTTCCACAGAATCCAGAATTGTACAACGCTTTAAGTACGACAAAAACAAGGCTTGAATTGTGCTTTTGAAAATATGCAATAAAGTTTACTGAAGTTTATGACATTGTATACTCTATTGCTTGAATTCTGGTCATCCTACACCTTCCTTCTGCTGGTCACATATCACAGCTTTTAGCACAGCCTGGAAAAAAGGTCAGGCTCTCTCTTTAAAGGAGAAAAGACAGCTGTACCTCCACAAGGAAAATGGTAGCAGGATGATATCATTTTTTTGAGGGGGAAATATAGAAATTATTCTGAGCAATAGCATAGAAATCAAAAACCTGAAAGGGTGGAGTGAGAAAGGAGCAGAGACAGCAGTGAGAACACATGATGATGCCAGTTCAGCACATAAACTCATTTAGGAGCTTGCTTGGTACAAGCTGTTCTTAGGGCACTGCCAGACTGACCAGAGACAAGAACAGATTTCAGTCCAATTGACCAACAAGTTGGTCAAACCCTCTCTCGTGCCACTGCCAGACAACCTTTTAAACACTGAAGGTCAGATAAACATCCAAATGTTGCAATTTATTGGATTCACATTCCTCTGGCGATTCACCTTTTGTTTTTTTCTTCAGTCGGGACAAAGGGTTGTGGGCAGCTCACAGGCGGATCATGTTCTCTACCAGCACGAGGCACAGGCAGGACAGAGGATGAAATGGGAAGCCCAGGCTTTACAGGAAAAACAAAGTCCCCAGTGCAACCTCCATCCTCATCTTCAGATGAAAAATGTGAGTGCTCTCCCATTTTAGCAATTCTCTACGGGACGAGGAAATGAGCCAACTTAAAACCTTGTAGGGGCACAAAAGCCACTGAGGGCTCACTTTGGAGCCACATCAGCAGGGAAAGGAGGACTTTCCCAAGGGTTTTCCCAAGGGTTTTCCAGGGTGGTGGCTGTCTGCAGCAGGCACAGCATGTGCCCAGCAGCTGAAGCAGCAGCACCGTGGTGACGCACAGGTCCCTGGAGGGACGGCACATGAAAGGCACAGGTCAGCTCAGTCCAGGAGATGCCCCAGCCCTGCACGGCCCTGGCTGCCACTGCAGTGCCACAGGTGCAGCTGTAGTAAGGCTTGCACAACCCCTGCTCTAATACGCTCAAGGACACACACCCCCCACACTCACAGTTTACTCCTCTGGTAGAAAAACAGCAGGGCCAGACCCAGGGACCCTCCTGTGGCACGGGCAAGGCCACACTGATGTCACGAGAGGGCTGGTGCCTCCAGTCTGTCATTGGGATAAACCAGAATTTATTCGGATTGCAGCTTTAACGACCCACAAAACGACAGCACAAAGTTAGTTCTGGTTTCTCTTTATCAGATAGGTGAAACTGCCACCAAAACACAGGTCAGGAAGGACAACCCCACGGTCTACAGGCTTTAGAAACAGATGCTAAAGCCCATCCAAGATGGGAAGAAAATCTGTGGGAGTCTTTGCCAATCTCTCTATATCCCTAGCGAGGAAGTGCAGGATCAGTGTGGGATTGGATCAGCCCCACAGGAACAACCCCAGCTGCCTCTGCCTCATGCCCTTCAACAGCTCCCAAAGACAGGGCAACGATTCAGCAGAAAGAGGCCCTGGAGCACTGATGTGTTATTTTATTTCTGGCTTTGAGCTCCAGGACCTTGCAGGATTCCTGGCTGTGGTGTCACTCACACCAGGTGGATTTTCCCGGGGTCTCTGTTCCAGCTGAGCAGCTCTGGGAAGCTCTGGTGCCTGCTTTCCATCTGACAGCAGCACAGCTGAACCAGAGGGATGCAGAACTAATCGTGGGGAGAAGGGAGCCAGAAAGGGATTCCAGCAACTTGGAAACCCGAGGGAAATGCCGGAGTCGTGATATCTGCGATCAGTATCGGTGACCCTTCATTTTCCAAGAAGTAGCAATGATAAGGCAGCTCTGCCCAGGTGAAAGATATCAGCAGGGCTAATTGTGGCTGAGCAGGCTGATTCTCATGGCAGTGCTGTTATCTCCCTGGATTCCAGCTCCCAGAGGCTGCTCAGAATATCCAGCAGCAGAGAGAGAGGAAGAGAAGGGGGTAGAAAGGATAGAGGAAGAAATGAGGAAGAAAGGAAGAGAGAGGCAAGGAACAAGCAGAAAGGCAAGGGTAAGAACAGACAAGACAGAAAGGGGAGGAACAGAGAGGATATGGAAAGATGAGGAGGCAAATGGGGACTCTCAGCTGCTCCACAATTCCCTCTTGCAGAGGTTTCAAGCGAGTGGAGCTGACGGCAGAAATTGCTCACTGTGGGTGCATTTCCAGAGGCAAACTCAGCTCGACCCTTCCCTGAGGACCCCCATCCCCAGCAAGGAGGGACTGGGATTGTGTGGAAGGCACAGGGAGTGAGGGGAGACATTACCTCTCCGAGGATTACTAATGAGCTGCTAATGAGGCTCAGCTTGTGCACACAGCCCAGCGCAGAGGAGAGGCTGCTCTGCTCCCCAAAAAACTGCCCCAAGAGCCCCAAGGGATGTGCCTGTCCAGCGGGAAGGCAAAGCCAGGACACACAACTTTGTGTCCACTACCCCCACATCCTGCTCTTCCTGCACCCACCCACCAGTTCTCTGGTTCCCTTGTCCTACCCAATTCCCAGATTTTGGGCAGCCCCAGATTTCCAGCAGGAAGCAGCAGTGGGCACTGCCCTGCACGGTGCCCGGCACAGAGCGAATGTTCTGTGCCTGTGCTCGGCCAGCTGGACCTGTCAGACCTGCTGCAGGTGGCTCTGGCCCTCAGGATTATTTCCCTGCTCACATCCAGGTAAATACATGGTACAAGAGTCCCTGGGCCGAGGAGGTGACGCTGGAAACAGCCACAGCAAAGGATGAAAGGAGCCGTCAGAAGGGACTTGCCCAAAAACACGTAGCACGACAGCAGTGCCCAGCACAGGGTAGAAGGGGTTTGTTGCCAAAATACAGGTGTCAGGAGCCAGCTGATATGGGTTTTGTTTTCCAAGGCATCCACCTGGAGCTTCAGGTATGACCCAGCACCTCCTGGATGCTGGTGGCTTCCTGCAGGCCGAGCAGGATTCCTGAATTTGCAAAATTAACACAGAGCAGTGCTGGGTGTCCCAGCTCTCCTCATGCCAGACAGGAGCTCTGGGCACTGGGAAAACATCTCCAGCAGTATTTGGAAGCAGAGTCCTTTAGGTTCAGGTGGAAAAAAATCCAAACCCCTCACAACAACTCTTAGAGCCATGTGCTTCAGGAATAAATGTCAGGAGGGTGAGAGTAGAAAACAAGAAATTCTCCCCAGCCATGATCAGTGCTAACAAAACCAGTGCCAGCCTGAAAATCCGTGCTGGGTTATCCACAGGCAGCCAGTGGGGGCTCTTGGTGGAGATGTACATTGAATTATTAAATTTAGAGGTTTGTTTTTTTTTTTTCATTTCGCCTACTTGAATTTAAAATGACATCAGAAATAGAATCAAAATTATACCATCATCTCTTGAAATCCTTTGCACTATGGAGAAAAATTGCACAAATTATACATGATGACAACGTTTTGAAGGAAAGTCAAACTGCTGAAATGGTGGAAGCCACACACCATGACCTGAACTTGGCACAAAACTCAAAAGATTTTGAGGAAAAGAACTTCTACTGCAAATACAGAAAAAATTATAAAAAAATGTTCCTTCTGATTTATTCAATTGGTTTGAATGGGGGTAGTTTATCATTCAGGTATTAATTATTAATAGAAAAGCAGGAAAGTTTATTTTCCATTTCTAGCCATGAAAAAGTCCAAAATATATTCTATTACTAAAACTGTGAAGACCCTGACCAGCAAAAATACTTCATTTCACTCCCTACTTAAAAATTCACTCAACAAATCAGCTTTACACACAGAACAGGCCTTTATACTCTTTATTTTTCATCTGTAGTTGACACGTTAGACAGTTTAATTTAGATAATAATTCCTTCTCATGACTACTTTTCTGAATTCCCATTTCATTGCTGATAAATGTCATAAATCACGAAATAAAACCAAGTCTTGCAAAGAAAAAAAAAAAAGGAAAAAAACAAAACACCATTTTCTTGTGGAATAAATTTTCCTCCTAAAAATCTGAATAAATTCTTGATAAGCGGAACAAAGTAAATGTATATAGGTATTTAGGGCTCTGACTGACATTCTCTGGTCCACCACAACAGCCCAGTTTAGGATCCCTCGAGGATTTTGCTGAGGGTCACCACTCCTGGAGCCAAACCTGCCCCATGGGACCCACGCCTCCATCTCAGGAGGAGTTTGGAACATCAGCTGGAGCCATTGGCAAAGGTCAGTTTTTCCCACACAAAGAAAAAAAACAAGTTTTCAGCCTGGAGAACTCCAAGTGCAGCTTGTCCAGTCCCCAGGGTGGGGAACTGGGGCAGTAATATCCTAAATTGCTGCCACGAGATTACCCAGAGCACATCAGCCAGGAAAGCTGATTGCAAAGTATGAACCAGGACCCCTGCAAGGAAATTACTGTATCCCAGTTATTTGATTATTTTGAATGCCAGGACTGGGATTCAAACTATGAATATCTTGATTTTAGGCACGATAATGCCAGTGAACCCCTTGGCTCTGGAGCAGCCCTGTGCTGTGCCCGGGGCAGAAAAGGCACAGCAATACATGGGCAAGGAATTTCCACCCATCCTGCCACAACACCCCTACACCTGTGGGGCAGGCAGGAGGTGGAAGGATCACCAGCAAGGCAGTTTTCCCTGGGAAGGAAGGACAGAAGGATCCTCCAGCAGCTCCTGCACCCCTGAGTGACACGGGGACAGTTTGGCAGAGGAGGCCCTGTCCCCCAGCAGCAATGCCCACCCACACTCCTCTCCCAGAGCCACAATTCCCTATTCTGCAGCACCATCTTCAGCAAGAGGGAGGAAAACACCTTCCACAGGCAGCAGCAGGGAGGGGTGGACCCACAGGACCTGCAGTTATGATGCCTTAAGTTTTAGCTTTTATATTTTTCACATTCTGTGCTGTTTTGGTGAGTAGTTTTAGGTTTCATATCCAGTGTTACTGAGCTCTCTTCACAGAGCAGGGACACAAAACAATTCCTTCTCCAGTCTGATACCAAGGACAACTTTCAGCCCCAAGAACAAAGCCAAGGGTGAAGGGAGAAGGAAAAAGCAGGAGGATGGAGCTTCCTAAGGTGCAGCTGGAATTGCACAATGAACTGCAATGTGCTGCTGGAGCAGAACTTGTCAAAGTGTCAGCCCTGGTGATCTGTTGTCCATTTTATGCTCATTTTAGGAGTGCATGTGAAGCGCAGTCCAGCTAAACTCTTGTGCTGCCCAAGTGTACCCGTTGAGGACTTTTAGTTAATCCCTGCTTTATCCTTTTACTCTGTTTAGTTTCTATTCCAAACCAACCTCCTGAATGCATCAGTTACAGACAGGAGCAAAACAACAACAGGTGGGGGAGGTTTGGATCAGGGATGGGGAGTTACAGCATCTGCCACGCCAGAAAAACCCCAGCACAGCCAAACTCGGGAATAGTTTGTGGGATTTGGTATTTTATTGTTAAACTCCTCTGCTCTCACAGCCCCTTTTCTGCCTGCAGAAAAGCAGCACTGGGCTGCTTTGCACCCAGCCAAAAAAACAAATTATCTGCTGAATTCTCTTCTTGAGTTTGCTCCCAGCACAACCCTCCAGCAGCCACCAGCCTGCCCTGCACAGCCACGTCCACGACAGGAAGGAAATGTGAGACAGAAGTGATTTGCTCAGAGCCTAAAAAGTCAAATATGGCCCCACAACCTCTAGCACATTGTTCCTCAGCCCCAGAATTCCCACACTCCCTCCCATATGGATTTAGAGCATCAGGAAGGACAAAAAAAACCCTTCATACTCTTCTACCTCCCAAGAGCTTAAGCCACAAGGATGGGGAGAGGACCCAGCTGGAGATGTTTGTAGCAAATTTAAAATTTGCTTAGTGACACTTCTAGTTAGGTCTCCTCATTTCTGGAGAGGAGCTCAGCTTTTTCCTGTCAGTACCCAGATTTCTCTCATAACTCTGAGGGTAACAGCAGAGGAGGTGCAAGGACTTAAAATAGGAATAATATTAATTTAGGACCTCCAAAAAAATGGACGATGGGCTCTGAAACAGTGGAAACTTGATATTAACTATAAGTAAACTCTGAGATATTATTTCAAGAGCTATTTTAGTAAAAGGAAATAAAATTTAAGAAAGCTATTTTCAGCAAAGTTACACTCAGACAACTTGTGTCGTTAGTTCTGAAGTTAGCCACATTTTTTTTTTTTAGGAGAAAAATAATCCAAATGGACCAAAATTACCTGTCACTAAAAAATGAGATTTTTTTTTAAATTTTCCATTAAAAGAAAAGCAGAACAATGGGCTGCTGGCAGGGAGAGCAAAGCACATCCTTTTGCACACTCAGGAAGAACCTGGCCTTTTGTGTCAGGCAGAGTGTGTGGACATAAAAACTTATTTCTAATGAAGAAAAACCAGAGAAGGGTGAGAACAGCCACCATGTCAAATGTTGGCTCTCAGAGCCAAAGCTTGGACTCCTTTTGGCACCATCAACTTTTCCCACACAGCCACAGGTCAGCTTTTGTGCAGCAGTACAGGAATATAAAAATAGGAATATGGGAAAGGAGTAGAAATTCTCTGAATTCAGAGAGTTGGGCAGGCCACAGATTCAGGTCGGGATTACCAAAATTATGGACATTTTGTCAAATTACCGGGGTGGGAATTTGTTCCTGGGTCTTTTTTATTCATAAATTCCCTTGTCCTCTGAACTCCAGAGCTGCAGCTGGGAGTGCAGCTCCCACAGTGCTCATCCCTCCCTCCCTGCAGTTCCTTTCTGCTTTCACTTGAAGGCAACCTTGCACTGCTCATGGGAAGGGAAGGGGGCTGGGAACACCGCGGCTGCTGCAGGGATCCCAAAATCCCAGGATGGGTCAGGCTGGAAGGGACCACAGAGGGTCACTGGTGCCACCATCCCAGAGCACAGGGTGATGCCTGGAGTGGCTGTCTGGAGCAGAGGCTGGGCAGAGTTAAAGGAATAAAGTGGGGATTTATTAAAAGGCTTCACAGGAGAAACCTTGGGCAGTGCAAGATGGACCCAGGATGGATCCTGGTCAGGAGTTTTCACACTTTGATCAGTTTGGGTCCATTTCCATGTTGGGGTTCATTGTCCCATTCCAGCTCCAGGTTCTGCAGTCCCACCCTCCCAGGTTGCTCTCCTCAGTTCTCTGCTGTTTGCACTTTTGGGGCCAAAGCTGCAGCGGTGTCCTTGGTTCTGGTTCTGGACAAGGATTGTTCTGTGTCCTTGGT
>CM031869.1:2222640-2299477 GCA_018697195.1 Certhia americana | reverse complement strand
GATTGTTCTGTGTCCTTGGTTCTGGTTCTGGACAAGGATTGTTCTGTCTGACTGAGCTGTGAGGAGAGCTTGCTCACACTTTATGTGAAGTTCAGAGTCACACTAAGGCAGTGCAGAATCTGGAAAATATGAAAGCTGAAACTTCAGGCATCAAGGGCACAGGAATATGTCCAGACTGCTCTGGAATATCCCCAGGGAGGGGACTCCACAGCCTCTCTGGGATCTGTTCAGGGCTCGTTCCCTGCTCAGGAAAAACGTTTTTCCTCATATTCAGAGGGAAATTGCTGGGATCAATTCCTGCCCATTCCTCTTGTCCCAGTGCTGGACCCTGCTCTGAGCCCTCCCTCACAGGTGTAACAGGGCTCAGACACAGGGAAAAACAGCTGAATCTGGTTAATCAATATTGGAACATTGCTGGTTTTCCATGTAACTCCTCTGAAGGTGATTTAACCCCTCTGTGCTCACAGCCTTGCAAGGAGTAGGGAAGAAAATCAGCAGGGGAAAAAACATAGGGGAGCCAAAAACCCCTGCCTTGGCTTCTCTCCTCACCTAAAGCATCAACAGTGGCCACAACAGCAGGGACAGCTCAATTCTGAGCAGAGCCAGAACCAGCTGGAAAGTGGATATTTCCTAATCAGCTGTCCCCAAGGAATTTTATCCTTGGATCCTCATGGAGCTGGTTATCTGGGCCATTAGTGAACTTGTGAGGGACAGGTGAGATACAGCAGGCAGGCAGAGGGCAAAGGCACTGCCTGTCCTCAAAAGCAGGGGATGAGAGCAGCCAGGCAATTACAGACCTGTCTGTGATGCCAGCAAAAAGCACCAGGAGAAATAAATACCTGGAAAAAAAAACCAAAATGAACAGCAGGGCCTGTGAAATGGTCAGTAGTGAGTGGGGTGTGGTAATGGGGTTTGTGCAGAGGAAAAAAATAAAAGGAGATGCTATATAGAAGAATTTAAGAGTCAAAGGTTTTAAATTTGTCTTTTCCATTAATTTCATGGAACAGGCACATTGATAAATTACACACATCCACTTCTTGGCACTACTTTGGAAGGAACAGCCAATAACATTACTGTGCATGAAGCTGCATTTATGAAACCACTCTTCAAAGCAGAGCAGTATTTAACATTTTCTTCTTTTCCTTCTGCTCAAAATGACCATCTGGCAACAGATTTTTCGGAAGGAAGCCTTTTCTCTGGTTTCTGTTTGGGGACAAACCTGTGCCAACTTCCAGCAGTTCATGTGATTTAGGGATGCAGAATATAGTTCTCTTCTGAAACGTGCGTGGGCTTGGAGTCAAATTCAGACAGTGAAAAGATCTGGTGTGAAGCAAGCTGTGGGTTGCAGTACAGTTTTCTCTCTTTGCATGCAATGTGCCAAACTAGAGAGATTTGCATCCCTTTCCCTGCAGTCCCAGGCCAAATGGTAAATTCTGGATGTTATCCCCGGTTATTTTACCCGCCCTAAACACATCAAATCTGCCTGAAGTGTTATTTAAAACTCCAAGGAACTTCCATTTGGAATTGCAAGTTGCAAGATCCTCCTCAGATTTAGCAGGCGTAATTACAGTCAATTAAATTTTCTTTAAAAATAGAATAAAATCTCCCTGCAAGAATCCAAGGGGCAAAACTTTCCATTTCAGGAGGATGGGGGAATCTAGAAAGAGTGTCCTAAAGGAAGAACAATTCTTTCTGTGTTCATTTTAGAAGAGATATCTGGAACTTTTAAGAACTAAACATAGTGCCTGAGCTCAGCCACTGGCGCACACAGAGGGCCTTGGAGACACAAGAAGGGGGAAAAAAAGGGGGAAAAAAAAGCTCCTCTATGACCTGCACTGCCTCTGGAACCATCCAGCCCCAGTTCCACCCAGTCTGGGGGCAGAAAAGAGGAAATGAAACCCAATTCCCTGCTTGGAAACTTCAGGCCAGATTTCTGATCTTTTTTCCAAATGTCCCTTGTGACAGAGCTCTGAAACCTGGCTGTGTCCATCTGGGATGGGCAAGGAGCTGCACAGCCAGGGTCTGGGAGAGCATCAGCAGGAGGGGGAGCTGGGCTCTGCAGGCTCAGGGTCACCAGAGGATCAGGCAGAGGATGGCCACATGGATCCCTAGGGAATGCCACCAGATTCCCATTATTCCTCAGAAAAGTCTTCAGGAAACTCTCACTGAATAAAACCTTTTTTCTTAAAGGTTTTTTCTTTCTGTGTCTAAAATTTGGGTGGCTGGTCTTGGAGCGTGTTATCAGTGGATTAAAAATAACTTGGCTTTTATTGTTTGGAGATAAAATGTGGCTAAAGAGTATTTCCAAGGAAAGAGGTTTGTGTCTGAGTAGAGGAAAAGAAAGAGGGAGCCTCTCTGCCTTTGTGAACACAATCAAATGTAAAAATAAACATTAAAACATGGAAAAAAATCAATTGCTTTATAAAATTCCTTTCAGCTGTAACACTCCCCAACTTTATTGTCATTTGTTACATCTACATCACCCAACTGCACAGCCAAGGGATGTTATTTGTCAGGAAACCTAGATACACAACTTCCAGTGCTCCCAAGGGAGCCACAGCTCCAGTCCAGCCGTGGCTGCTGAACAGAAGCCCTTGGGTGTTTGCAGAGAACTCCCGTGGATTACACTCACAGCTGTTTTTAACACACACAAAAACCACATGGTCGAGGTAAGCGACCCCATCGAGGCATTCACATCAAACTGGTGGGGAAAAACTGAGTGAATATGTGGCTCCAGCTGACAGGAAAGGAGCCCAAGCCCTCCCCTGCTTGGAGAAGCTGGCCTGGCTGTATTTCACCTGATTAGAACAGAGGAAGCCTCAGCTGCCTGTCTGTGGGCACAGATAACAGGGAGCATTACCTGCTAAAATCAAACAGAGATGCTGCTCTGCCCGGAGAGAAGCTCTGAGTTTGCTCCCCAGACAGCTGTCAGCTCCTCGGACACACCAGCTGTGCCTTGGCTGCCCCCACACCACAATCTACTGCCCGTGTCAAATGTCCCGTTTCCCCAAGTCTGCAGGGCTCAGAAAACAGAGGATCCAGACAGTGCTTTATCTCAGTGACAACTTTTTCTGAAATCAGTTGGGAAAAACACGTCCAGCTATTGCCAGAAAAGATCTCCCACAGCTATTGGCACCGTCAGCCCTCGGTTACGTGGTTTCCCAAGTGGCACAAGGGATGACAGATTCATATTAATTCCAGTCAGCAAATGGATTATAAATACTCCCCCAGCCAGTTGCCACCTGATAGGACTGTCCTTGAGTCCTCCAATTGTGGAAGGGACTTGTCAACTCTAAATTTACCCACCAGCATGTATTGTATAAAACATAATACTCTGTCATCCTTGGTAGACACTTGTGCTGTAGGCCAGCATGGATTAGACCAGAAACTTCTGGTTCCATCAGCCAGCCAGACATCTCACTACTGCTTATCTCGAGCCTTGGATGGCAGGAAGGAGAAAGGGATGGCTTTGACAGTCTGAGTTAATCAAGTGATCAAAAGCCAGGCCCACCTCACACCTTTCTGATGAGGTAACAGCTCCTGTTCCTAAGGATGGCCTTTCCCAGCAGGAAAATGTCCCACCATCACTGATAAAAGTGAAGCCACTCAAGGATGGGGTGTCCCAGACCAGACAGAGCTGACACCGAGCAGGCTGAGATAGCATTCCCTGTAAAAAGCAGGAAGGCAGGATGCTGCAAGTGTGTACAAATGGACTGTTCACTTGAAGAACTGTAATTAGATGGATTTAAATTTACAAAATGGAAAGGAAACAAAAAGCAAGCAAGGAGCTCCACTTTTCTCTAGCTTTAGAACGGTCCAAGTTCCTGCAGGTGGAGCAGATGCACGTGTTGGTGGCTCCTGCCTGCAGCAGATTTTCTCATCCCAAAAAAAGGGGCTGCCTGAGTGGGAGGACAGTTTGTAACCTCTCACTTCAGGGCATTTACCCAAGGCAAGCTCCTCTTTCTTCACCCGTTTCTTGTTCATGCGCAAAAGTTTTCCAAACTGGCCAGCTGGAGAAGCCTCTCATCCCTGGCTCTCCACCTAATGGAGACTTGACTGATATCTCCATTATTTTCACTTGCTGAATACCTTTTAGCAGCTGAGCCAAAAGGTACCTGTCTCTTTTTGGAACCTGTATCTACCTGCTTTATTTGGAAAACCTCAGGGGAGAGCAAGGATGGAAAACAATGCATCAGAAAAATCTGGAGGATTTTTGCTTTGGGTGATTGTGACACATCTGTGACTTTAGGAAAAGATTTCACCTTTACACCAGGTGTAAAGGAATTTTTGTTATCTACATGAGAATCACCTCAACATCACCAAGTTACCCCTCATTAAATAGCAATTTCTCCTGGCTTTCTTCATGCTTGGAATGCTACAGCATCTTTTAACCTCCAAAATTCTTTCCATTCATGCTGCAACAATCTCATATGGAGTATCCCAAATCCATGGATGCTTTTAACCTCACACTCTGCACCCTAAATCCAGGACTAAAACTCCTGGGTTATTTCCTCTCCACACGTGGGATAGGCAGAGGCAGAACCTCTCATACCTTCAGAGCACTTGGATACCCCTGAAATGAAAAGGAGCTGAAAAACTCTTGAGATTTGGGATCAACAGGGATAAAACTAAATACTGAATTGTTACTGTGCTGCACAAGCACTGTGCATCCTGTGCACTTTGGGAGACACAGGCTGTAGGGGGGAAAGGCAGAGCTGAAATAAACCCAAAAGCCTAACAGGGAATGTACACAACAGAGTCACATCCTGAGTGCTGAGGGCCTGGCTTTGCAGCTCACACAGTGTCTCTTTTCCCCTCACTTTTGCTCGTGTGTGATAGAAAAAGTAGCTCAGAGTCATACAAGGGGCTTTTTCAAAATGAGGATTTACTCCGAGGCCAGTGGAGTTTACAAATAAAAATGTACACAGAGACAAGAGCATTTACTGCCCTCAAAACATAGAGCAGAAATCTCTGTTGCAGGACATTTTATCCTACTGGAACTTTAATCCAGTTAATGCCAGCAAGTCATTCAGAATAAATGTGGTGGGAATGAGGACAGGAATGGGAATGGGAATGGGAATCTCTTCCATGGAGATCTCCACCATGGAGTTACCCCAATCTGCTGCCTCCTCCTGCACAACCAAAATCCTCTTCACCAACACAGCAGAGCTTCCACACCCCTGAGGAAATTCAAATTCCCAAGACAGGAATTACATCGGGATTTTCCGCTCTGTTTTGCCACAGCTTCCATCACCTCAAGCGCAGAATGTGAACTGCTGGATCAGGTTTATATTTTGTAAATATTATTGTTCTTCCACGAACTTTGACATCAATGAGAGGGAAGCTGGAGAGGCTGGAATATGACACAAGGCTTTGGAGCTTGGCACCGTTATTTGTCCATTTTTTAAAAAGTGGGGAGGGACAAGGAAAAGGATAGTTTAGAATTGTGGTTAAACACTTTTTTTTCTCTAGAGACATTGAGGATTTTGGCTTTCCTTTGTTTATTCTTCCTTGGGACTAAGTAAAGTCATATTTTTAAACATAGGACATCACCCCCTTTCCTTTTATATGCTGAAATCCTGAGAGTTGCTCTAGACAGGGCTCAGGCTGCTCTGACTACTTGGAGCCAAATGCATCTTTCAGAGTGTTTTCTTGTGGCCTAAGAACATATTTATTTTTTCAGTCGTTCCACTTGGATGTACCTTTGTTCACTTTCCAGGGGCAGTTCAGTGCCGTGACTTTCTTTCTTTTTAAATCACAATATGTCACAACAAAGTTTCAAATTTTTCACCTCAGTTCTGTTATGAAAGCTCAGGCATACCAGAGATCCTTCTATTTTCGATATTTTAAAATTTGATCAGCACTTTAGGATCTTATTGAAACAGTCCTTCAACGTTTCCTTATTTCAGATATTTAAAATTTGATCAGCACTTTAGGATCTTATTGAAACAGTCCTTCAATATTTCCTTATTTCAGATATTTAAAATTTGATCAGCATTTTAGGATCTGATTGAATCAGTCTTTCAATAATTCCTTATTTCTCTTTTGGAAATTTATTATCTTTTAACTTTTTTTAAAGGGGGGTGCCTGGTCTAACACTGACACACAAGGGCACATGATTACTAAATCAGTGGGAAAATCAGTGTCCTGGCTGAAAGCATGGGTGTACCCCTTGATTCCAGGATGGAAGCCATGGAGCAGCTAATCCTGAATGACAAACACAGAGGCAGTGGTGGAAACAACTTCTGTAGGACACAGTGAAGGGGAAAATACACAGAAAATAACTCAGGGGAGAGATTTCCACCTCCCTGGGCTGGCTGTGCCTAAAATCCAAACCCAAAGGAGCCTGGAGGAATCAGTTCCTCTGTGTGGACAGTGTCGAGTATCCCTGAGCTGGAGGTTGGGAATTCCTCGGGCACAGAGGGGCTGTGCTGGGGCAGCTGCAGGGTTGGAGTGGGGAAGGCATCTGGGAAGAAGCAGAGCAGAGCCTGACAGCTCAGAGAGGGCCAGATGTTTTCATCATTATGGAAAAAATCTGGTGGTGCCTCTTTGCCCAGAGAAACACTGGAGGAGGAAATGTCCTCTTGAGCTCTGATCAAGGCTGAACATTCAAACTGTGCTGGGCCAGGGTCAGGAAAACAACAGAAATGAGAGGAAGGGATCATTTCTGACTCCAGCTCTCACCTTAAGCACGGAGGTGCCCCAAAAAGCTGCAGTGCCTCCCCAGGGACCTTTTCCCAAATCAGAGAGCTGGAGAGACAGGGTCTGGAGATGTGGCCAGAGTGATTTCTCCAGCACCATCATCACCGTGCCCTCTCCTCCCTCCACCTGCAGCAGGTGCTGCCCTGGGGGTGTGCTCTGCTGCGGACACACAAACCCTGGAGCTGCAGAGCTCTGGGGATGCTCAGCCGGGGGCTGCCAGGACACTGAGCACAGCAATAACGCAGCCAAGGGCTGGAGATCCCTGTCCTGGCTTTAAAAACCAGCCCTGAAGGAACCCCTGGGTGACACAAACCCCACACCCCAAAGCCAAGATCCACCCAAGCCCCTTCTCCTGGCAAGCTCCTCGGGATTGATCCTTTCCTTCAGATTCCTCCTTTCCCAAAACCAGCGCGGCCCCCGCCGGCTCCTCTCCCTAATTTTAGCTTTCAGGCGCTGCAGATAGGATGTAATTAAAAACCAAAAGTAACTCCAAAGGACCGCCCGGGAGAAGAGAGGACAAAAGCGTCAGAAAAATTGGCGACAGCCAACCCCAAATCCTTCCGATTCTACAACAAATAAACCCTGCCCGAAAAACTAAAGGACGAGTTCGTGCGTTTCGCTTGGAGTTTCTTTTTTTTTTGTCGTTCTTTAATTGACAAATAGAAAAGGCGGCGGTGGCTGGGTTTGATCCGAGCAGGGATCGCACTGAGCTGGTAGGGTGGAAAGCACCCGGGCACTTCTCCCTCCTGTCCTCCAGTTTTTTTGTTGGATTTCCGAGGCTCCAAGAAAAAAGGAAAGGCCGCCTTTTAAAAGGTGTTTCCCCCTTTTACCGCTGCAAAACGGGTTGATAATTAAGGCAAAATTTAGGGAATAAAAATTCAGATCTGGTTTTATTTATGCGACATTCCTTTGACTTAATTAAAATAATAATAATAGTAATGATAACTTGCAAAGACATCCACCAAAAGTCGAAAATTTTATTCAGAATAGGAAAAAAAAAAAAAAAAAGGAAAACGAACAAGGTAAAAATTTAGAAGAACTTTTACGAGATTTTCGTTTCTTTCTACCCTTTTCTTCTTGCCATGCACTTGAAATATCTGTGTTTTATGTACGGTAAGTTGTACATTCATCACGCTGATGAAAACCCTTTCTCGTGCGTGTATTTACCGGCTTCCTTTTCTTATATATTTTCATTTTGCAGGGATTTCTTCCTAAACATTTGCTTTCTATAAAAGAAGCCGCGGGAACACCCGGAGTTTTTGCTTTGCGGAGAGGTCGCAAAAATGGAACAATTCGGAGAAACCGATCCATTCCCCGTCAGACCTTTACAAAACCCAACAACGGATTATCTCCCCGATTCCAAAAAAAAAAAAAAAAACCCGGCTGAAAGTTCTGATCCTGCCCCGGCAGGGTTGAGCTTTTCCCGGTTCTCCCGTTTGCGGGATTCAGGAGTGAGAAAAGAGGAACCGGCTCTGCCAAACGCATCTCAGGACAAAAATAATCGCTGGTCCGAGAGCTCCGCGGTAGGGAGGGACCCTCCTTTTTTTTTTTCCTTTTTTTTTTTTTTTTTTTTTTTTTTAATTTATTATTTTGGTAGTTGTTTGTTTGTTGAATTTTTGTTTGAGGAGGCGTTATTGCGGTTTTTTTGTAATTATTTATTATTACCTGAAAGAGGCGCGGCTCACCCTGGGGAGCGGAGGAGAATTTCCTGGGACAGCAGGGAGACAAATGCGGCAAAAGAAACGGGGCCGAACCGGGAATTCGCTTTTCTGGAGCAAGGTAAAGGGCAGGAAAGGCAGAGCGGCCATCCCGAGCAGGCCCCGAGGGAGAGACGGGGACCGGGAAAGGGACAGGGGAAAAGGGACGGGAAAAAAGGGACGGGGGGAAAAAGGGACAGGGGAAAAGGGACGGGAAAAAAGGGACGGGGGGAAAGGGACGGGGGGAAAAGGGACGGGGGGAAAAAGGGACGGGGGGAAAAAGGGACGGGGGGAAAAAGGGACGGGGGAAAAAGGGACGGGGGGAAAAAGGGACGGGGGGAAAAAGGGACGGGGGAAAAAGGGACGGGGGGAAAGGGAGGGGAAAAAGGGACGGGGGGGAAAAGCGACGGGAAAAATGGGACGGGGGGAAAGGGATGGGAAAAAAGGGACGGGGGGAAAAAGGGACGGGGGAAAAGGGAAGGGAGAAAAGGGCTCAGGAACGGCCAATTTCATGGCTCTCCGGTTGTGGGTCACAGGCTGGGAGCAAAGGGGACACGGCCAGGAGACGCCGTGGGGGTCAGGGCTCTGTAACTCAAGTCGCCCAGGTTCATCCTCCCATCGATCTCGGCTGATCCCTCAAGAAGGGGCTTTTCCAGAGGGTCGGAGCCGGGATGGATCCTGCTGCGGGAGCCCCGGGGGAAGGCGCAGTCCCCAGGAGAAAGCGGCACGGCTGAGCCGGACAGGGCGATGCCGGGAACGCGGTCGGTCCCTCACCTCTGCGGGGGTGTGTGGGCGAGGACACAACACTTTTAAGCCAAATAAAGCCCAAACACCCTCTCATGTTAATCGTGACTCCCCCTGACCGAGCCGGCCCCCCCTCCCCGGGCTGCCGAGGAGCGCCGAGCGCGCACGGTGACATCGCAAGACGGATCGGATTTTACACGGCCAGCAGGAAATATCCGGGAAGTCAGACCTTTATCTCCTCTGGAAAACATCGTGCGGACAGACAAGCCGCAAACACCCTGAAATTTTGCCGCAGTTTGGGGCTTGCCGGCCGAGCACCGCTCCCGTTCCCAGCGGAGCCGGTGGGATCCCTCTGCCCATGGGAGGCAGATGGGGACAAAGCCCCTCCGCTTTGGCCTTCCAAACAGCCCATTCTTCACAGCGTCCGGAAGGTATTTCGTTTTTGAAACCGTTTTTCTGTCCCTCGCCGGACACCGGCGCATCCCGGCCGTGTGACAAAGCGTTGTCACCTCAAAGTCTCTCCGGTCGTTTAATTCTCCGTCCCTAAAAATCACTCTATGGCTCTTGCCCTGAGTACGTTCCCCATGGAAAGGTAACGAACAAGGGCTTTGGGGATTACCTGGACGCATTAAAAAAACTTTTTCTGGAGCGCAGAAACCCGGCGGGGTCCGAAACAAGCTCAAATAAGGCGAGCGCTGCCCGGGGACGGGGAGAGGGCGAAGGGAAGGTCGGAGAACTCCCCGATCGCTCTCTCTCTTCACCAGCGAACCCAGCACAGTTACAAGCAGGAAAAAAAAAATAATAGTTACAGGCAGGGTAAAATTAAAGCTTTTCATTTATCTGCCCAGCTCCCAGCTTTCGCTGCAGCCGGGGGGAAAAACACTTGCAAGCACCCGAGGTGCAAGAAGCAGCTGAATTGTCAGATTCCAGGCACGGAGCCCAGGGCAGGAGGGGAAAATCCACGGCGGCGTTTGCAATGCAAGGCAACCCCAGCCGAGTCACCGACGGAGGCGGAAAGAGGCGACAGGGCCTGTCCGGGAGCGGGGCTGGGGTGCCTAAACTGGAACAGCACCGGAGAGATTTACCCGGGCCTCTGCATCAATCGTCCGGTAATAAAGGGAAAGAAATCTCTGTGGTGCTGTCCGGCCGCTGCATCCCGTGCTGTGCCCTGACATCGCTCCACACCGGGGGAAGGGGAGCGATTATTTCCCGAAAACCCGGCGGGGTGAGCTGGGAACAGGCAGCGGTGGCACCCAGGGGTGCTGGCAGAGGTCACACGGATCCCCTGGCTCCGGCCTCGCCGCCCGGTACCGGGGTTGGCCCGGGGGAAGCCCCGGGCTGGTAACGCGGCAGTCCCGAGCACCGGGTAGAAGAGAGACCCCTCTCCAAGGCCGGCTTCACCTCAAGGTCCAAACTCTTTTTTTTTTTTTTGGTTGGAAAAGGGGAAATAGGTAAGAGGTGGAAAGAACAAAGGAAAAAAAAAAAAAAAAAAAAAAAAAAAAAAAAAAAAAAAAAAAAAAAAAAACATTTTTTTTAAATGGGAATGGTGGGGAAGGTACGAAGGAAAGGTTTTAGCTGCGGCAGAGTGCCTGGACAGCTCCAAAGCCTTTTCCCTCAGCAGAATTCCAGAGGAGTGAAAGCAAAACCTTCCCTGGCCCCAGCAGCCCCCACTAGCCCCCACAAAACCCTCCTGGAGCCTCGGGGGGACCCCGACACGCACGGCAGCAGAGCGATCCCGTCGGCAGGATTTATTCAGCCAGGTTCGCAGCATCCCTTCCCTTGGGGAGAATGACTGCCCAAAAGAGTCCGGGGATCCCCTGGGGGACCCGCAGAGACCGCGGGGTCCCGGCGCCACGGTGGCAACCGGGAGATTGGCACCGGTTCTCGCAAGGAAACCCTAATAGGCTATTTCTGGACTACTGGCTCTTAACAAATCTATAGCACCTGAAGTGTTAGCACTCAATTAGTGACAAGGTTTCAAACCTCAGCGTTTACTGGCGAGGTATAAACAGAGTCCTTGGGAGATAGCTGGGAATTAGAACGGGAGGGGGCCCTGGTCATCTTAACCGGCTGGGATTAAGAGGAAAACTTTTTTAAAAGGTACCATCTCTGTCTCTCTAAACAGTCCGAGGTGTCGAAAGCTCCGAGGGAGAGAGGATGTGCCCTCTGGAGTTAATTGCGGGATTGGGAATTTTTGCTCTCTGTTTGGTTGGTTTCAGCGAGAAAAGTTTTTGGTGTCTTTTTTTTTTTTTTAAGAAAAAATAGAAAGGAAAAAAAAGCCACACTAAGCCCAACACTAATCACATTTAGCAATCTGGAGAGAAACAACGAGCGGATGTGGACGACAGCCCTCTCCTGCAAGAGACCAGGGCAGGCTCAATCCCGAGGGGGCAGCGAGAGCAACCTGCAACCAGCGGGGACAGAACAGGACCCCCCCAATTTCCCCTGACAGCCAGAAAAATAGCAGCGGGTTTACCACCACCCTATCCTCCCACTAACACCCTGGGGCCTGGACCTGCAGAAAGTGTTTCAGGGCGCTCCTCGGGGTCCTGGCTCGCTTTACCCTATTTTAATTTTTTTTTTAATGTTATTTAAACGCAGAAGTCCGCAGAAGTTAAAAGCGATGCGGGGGAGTTCAAGATCCCCATCCGCGGCTCTGCGGGGCCCCTGCGGGCTGCGAGCAGTGTCCGGAGCTGGGGAAAGCGATGGCCTTTGTCCCTTCCTCTGGACAACCGGAGCCTGGCTTCAGTGGGCTGCTGGAGAGCCCCGGGAAAGGGAGAGAGGGGGTGGGAAAGGGGGGGAGGAATGGGTGCTGAGCCCCGACCCGGAAAGTCCGTGAGCTGCTGTATGTCAGTAACTTATTCATCAATCAGCCGGACACAGAGCAGACCTGGCCTCTCTTTGCGGAGTGTTTGCTTTTTCACCAATTATTGCGGCCCTGCAGCTCTTTTTGTTGATACAGTAGTTCTAAAAAGTGCTAATGTTCATTTATCAGGGGGCCGAGCCCGGGACTCCCACTAGTTGTGATTCTTCCAAAAATATAAACACGAAGAGAAGGGCTAAGGCTAAAGCCCCCATTTGTTTCTAAACTGCAGTATTAAAAGTGATGCATTGTTGAAGATAAAGCGCAGATAACGCTGTCTGTCTCCAATGAATGTCTCCCCGACGCATTAATGACATTCCAAATGATAGCTCCGGCTTATCGTTCAATTAATCACTTCCACCCTCTGCAGCCGGGCCCACATCGATCGGCAGCCGCCGTGTGAGCGGGGGGCTGGAGGGAACCCGGCAATCCTCAATTAATCCCAGATTGTCGGGATTAATGGCAGCTCCAGCCCCGCCGGGATGCGCTTCGGGCTCGGGTCGGAGAGCGCCGGGTTCCCCGGGCACCGGGAAACCTCCGGGGCTGGAACTGCTCGCGTTCGGGCCCGGGATAAAGGAAGGGAGGGCTGGAAGCCGTTCCTCCCATCCCGCAGGATGGGGATGTCTCCAAGGAGAACCTGAGACACGGTTCTGGGTTTGGGGAGGATCGGGGTCACTCCGTTGTTTCAGCCTCTATCTCATTTATCCCCTATAAGATCGTAATGAAAAGGAGGCAGCGAGGTTAAAAAAAGCCCACGGAGGGCCGGGGGTGCCGCAAACACTCCGCAAATCCCTCCACAGGCCCCTCTCCCGAGGCTGCCTCCACATCCCCCGGGCACTTCACCCTTCCCCCTGCAACAGAGGAGCATCCATCCCCTGGAGTTATTTCCCAGGGAAGTCTGCAGGAAATGCAGCCGCGAAGATGGAGCTGGCCGCTTGGCCGACCCCTCCCCTCATTAAATCGCAATATTTCAGGGATCGCTCCGACTGTCATCGCCAGCTCCGGGGCTGGTTCACCAACAAACCGCTCCCAGCACAGCGCCGGGGATGCTGCGGCTCTGGGCAGCAAAAACACCCAGAATTAAACTCCCGAAAAGAGCCCGGGGTGCCAAGACACGAAATCTCGGGGAGCAGCGGTGGGTCCGTCCTGCTGGGGGTGGGCAGGTGCTCACCTTTCCACTCGTCCCGGAGGGAGGAGGAGGATGTGCCCAGCTGTGACCCCGCCGCTACCGAGAGGGTCCCCCAAACTCACCGCATCCTTCAGGGTTTCTCTGCTCTGCTCCCACCGAGCCCATCCCCGTGCCTCTCTCAGCCGGGCGCTGGAGCGCTAAAGGAGATTATTTATTTCTAAATTTTTTCCTCTCCTCCCTAAGCCACAAAGCCCCGAACCGCCCCTCCGCAACCTGCGGCTTTGCAGTTAAGGTTTATTTTAGCGGTTCCATGCGAGTTAAATGAATGAGCCCCACCTCTGCCGCTCGAACCCGAGCTTCGGGACAGCCCCTCGCTTTACTAAATCCTCTTTTCCCCCTGTATATTTTGCAACACCTTCGCCAGCGCTTGTTTTGGTTGATTTTTAATTTTTTTTCCCCCAGACAGTGCTGCCTTTTTTGTCTGAAAGCTTTACAAACAATCGAGAGGAAAACCCAATTGTCATTTCCCTCTCCAAAACCAGGCAGGGTCTCTCTCCTGTCAACTGGACTTTGCAATCACTGAATCATTTTGTTTCAGAATATCCCTGAGCGCGGATTTCCCCTTGAACGCGCTTCACACAGCAGTGAACTCCCGTTTTTTGGTTCCTGCCATCGGATATTGCAGAATACTAAAAACGAAACCTCCGTTCTCTCGCTTAAAAAAAAAAAAATAAATTAAATCAGCACATATTTGGTTGATGGTTTCCTGCCGGCCTGTTTATTTAATCTGACTGTATGATAGATAGCGTCAGATAGTGACTTTGTACGCATTAGGCCATTCTTTTCAGGGGTTTGGGGGTTTTTTTTGTTTCAGATGGATGAACAAACTCGCCGCTGCAGAGCTGGATAAATGCGGTGCCGGCCCTTTAAAAGAGCGGAGCTGTTTTTGAGATGTATTACTATATTAGGTGACATGGAACTTTGCATCTCTCATACCATCACGGCAATGTTGGCCAATAGAAAGCTAAAGTCACCCAAAAACTGCCTAGTCCCTCCTTCCCTGGCCTTATGGTCCGCTCCTACCTGCCCGCCGTGCACAAGTCAGGGCTACTCTCGGGAATGCTATGTGCCCCCTCCGGGAGCCCACGCTCCACCACTGCTCCACCTTGGCTGTTCCCCACCTCCTTTTCCATGACCCTGGGCTGCGGCCGCTGCCCCGTTGTCCTCCGCAATGTTTCCTAGCCCTGTGACAACGACGCCCTTCTCGGTGAAGGATATTCTGAACCTGGAGCAGCAGCAGCAGAGCGGGCTGAGCTCCATGGAGCTGGCCTCGCTGGCCTCCCCATCCTGCATGCTGGCCACCTTCAAGCAGGAGGCGTTCAGCGCTGAACCCCCGGCCCTGCCCGACCTGCGGGAGGAGCTGCCCGAGCCACCCCCCAGCAAACCCACGGCCGCTTTCCCCGGTTCCTACTACGTGAAAAACTACGTGGAGATGGACTCGGCCAAGGAGGCCAAGGCAGACAAGAAAGGTAAAGCCAAGGGCTGCTGCGCCGGGCGCGGAGAAGAAGGGAGGGCAGAAGGATGGTGATGCCCTAGAGGGGCTGGGTACTCGACCGGGGGTCCCCAGGGCTGCGGGGGACAGTGCGGGGCTGCGCTCGGTCTCGGTGAGAGGCAGCATCTTTATCCCCTCCCGAGCCCTGCGCTGCAGCAGCGGGGCTGACCCGAGCGTGGGGAGGGTCCCGCTGACCCCGGCCCGGAGAGACCCCCATGCTGTGTCCCTGCCCACCCTGCGGGGTGACACGCGAGGCCCCGGGTTCGGACAGAAACCAGGCGACAAAGCCGATTCCTGACTCGCTCGGGGGTCGGGGTGGATTTTAGTACAAAGCAAAGGCGATAAATCCAGGCGGGTGAGACTCACATCAGCGCACGGGGCACCGCTGTTTGCAAACAAAAAGGACTGAAAAATTTGCTGCAGAGGGTCCTAAAGAGCGGGGCAGGGCCGGTCCCGTGGCTGCAGGAGCGGGTGGCCACAGCGGCCTGCGAGGCTGAGGAAGAGCCAGGGCTCGCTCATGTTGTACTCTCTTTATTAAATACTGATTTATAATGTTTTTACACTATTTTTTCCTCCCCCTCTTTTCCTTGGCCCGCTTATTTTGCCGCAGAGCTGTGTTCCCTACACAAGAGCTTGGAACAGGAGAAAAGAGACCTGGAAGACCCCGAGCGCCCCAGACAGAGGAAAAGGAGGAAACCTCGCGTCCTCTTTTCTCAAGCCCAAGTGTACGAACTGGAGAGAAGGTTCAAGCAGCAGAAATACCTCTCGGCCCCGGAGAGGGACCACCTAGCGAACGTCCTAAAGCTCACCTCCACCCAGGTGAAAATTTGGTTCCAGAACCGAAGGTACAAATGCAAAAGGCAGAGACAGGATCAGACGCTGGAGATGGTGGGGATCCCTCCTCCCCGGCGGATCGCCGTGCCGGTTCTGGTGCGCGATGGGAAGCCCTGCCTGGGGGAATCTTCCCCCTACAGCTCGCCCTACAATGTCAGCATTAACCCCTACAGCTACAACGCCTACCCCGCGTACACCAACTACAACAGCCCCGCCTGCAACGCCAACTACAACTGCAACTACCCCTCCATGCAGCCCATGCAGCCCTCGGCTCCCACCAACAACTTCATGAACTTCAGCGTGGGGGATTTGAATTCCGTGCAAACGCCAATCCCGCAGGGCAACGCGAGCATCTCCACCTTGCACGGCATCCGAGCCTGGTAGAACCACCCCGGGGCTGCGGCCGTGCCTGCGAGCCGGGCTCGGGACCTTCCCAGGACGGTTCGGTGGAGCATCCCGGAGGATCTGCGGAGTGGAACGGGGCGGGTTTCGGAAATTCGGCATGCCCGCATTTCCCGGCTCCTCTCTCTCGCCTTCCACCCGGGTCTTCACCCTCATAATTCCCCTCCTTCCTTCCTACAAACCAGCCGGTAATTTCGAGTGACTTGTTCCCAACAACACCCAGCCAAGCCCTGCAACTCTCTCTCTCTTTTTTTTTTTTTAACTTTTTTTCTCTATACTAATTATTATTGACATCCACATGTAATTTTTGCACTTCCCGTACGGTCCCCGCTGTTCGGTCAGTTTTCAGCATCGCGGCACCCCCAGGTGTCCCTTACGAGGCTGCTACTGCCGGCCTGGGCAGGGGTGAGGACAGACAGACAGACTGCCACCCCAGCCCGGCCGAGGGACACAGACACTCCGGCCCGCCAGGTCCCGTAGGGTTCTGCACTAAAACGTGAGTTAGCATGGAAATGCACTGTCCGTCCCTTCGTACGTGTTGCCCTTTGCTGTACAAGCTGACGGAGATCAGCGAGTTGTCATTAAAGAGAGTGGCTGAACCTTGGCGTCCCTGGCGTTCTTGAGCATCCCGGACATCCCGGGGACTCTCCCGGGCCCCTGTCCCGGTTTGTGCAGCCCTCCCGTGCGTTCGGCATTCCAGTTTCCCCGCCTGCGAACGGTGTTTGTGATCTAAGGAATTTTAAAACTCATTTTAAAGCCGCTGTCCCAGCGCCGCCAAGGCACTGCCCCGTGTCCCCGCGCCGTGATCGGGACTGACACCGTCGTTCCCAATCCCCGGGAGCGTGGGGTTTGCAGAAATCACTGCAAGGAGAGGTACCGACACCCCAAATCTCCAAACTGCCCCCCAGCCCTTCCACATCCCGTCCCCATGGGGAGAGGCACAAAGGACCCCCCAAACTGCCCAGGGACAGCGAGGGGGGCTCCCCAGAGCCCGGCTCCTGCCTCTCCTCTGCCTCAACCCCAGCCCCTCGGCCGCTTTTACGGTAGTCGCTATCAAATGTCAATTATTGGGAGTGAGAAACAACAAACATTGTAATTCAGCGCAGTCACAACATCCTCTGAGAGTGTCTGAGGCTGCCCGGCCGGTGACAGGGCGATTAAGGGGACCTGCAAGCCCTCCTGGCTCGGCCCTATCGGCCCCATCAGTAAACAGGGATGGAGACAGGGTGGCTGTGGCCCTGGGACAGAGGATGAAAGGCTGCCGGGGAATGGAAGCTGCCTGCAGCCTCTCTCCCAACCCCACACACCCGCCGAGGTAGGATTGCACAGATAAGGAGCTCCCACCTCCTCCCGATCCCTGGGTGCTGCCCACAAAGTCCCTAATGCAGTGTGGAGTGCAGACACCTGTCTGGGGCTCGGGGCTGGCCGGGGAGGGACCTTCAGCATCATCCCAAGGGGAATTTACCTCGGGGAACTCAGCCCAGGGAGCCACAGGGACACGGTCCGTGACAAAGGGCACCAGAGTCTGCCAGCCTGACAGGGGACAGGACACCTGGGCAGGTCAGAGAGAAGCAAAGGCCACCTCCCCTCATTTGAAACCATCTCCAAGTTTCCATTGGGGTTTTGTGTTAGGAGGACACAGGAGCCAGATGGGAGAGAGGCAGCAGAACCACCAGAAAATGCCCCGCCTTAAGGGAGCCAAGAGTGCCCCAAGAGCTGCAGGAAAAGAGAATGGAGTGGAGCAGGAGAAAGCTGTGTTAAACTGGTGAGTTCTGGGGGGCAGTCACAGTCTGGGGCCACAGTTTGTCTGAGCTGTCAAATGGTCACCGTGGTGCCATGCCACTCGTGCTGTCACCACTGCAGAGCTCAGCCAGGGTCAGAGCACACGGGGAGGAGAGGGACGAGTCCTGAGTTAACATGGGGACAGGCATTACGATTTAGCCAAAATTTGAATTTTCACATACCGGCCCCAAGCAGGGCCCTTCATTGAGTGGACAAACAAGATAGACAGCAGTGAAACTTCAGGCAAAGCCACGGGGAAAAGTAACTCCCCACACCAACACAAACCCCTTCTCACATACCCCCAGCATCCTTTCCTTTCCTCAGACCCCGTTATTTTCTTCAAACACGTCTATTTTCCTCCCATAATAACTCAGAGCTACAGTTATCAAGAAATCCGACTGTCCGGTGGGATTTTCCCTGCAGTGGCTGCTCTGGGCACCAGCTTTGGGTCTGATTTCCAGCACTGCACTGTGCTCATTCTCAGCAGGGATGAACGTCCCCACAGCTCCTGCTCACACACTCCCTCCTCCTCCCCAAACTGCCCTGTTCCTGCGGGAATTGCATCACGAGCAGATGCAGGGCAGGATAAAGACGGGAGCTTGGAGCAGCAGCTGGAGCCGGCTCAGAAAGTGATTTAGGCAGGACAGGAGCACAGCTGGCTGAGGCCGGGCTGGCAGGGGCAGCAGCAGCCGCGGATAAAGACCTTCCATTAGCTGGATTAATGGGAAGTGCAAGGAGATGCAGGAGGAATGAACCCTCAAGCACACCGATATCGGTCAAGGGGGGCTCCCTGAGCTCACAGACCCCACTTCTCCTATCCCTGCTCTCCAGCTCAGCCTCATTCCCAGCTGCAGCTCAGCCCACAGGGTCAGGCTGGGGCAAAAGGTCCCCCCAGGACTTCCAAAAGCACCGGGGCTGTGTTTCTCTGAGCCCAGCCCTCTGAAAAGCTCAGAAAATCCGCACGTGTCAAATCCGACCTGCTCCTGCCTGAGCCTGAAGTGTTTCCCAGCTCTGGAGCAGCACCAAAAGCCTGTGCCCAGGAAAAGTTGTTCCAGAGGGAAGCGCAGGATTCCGGCGTTTCCCCAGGGAACCTGAAATCAGAGATCCCCAAGTGCCCGGGGGAGTGCTAAGGGGGTTAGGAAAAAAAGCTTTTAATAAGATTTGCACTTGGATTTGATCTTGCTCTTCCCTCAGATTTTTTGGGGATTACGCAGCCTGGCACTGGCATTGACGGCTCTGTTCAAACCCGGGTTTTTTTTGAGGATTCAGTGCCCCAGCTCCGCCTGAAGGTGACAGGGTGAGAGCGGCTCAGTCTTCCCCAGACAAGCTGCACATGGCAAGTTTACCCAAACTCTTTGGAATTCACACAATTTGTACAGGAACAAGTTGTCAGCTGTAAGGGACTGATACCAAATCCCTTGCCT
The DNA here is from genome assembly GCA_018697195.1 of Certhia americana. NCBI lineage: Eukaryota > Metazoa > Chordata > Aves > Passeriformes > Certhiidae > Certhia > Certhia americana. The sequence continues at coordinate 2,280,348 of CM031869.1, read as the reverse complement.
TTAGCACTTTTGTAGGAACTGAAGTAATTGTTTTTTCCCCCAAAAAACACCCGTTCTGTTCCTAAAATGCCAGAATTTTATTCCTTAAATTCAAGGGATTGGCACGTCGGAAGTTATTCTCTGGTGTCCAAAAACAAGATACGGTCCTGGCAGGAATTAAGTGTTTCAGTGTTCCTGAGAAGCTCGGCAGGAAAACAACAGATCAACAACCCTCTCTCCCCAGCCCCTAATTCATCTCACTGACATCAGTTTAGATCAGTATCAGCAGTAAGTGATTTCTTGTTAATGGGGATTATTAAGAAGAATCAACACCTTTAAAATGCCACTCCAAAGCGAGAAAGGGATGAGCTTTCAGGCTGGAGTCCGATTTTTCATTCCTGTCTGGTTTGTTATTGCCTAAACCACGAAATTAACGCTGCGTTTTGACGCAGAGAAGGGAAGCAGAGGTTTCTCCCCGGCAGATCCGAGCACTGGCAACGCATTTGTGAGAGTTCATCAATCAAGTTTAGCAAAGCGACACAGAATACATTGCTTGAAGTTCTCTACCTGTCTCCTGCAGACGTTTTAAACCCTGCCACTCCAGCGTTTTGTGCAGCAAGAAAAATCCATTTAGAGACAAGATCACCCTGAGCAGCCCATCAGCCACATTCCCTCTTGTCCTGCACAGCCTGGTGCTGCGACTGATGGGAGGAGGAAAAACAGGGGAGCCCCTCTGTCTTTGCATGAAGGAGTTGCTGGAACTTCAAATGAAAAATAGATTATTTCAATGGAGCCTGGATGTAGCTGCTGAGACAGAAAATAAACTCTTTGCCAGAAATTGAGTACCCAGAAAGAGAAATTCACACCAGGAGAGCAAAGCAGCTCTGTGTGTGAGCAGTTGGAGCACTGACCTCACCGAGACTGTAACACATCTCTTAAGTCATCCCTGCTTAAAAAATAACATTTTTTAGCGCCAACAAAGAATCAGTCAAATGGTTAAACCACGGGTCTAAGCCAGGAGGAGAGCGGAATCGTGTTTGCAGCAGGTTCAGCTCAGTCCTGCCCACTGTGAGCATCCAGGGGTTCTCCCACAAAATTCGCAGAGTTCACTCAATACCTGCTCGGTTTGGAGGGCTAGAAAAATAAGTTTAAAAACTTTAAAACCCCCAAAAGTCCTTTGTCAATGGGAATAAATCTCGTAGTGGTCAAAATAATTTTTTTTTTCTTAGGGTTGGTTAAGATTAATTGGTCATGGGGGGAACATCCTGGAGCTAAATTATTACTTGTGGAGATGGGTAAGCTGAAGGCATGAATGACCCTGCTGTGGAGTGGGCAAGGCTAGGAGTTAACAGGCTCAAGTGGGGGGAAAAAAAAAAAAAAAAAAAAAAAAAAAGCAGATTTGTTGAATATTTTGAATTCTGTGAACTGCTCCCGAAACTACTTAGTAAGAAACAAATGGAATTCAGAAAGGCATTTTGGAGTGTTAGTCCTAGAACCAACAAATCCGGCTGTTGAACGAGTTATTAACTTCCCCAGTTGAAAACACCTGCTCTCAAACACTCTCCAGGGGTTCTGTGAGTTTGGAGCAGGATTTGGTGCTCTCTGCTGCCACAAGAATACACCAGAGTTTATTTTAGCACAGCAGACATTTCCTAAATAGATTGCATTGTCCTCCAGCATAAGCTTGGAATAAATCACAATACTGCTTCCTAGAAATTGTCCCCAAATCCCATCTTCCTGGCCCAGGATGTTTTTGTGCTCTTTGTTATCTGTGCAGAAGAAAAGCTGCTGTCAGAGCCGTGGAGGAGCAGCACAGACATGGGCAGTGCTGCCTGGGAGCAAGAGGAGCCATTCAAAAAACAGATCACCAACAAAAAATTCAGACTCCTTTCAGCCAAACAAGTTTCTCACATTTTTAAGCACCAAAAAAAAATTAGGATGAAAACCTACTGCCTCGACTTCAGCAGACCTAGGGGTATAAGGAGATGATGTGAGCTGTTGCAGAGTCAGAACCCAGAACATTCCTCTGGCTGTCCTGGATGATTTGAGACCCTGGCATGGGGTCAAAAACACCTGTGCCTTCGATTTTAGCCCATGGAAAAAACTACCAACTTTGAGTGAGGATTTATAAGCCACAAGAGTTTGAATAGAGTGATAGCTAATTTGTCACAGGGTGAAAAAGGAGAATTTGGGGGTTTTAGAATGGGGGTTCAAGGGGCACGATGGAGGGGTCTGAGTGTGTCCTGTCCTCCTTCTTCTTGTCCTCCATCTTCTGCTGTGATGGAGGCACTTTTTAATTGGTTTAGAGCAGAGACAGACTGTCTAACATAGGTGATAGGGATTGGGAAATTATTGTAAATAAAGTACATGTAGTTCTTAGTATAAAAGTCAACACAGCCCTGAAAGTGGGGATTGTGCCTCAACCCAACCTGCAGAACTGATCTCAGTAGGTCGGAGAAAGAATGGAATAAATAAGGAAAAATAAACAACCTTGAAAAGCAGCACAGATGAATCTCGACCTCTTCGGTCGCAGGGCTGGGAGAAAAAAACTTTCTAAAATCTTGGGAGCCATCAAAATCATCAAACCCCGAGAGGAAAGGAGGAACATTTAAATCTCTCTTGACTCCAGGTCTCGAGTGCTCCTTTCAGCTGCTGCTCCCCCTCAGAGCCAGGTCCAGATGCACCCTGCAGTTCCACACTTCACTGGACAGACGTGGCTAATCCCACTGGAGATTCCCCAGGGAAGCAGACAGCCACACTGGCACTCTGCTCATTCCTGGCACGCTCCCATGCCAAGGCTCCAGTGTCCTCCTGCTATTTATTGCTGGTTCCGAGGGTTAGAGGCGTTTTCCTGTTTGCTCTGGGTTTTATTTGAGTGACACCAGCCAATTCCATGCCCAGGAAATGATCCACAGCTCTGTATCCATGGGGACTGCAGGAGTGCCCATCCTGGAGCTCTGCTCAGAATGCAGGCTCCTCACTGCTGTCTTTAGTACAGCCCTTTCCAAGCAATGCCCCAAATATTGCTTTATTTAACCATAATTCTGAAGAAATTAAAGCGTAATTGCAGCATAATTGCTGCCATAGAAAGAGATGCTCAGTCTAATCTGCCATCCAACACTCACAGTCATCCAGCGTGTCCATCTGGGATCAAAAATTCCCCTTTTAGATGCACACATCGAAAAATTAATTAAAAAAACCCAACCCAAAACCAGTGAGAGCTGATGATTGTCTTCTTTGAGAGCCAGGCCATTTGCCTGCTTTGACACCAATTTAGAGCCCACCAATATTTCACCTTAAGAACAGAAACCTAAATAATAACTCCTTACACAATCAGGCATTCAAACTGGAAATGAACTTTTCCGCTCCAATCCTCAGCAGCAGCATTATCTACAGCATTTCATTTTTGCACACACACAGATTATCTCCCATGTGACAAGGTGAACATAAATACTCTGTACTTTCCCCAAAAACCCCAAAGGTAAGAGCACACAAGAGAATCATCCCCATGCAACAACAGGGACAGTTGTAGGTTAATTCTTAAATATCCTCCTCGATTTCCTTCCTTTCCTGACCACGTTTCTAGTCCTGTTTGTCTCAATATTCTGGCTGTGAAAACGCCGTGCTCTGCCCCCTTTGATCAGCTCCTGCAAAGCCCTTTCATGTCCTGCTGTCTTCATTACCCCACGTTTTAATTGCTGGCCTTGCCAGGGACAGACAGGTGGTGCAAGGTCACAGCAGGAGATGATGGATGGCTCTGGGCAGTGCCTGTGCAGATGACAACCCCCAAAAATCCCTCCTGTGGGGCACAGCCCTGTCCTTGGGCTGGGGATCAGCAGGGCCCCAGCAGCATCCCAGGGCTGCAGCCACCCAGGACCTACTTTGGGTCCTGTCAGTGAATATTTCCTAACCTGGTTTCTAATCCTCAATTCCTGCGGATTAGATTTTCTAAACCAAGCACACAAAGTTATTTATCTGAGCAGCAATCCCTGCAAGCTCCTGAGACCAGCATTTCACACATGAGGGAAATGAAACTTCCAGACAGAGGAACTGGACTCAGGTAAAAGGCAGGATGGAGGTTCAGCTTGGCTGAGAATGGAGAAGCCATTTAAGCAATTAATTCCAATTTGCACCATCTTATTACTAGAATAAGAGCACTGATTTTGCAGATTTTTGCGCGTGCCTTCAGAATTCCCTAGCCCAATGCTTTCAAAAAGTCTTTTTTCAGATCATTCCTGTTTTATCAACCAAGGTAACAACAACTTATTCACTTTCTGAGGGGAATGAAAGTAGGGGAGGCTCAAAATCAGTTGAGAGAAACAGTGTGGGCTTCAAGTCTTCATCCTGTATATTTATATTTTTCCTTAAATGCAGAATTGATGACTGGATTTTTTATTTTCTTTGAGTCACTGATATTTTGCGGAAAACTTCTCAGGGGAAAAAAATCTTAAATAAAAACCAGTGTGGGAAAATCCAGTTCTGCAGAGTGCTTGCCATTGCTGCAGCATCCACTGCTTGTGGCTTTACCTCTTTTTGGGGTAAACCCAAGGGTTTTGAAGCCTTGAAATTGAGAAGCCAGTTTTAATTGTAGCTCTGACATTTGTGGAATATTGAGATGGTTGTTTCACCTCACGTATGGCATTACAGAAGCAGAGTTCAAGCGAGGAACAGCACCTGGAAAGGCTGCAAAGACAGAATTCCCTGCTCTGGAGAGCTTGGGTGGAAAAAATGGATGGGGTGAGGGAGGGAAAACCTTTGCACAGAGAGGAACTGACTTCTCAAAAGAGAGAAGGCTTTTGCTGCCCTGAGCTAAAGATAGGATGAGCACAAGCAGCAGCTTTTTAAAGCAGCAGATCCTTCCTTATCACAAACCCCCAGGAGGGAACAGCACTTGCAGGGAACGTGGAGTTTCACAGAGCATTTCCTCCACTCCAGCATCACCCAGGGAGTGAATTGTCCTGCAGGGATCTGGCTGGACCCCGAGCACCTGGAGGGAGCTTCTCCCTGGTTATTATCCCAATTTTCTGCCCAGGTACCACAGGCTGGGCCTTCCTTTATCATTTTGACTTTTGACCTTGGGATGGAGGGGCTCTGCTGTGCCACCAGCACTGCTTCCTCCCCAAACCCCCTCCCACCCCAGGGATGCTCCACAGGAAGGGCCCCGTGGTGATGGATCTGCCAAGACCAAGGGTCAAGTTTGTGTTGATCTACAGGTGTCAGGAGTGTATTGATCCTCTGGTGAAGGTCCCTGAGAGGTCACCAGAAATGCTCAGGGGGATGGAAATCCCCCATAACTGGCTTGCAGATGTTGCAGAAGGAGCCAGATAAAGGAAAGCAGCCACCCAGCAAGTGTTAACAGACACCCTCAGAGCAGCAGGTGAGGCCACAACGTTATTTTGCTCTAAGCCAGGGTGGCCAAACCTATAAAAAAGGAGAAAACATCAAGGAATTCAGGCCCCTGTCAAGGCAAAATAATCTCTTTTAACTCCAGCTGGGGTGGTTTGGCTTGCCCAGGACAGCCTCAGTACAGACATTTTGCCCTCTTTGGTCAGCACTCTCCCCTCATTTCCCTGACGGGGGAATTATGCCCTCCTCAAAAAGTGCTTTTCTGCACAATCACAGAATGGTTTGGGTTGGAAGGGACCTGAAAGATCATCTCATTCCATCCCCTGCCACATGCAGGGACACCTCCCACTGTCCCAGGCTGCTCCAAGCCCTGTCCAACCTGGCCTTGGGCACTGCCAGGGATCCACAGGCAGCCAAAGCTGCTCTGGGTACCTGTGCCAGGGCCTGCCCACCCTCCCAGGGGAGGATTTCTCCCATACACCTGACCTACACGTCCCTTCTGTCAATTTAAACCCATTCCTCCTTGTCCTGACACTCCAGTTCCCAATGCAGAGTCCTTCTCCCTCTCCCCTTCAGATCCTGGAAGGTGCTGTGGGGTCTCCACACACCCTTCTCTTCTCCAGGCTGAGCATTCCCAGCTCTCCCAGCCTGTCCCCAAAGGGAAGGTCCTCCAGTCCCCTTATCAACCTCGTGGCCTCCTCTGGACTTGCTCCAACAATTCCACGTCCTCCTAGAATAATTTTAGACTGGGATAACTCAGTTGGAAGGGACCAACAAGGACCATCCCATCCAATTCCTGGATTTTGCAGATAGAAAACCCTTTCCATCAGGTACTGCCACAGCAGGCACCTAAAAAAGAATCCCCTCCTCTGAACTTCCAGCCTCTCAGGCAGCACTGAATTCCCCAAAGCATTTGACAGTGACCAACACACCCCCCGTGACCCCTGGAGCTGGGGACCAGGCAGATCTTTCCAGCAGCAGCTCAGGGTTCCTGTAACTGGATGATTTAAGCCCAGCAGCTCTGGCAGAGCGTGATGCTCAATCCCTTTATCATGTCTCCTCTCCCTCCAGCAGCCAAAGCCAGGGCTAATTTTAAAAAGCAGTGATATGGGGCTGCTGCAGGAACACACGTTGCAGTTGGCTGCTGGGAATTGAAATAGAAATGGGCACAAACTGCTCTGCACTAACTCTGGGGAGCTGAGTTGAAATGCAGGATAACCTGCCAGCTTGTTGAAGCCCAAAAGTTACAGAATAAACTTGACAAGTTGCCTTATTTGAGTAATTTTGGGGGATTCATAAACCAAAGACTGAAATAATTTCAATGAAAACGAGTTAATGATCAAACCCAAATTTTTTACCTGACTTTATTCCTTTGGAAAAATAACCCTTTAACATATTAAATCAAGATCAGATTTATGCCTTCATTTCCTCTGCCTTCAGATTTCTGATTTCAGAATCTGCCTTCATTTCAGATATTGCCTTCATTTTCCTCTTTGGTGAGCAGTGACAGGACCCAAGGGAATGTCTGGAGCTGTGTCAGGGGAGGGCTAGGCTGGATTTTAGGAAAAAGTTCTTCCCCAGAGGGTGGTCAGGCACTGTGAGTAAAGAACTTTCTCCTAAAACCCAATCTAAAGCTCCCTTGACAGCTTCATTTCTCCCACACCTGGCTGTGAAGCCAAGACTGGAGAAAGCTTTAAACCCACCCCTGCTGCCTTTATTCCACATTGAACCCAACCACGCTGGAATTGACAGGTCTTTGTTCAGAGAAACAGAACATGGTGCAGAACTTTATTTCACAGTGCTACCTAGTGGTTTCTGCAATAAATGATCAGCTCCTCAAAACGCTCCTCCAGACAGAACCTCGGTGTGGAGTAGATAATGATGACAACAAAATCTGAACTTCTATCACTGCCTGAAATGAGTTAAATTGCAGGGGGGGAAATTTTTTTGAAAATTAAGGAGAAAAAGGAAAGCACACTTGCAAACTAATCCCAAAGGTGCCTGACTGGATATTCATGCACATCCACAAGCCCACCCCAACCTCTCAAAGCTTTATCAGAAGCCAGGAAAGCCATTACATGGATGCAGTTTTCCCTCCCTCAGCACTCCAGGGGTTGGCACAGGGACACGGAGCATCCCGAGCTCTCACAGGCTGTCCCTGTCCCTCTCCTCCAGCTCCAGTGGCAATCCAGCTCCGTGCTCAGATTTTCTGCCGGTGAGACAAATCCTCCTCCCCTCCAAAAACCCTTCCTTTGCCCCATCACAGGGGTTGCTGCACTGATTTCTGCTCAGCTCAGCATCACCTCCCTCCTGCTGCCAGTTCAGATCCATTTCCACATCGACCCACACCTGCCTTGGCAAAGGGTTTGCCCACACCAGACAAGGTGCAGCAGCACAAATTAACAAACAAATTTTTAACAAAAACGTTAAAATCTGACAGGATCCAGTGGAAGATGTTCAATCCAAGCCTGAGGCACAGCTGCTGGATGTGACACTTATCCCGTATTTAGAAAGGGAAAAGCAGCCCTTGCTTTCCTGGGATCACCAGATGAAAGGAATCATGTAAGTACTAAGTAGTATTAATAGTCCCAGGCACAAAATATATATATGAGAATAATATGGCCAAACAATACTTAACAGTTATTTCCAATAGCAGCATTTGTACAATGCCATCGACACTCAACTGCTGATAAGCTGGACACACTTAAGGAATTTTAATAAGCCTTTGAAAAGCTTTAACTGATGTGAATTAAGCCCTGAGATAATTCAGACGCAGGGCTATCATTCTTCAGTTAAAAATAATAGATCTTGGATGTAAACGTCACATCTTGCACCCCGGAGTACAAAGGCACAGAAAATGTCATTTGTCACCAGCAGTGCCTGGGGCTGATGGACGCGTTCCGAGGGACCCCTGGGCTCTGCTCACCCACAGGAACTTCTCCCGTGGGGTCAGGGACGGGGAACCTGCCAGGAATGAGGTTGAGATAGGCGAATTAACAGCACACGGGTGCTTATTGCCACAGAGGCACTGAATCCATGGCCCGGGGAGGGCAGAAAGAGCTGCTGCTATCTTTTGGCTTTAATCCACCCAAATAGTTCTGCTGCCATTCCCTTCTTGCAGGGGCAGAAACAAAGTTTTCATCTGCAGTTTAGTACCGAGCATAAAAGGTTTTTCTCCTTCTATATTTGCTGTTTGTTGTTGCAGGAGTGAGGCTTTCTCCACTGGCATTTCCTCACTCTCTTTTCTGGAATCCTCCAACCGACACTTTTTTTTTTTTTTGACAAGGTGATAAGACCAGGAAGCTTTTGTTGAGATCTGCAAAACCTAAATAAAAGCCCAGATCTTCACAAAAATTAATTAACTTTCAATAATGAGAATGTAAATTCCCACTTGCTGTCTCTCAGCATGAACATCACCTTATTTATTGCTTACAAAGTTATTTACCATTCAGTCTGTGAAAGACCAGGAACAAAGTTTGGGTCAAAGGCTGCAATTACCAAAGACAAAACTATTTGAAACAAATCTACAGATAAAGAGAATGGTTCTCTGTGTTTTCTTTTTCCTCAGTTTTCAAAAAAAAATATTTCTTATTGATTGGTTTTGAATAAGCAGGTTACTGGCAGAAGCCAGTCAGTGAAAGCCAGGAGCCACTGGCATTAAACTGGTTTAATTTTTGCTGTAGCTATTTTCAAACATCATCTCTGCCATTTAAACAAATGGGAATAATATGATGAAGAAATTGCAAATGCTGCTAGGGATATTCCAATGAGAAGCAGCAAATGCAGCATCTTTGAAGAACACATCTGAGAAAGGAATCCTTCATTATTTAATCCAAAAAATACTGCATTGAGATATATATATATATAATATGGGTTATATGTATATCAACATACAGAACAGGGGAAGGCTTGTTTATATTTGAAATAGGAATTATCATTTATATATACATTTTTTTTTCTATGAATATACTGAGCAGGGGGAGGCTCGTTTCTCTTGGAAACATCAAGTTATCATCAGACACAGGACAGGAGGCCGACCGGATCAATAGACTTACTCAATATAGAAAAATCTTATCTTCCTTTCAGGCTGGCTGGCCACAGTGTCAGCACCCAGATGCCTCTGACAGAGTTATCGCCCATCAGCAGCGGCAAAAAAACTGCTCAGTGCTTGGGTGACACCTCCGAAAAGCCAATAACCCTAACAGGAAAGTTTTGTCCCGCTGTCCATTTGGAAGATAAAGGGACACGGAGCCTCCCCTGCCCGCTCTTTGAGGCTTTATCACGACGGCAGAACCTCGCGGGTGAGTTTAGGTTTCCCCATCTCCATCCCGAATTGAAGAACTCGCGGGGACAGCGAGCCCAGAGCCCGGCGGGGTCAGGTCCCAAAGCGTCCCTGGATGTGACACTCAGCCCTGCCGCTGTTGAAAAGGAGAAAGCCAAAAGCTTTCATGTGGTTCTATATATACGCGGCTCTATCTCTAGGGCCGGGTGTGCGCTGATGCCCGCCGAGCCGCTCTCCCCGCCTGCCCTCCGGGCTCTTATCGCCACACACGCGGCGTTATCGCCGGGCCAGGCTCACAGCAGCCGAGTGGCATTTTGCTTTCATGCAGCCCCCGACACCCAGAACGGGACAGAACCTCCCCAGAGCCCCGGCACAGCCCCCGGCCCCGCCCGATAAGCGGGATGCGGGAGTCGGCTCTGATGTCGCAGCGAGGGACAAAGGTCGGCAGCGATAGCATCTGATCGGAGTTGCGAGGTTAAAAATAAAAGGAAGGCCAAGTGGAAGCGGTGGAAGGCGTGGCAAGGTGTGACAGCAGCCTGTGCGCTCACGGGAGCGGGGGTCATTGTCTCATTGTCCCATTGTCCCCCAGCCCTGCCCAGGGTCACTGCTGGATGGAGCCTGGGGCTGTGTCTGGGTGAGAGTCACCAGATTTGCTTCTCAGCTCGGAGTCACTCAGAGCTGGAAGGGACCCGCACGGATCACCAAGTCCAGCTCGGAGTAAAGGACCCAGTCCTCAGCGCTGGAGCAGCAGAGCCGAACACCAGCCCCGTTATTTCCAGAGGCTTTGCGAGGCTGCGGGAGCCTCACTCAGCACCTCAGTGCCCAAAGCAACCCCCGGAGGCGCTAACCTGAGAGCAGAGCTCAGTGAACACAGGAAGGGCCAGGGTCTAAACCCAATTAATTAATGAAGAGTCCAGTCCCTTCCTCAGATTGCAGCTCTCTGTGCCAGAGAGGATCAAAACTTCAAGGTGCAGGTACAGTGAGCCACCACCTCCCTCAATTCATCACCTAAAGAAACTGGCAGAGCTTTCACCACAGATTCCTGTGAGAAAACCAAACCTCAGCTCAGAGGAACTGTCATTCCCTTTGTGGCACAGAGTTCGTACCATTTCATATAAGCCAGCAGATATTGCTCTGTTTATTCCATGTCCCCAATGAGCTCTCCATAGCAGCAGAATGGTTTAAGAGCCTGGATGTGACATTTGGTTGTGGTACAAAGCACCTGTAGCAACTGGAGAACAATTCTCACCTTTGTAGGAAAGGAACACAACAAGCACCCACTCAGTGACAGAAACATTGCGGTAACAATCATCAAGTACAATCACCAAGACATCCGGGGAAAAAATGTCCTTCAGATTCTCTTCTGGGAGAATCACACCATTATAAACAGGGCAGCAAAGCAATATTAAAGCTGATTTCCATCCCCCACTTTTTCCAAAGGAGAGCCCCACGTATTTGCAGACAAGTATGCACATGTCCCCTGGATATTCTCAGCCCCCAAAGATTCCAGCCTGACTTGCCTGGCTTGCTCTGGGCCACTTGGCATGTGATAGCAGCCACCCACATTTGGCAGAGACATTTTTAGAAACCTCCAAGCTATGAATTCACCTTTCCATTTTGGTCAAGTCAGTTATGTGAAAAGCATTTCAAAAGCATGACTTCAAACACAAACTTTATTTCCCCTTGGTTCTTGCAGGGGAGGAGGGATAAAATGGTATTAGCCTCTTCATTTGTTTTCCCAGCGTTATCCTGCAATATTTTTGTATTTGATAATCCCACAATCAATAATAAAATAATTACGAGTCAAATCAAGTCAGACTCTCTGAGCACATTTACAGTTTATGCTAAGTTTCCAATTCTCCTCAGGTCCACGTTTATTGTAACCACTAAAAGGCAACGTTCCAAGGAAACACAGACCTAACTGAATGTTCTGGAACCACCTCCTCATGCTGCAGATTTCAGGGAAGCAATGGACACCTGGCAGGCACCTGCTCCTGCCCACAGCCTTCCCACCATGGCCCCGTGGGAATGGAGACCAGGACTAGATCTACAGCCACAGCCTGGCTCCTGACACTCCAAGGGGGCAACTTCCAGGCATTTTCCCCTTTTTCCACAGGTGCTCAGACAAAGCAAATTGCTCTCAGTGGGTTGGACTCCACAGCAGGACCTGATATTCACCACAAACCTCCAAGTTCTAAACCTCTAAACGTGCTGAGGCAGCAGAGCTGCTCCGTCCTCATCCCTGAGTGGCTCCAGCTGCACAGCCAAACCTCCACAGCCTGCAGGACACAGTTAACGAAGCACCACTCAGCTAATGAGCAGGAGTTCATTAACCCACAGCTACTTGATTGCTGCCAGCTGCCTGTCTCAGCCCCACAACTCCATAGCAAGATTTCAGCCCTTTTTAAGCTCCTAGTGGTTCCTTACTCCTTGTTTTAAAGAAGTGTTGCTCTTCAAAGGAAAAGTACTTTTACTGCAACTGTTTTGTGACAGTAAATCACAACTTCCACTTGTAGGGAGGGCACCTGGTACCTGCTGCCTTCTGGGGGGAATGGCCCAGGAGGAACAGGAGCACTCCTGTTTGCTTTCACTTGGGAGAAGTGTTCAGCACAGCCCTGAACACTTCTCCTGTTGCTGTTTCTTTTCTTCCTTCCCAAACACTTTCTACTCCTGGAGTCCCTGGTCTCAGAAGGGCTCCAGCCCTTGGTCCCAAGTGATGCCCAAAACCAAAACTGCAGAGGCCATTCCTTTCTCACCCTCTCCAATGGCTCTGCTGTACTTAGCAAGGCAGACACCTAAGAAAACACTACTCCATTGCAAAAAAAACCCAGCACAAAATCAGTTTTTACCCTTCAAACACAACCTTGGGCACACAGCAGCAAGACCCTGAGACACAATATCCTGAGTGCAAACAGAAAACTTTCTGCAGAGAAAAACCACACAGGCTCAACTTCCACATTCCCTGGATTAGACAACAAAAAGCCAGGCACAACCACCTCCTCTTCCCAAAACACTGCTCCCCCTCACTTATCCAAAAAAAAAAAAGAGAAATCGAGTCCTACCTTCAGTCCAGGAGGCAAGTCTGCGAGGAGGAGCGAGGCAGGCAACAGAGTGAGTCTGGAGAGGATTTAAACACCACCCAGGCTGCCCCAGCTGGGCATCCTCAGGGCTGATTGGGACATCCCACCTGCCAGGAGGGACTCAGGGAATCACCTGCACCTGTGCTCTGCTCCACAGGGGAGCTGCTGAGGAACCTCCTGAGGTGCTGCACCAAATCACCCTTCTCAGCCCAAAGAGAAATAACATTTATCTCACTGTCTCCACTGCCTGCTTCCTCTGGCCCATCAGGAGCCGGGGTGATTCCTGGCTGCCTGTCAAAGGAAATTATTCAAGTACCAAGTGCTGGAATTTCTCCTCTTCCCCCCTCCCAAAAAACCCAGTAATCCTTGCTGGTTTTTCCCTAATTCCTTTGTCTCTAATTGTAAATGGACAGTTTATGCAGGTAGTAGATAATCTTTACAAAGATTAGATTTTTGAAGCTCAGTAATTTCTCTTATTCAAACCCCAAATGTGCACATTGTTAATTTATTTCACTCTTGGTGTAATTCTGTATCTCAGGAAAGGAAGAACTGCCCTGAAACACAAGGAATGACCAATATGGAAAACCACATCCACTCAGTCCAGCCTGCCTGCTCCAGGGCTACAAACTAGAGAGTGAAACACTCCAACATCCAAATGCACACCTTGGCACTAATTCTGCAAAGATAAAGCACGAAGTGAAATTATACAAAGAAAAAGGAGGAAAAAGGCTTTTTGATTTTAACAGCTTGCCAATCTAATTCTCTTGTGTGAATTCATAGTAACAAATGGGGTGCCCATTTTTGCTTTGCTCAGAGCCCTCCCAAGGCCTGAGGGACAGAGCCAGGCTGTGTTTTGCTCCCAGAAAAACAATCCATAAGCAACCACTGCTGCTAAAGAAAAAGCAGAATTTTTACCCTGAAAGGCTCTTTCAAGCCATCAGACTTTGTTCTTACACAAAACTCTGTTGACAAGAATAAATATTTTATTAACGGAATGTGTGAGTTTTTCTCTTCCATCCCTCTTACTCTCAGCACCTTACACACAGATGTCAGAGCAGCTTCCAGGCCAAGCCAAGGACAAAACTTAAGTTCAGACTTGAAATTTCAGACTGGCACCTTGGAGTGCCCGGTCCCTCAAGTGTCTGATTCCCCTAACCAGCAGCCAAATTGGCATTTCTTCTTTCCACAGCATGATTTCTTAATCTCTTCTGAGGCAGCTCCCAAGTTCTGTGGGGACAGCACAAATCCCTGCCTGCTCTACTGCTCCTCCAGCTATTGCAATATCCCTTGACTATTTCATTTAAAAGCCCCACCGTTATCAACCATTTCTTTCTGATTTTTTTTTTAATAGTTCAGTGATTGTTGGAATTTTACAAAAATGGGAAGAGTCTCTTTTTGAGGATGTAGAGCACTGTGGCCAGGAAGAGGGCGAGGGCCAGGAAGATGAGCAGTTTGTCTGTCAGCTCCCGGCGGTTGTACTTGGTGATCAGCTTCCTCCCCAGCTGGATGGTCCCAGACATGGACTTGAATTCCTCATTTGCTTCCAGGATGGTGCGGGAAGAATTGGCTGAAATTAGAGTGAAAAAAAAAAAAAATAAAATATTTAAATCAGCAGGTTGTGCTTCAAAAATACACAGCAAAACGTGTGAGGTAACACAGACAGTGCCTGAGGGATCCTTTGGGGTCAGGCTGATTTGTGGGTGAGAGACACAGAGAGTTCTCATAACTCAGGGGTGCTGAGGAAAAGTGCAAAGTGAAATAAGAGCACTGAAAAGCTTAAAGAGCCTGCTAAAGTTCCTGAATTTTGAATTTTTGGGTTAGCAGGTCAAATCTAGTTCAGTTTTTTTCGTCAGCACTGCTGGAAGCAGAGTGAAATAAGAACAGTGCTTGAGAGAGAAAGCAGCAGCAGCAGCAGGACAGGGCAAAATTTGAATATATTAACTGCACCACTGGAAGTGTTCCCCCAGGTCCCAGCAGTAAATCAAATGGGCTTGCAATATTATTCATCTCAAACAGTTTTTAATAGTCATTTTCGACACACGTTGCAATTTTTTGCTTAATAAAAATGAGAAGGGTGAACTAGAATTGTGTGAGAAAACAAACACGTGCCCCAAACTTCTCAGCCTTGCTCCTTTCTAATTATTAAATGAAAGCAAAAGCCCTGGAATCCCTTTTTTTCTGCTTTACAGAAAGCACAGCCTGTAGGACAGTTCAGCTCCCTCCACTGCCCTGGTTGCTCACAGAAAGGTCAAATCCAGCATTGTCTGGTTCACAAAAACAGAGCAGAAATAGGTCTGCAATATTTTACAAAACACTTTGTCCCAACCCATCCCATTTCA
Organism: Certhia americana; assembly: GCA_018697195.1. NCBI lineage: Eukaryota > Metazoa > Chordata > Aves > Passeriformes > Certhiidae > Certhia > Certhia americana. The sequence continues at coordinate 2,265,322 of CM031869.1, read as the reverse complement.
AGAGGCATTTTGATCCAAGTGAAAACAGAAAATTTGTTTCCCAGTTAGTGACAAAGCAGAGCTTCCCTGTTCCACAGCCTCAAACACTCACTGCATCCTAGGGAATGCTCAGCAAACAGGAATTCCCACTCCTAACTCAGAATTTGCAGCTGGGTTTTGTAAACGACCTTTGGTAGTTTCTTCCCTTGATGAATTCCAAGTGCTGTTCATTCAGAAACAGGGTGAAAAAGTGCCTGCCAAGCTGTCCTTTTAATGGGAGAAGGAACATGCCACTCCTGCAGCAACAAACTGCCCAGCTGCCACCCTCAGATGGGGCAGAAAGCAAGGAGGGCAAACTTGGGTTATTAATCCTTGTCTTTAAAGTTCCCTCCTGCCCAAAAGCACAGCTAGGAAGAGGCCCAGGCAGCAACTTCTAAATGCTCCATGAATCACCAGTTCTGACAGGTCCCTTGATTTATTGTTTTAGGAGTTGAAGCCAAGGAACTGGGTGAAATCTTGGTTTCACAGTCCCTGATGCACTGCTGACAGAGCAAGTGACCTCGGGTTCAAGGCACTTGATCTCAGTGTCTCAGCCATCCCAGCTGCAGCCTGGCTGGAAGCAGCTCCCAGACATCCCTTCCTCTGTGTAATTCTTGTATCCATGGATCCATGCTGTTGTTTCCTCTGCCATTCCCAAATCCATGCCAGGACAGTGGCACAGAGTAACACCAAACACACCCCCCGGGCACTGTGTGAGCTCACATTGCTTTTACAAGAAACTAAAACCTCAGCCTGACCCCTTTTTCCTTCTCGTGAGCATGAAACACAAACTTAAACAGAAACTCCACGCTGATATTTCCTGTTTATGTCCAGAGGAGTTCTGCTGGCCAGTCCTTTAATCATCATTGCAGCACGTTCTCCTACTCTGCTCCTCTCCTCAGAGCTGACCAAAGGAGATTCCAGCACCCCATCCATGCCCAAATTCCAGCTGTACCTAAGGTCTGCACAGTCTCCTCACTCTGCTGCACCTGCTGGGACATCATCCTGCTGATGCCCATCAGGCTCTCCGTGATGTTGCTTGCACTCTCTGCCAGACTTTCCTTTGTGGTTTTCCTGAAAAGGGAAAAAAGCAAAGCAGGAAGGGGTAAAATTATTTTTTTGGATACTCAGGGAAAATGCTGCTGAGAGGGAGGAGATTAGAACAGTACTTGGCACTAAACATCTCTGCAGTGTACAAAAGACACAACTGGTTTTCATTGCATGAGAAATTCAGGTTATTTTCACTAAAGAATAAAAAAATAATCACAAAATATGAAACTTCTGAGCCCAAACAACAGCCCAGAATCTCACAGGGGCCTGTATTTCACCACTTGTTCACCCAGGACTGTGTAACTCCATGGGAGCACCAACACAAACCCATTTTATTATCCTGAGTATCCCAGCTGTTGCTTTCAATCCCCAGCCTGCACACACTCACATCCAGTTCTGATGTGAAAACAGCCTGGATAATGATCCAGTTCTTGTTTAGAACCTATCTGGAATTAATGTAAAAGACAATATGTAAAGTTGTGAAGGTTAATTTATCCCCTTTTCTGCTTAGACATGCCAGTGCCAAGGAAACTTGAATTCACCATAATCCTGAACAGCCCAAACCTCCACAAAAGGGAAATAAAATAAAAGCTACACTCAATATAATTCAGTAACTTAAAAATACAATGTTCACTTAATTTAAAATGAGTGAATATAGAATACACTGCTTAAATCCCACAGTACAGTGGGACAGTCCAATACCTTTGTCTTAAGATGTCTCTTCCCTGCAGCAGCTGATCTTTCTCAGAGTTGTCAATAGCAATTTTGCAGGCCAGATTTGCCTTTCTCCAGGCTGCCTGGTTGCTGAAATCACAAGAGCAGAGTGTTGTAATGCGATAGGAACACCTTGCAAGCACAGACAATTTTCACAAAGCAACCACCAGCTGCAACTGGGCACCCCTGATACATGAAAGGACCCCCAGAATCCAAGAAATATTTGGGCTGGAAAATACTTCCAAGATTATCAAGTCCAAGCTGTGCCCTATCCTCAACTTATCACCAGTCCAGAGCCACCTCCAGGGATGGGGATCCAAACCTCCCTGGGCAGTTCCAATCCCTGAGCATCCTTTCCATGGGGAAATTCCTGCTGCTGTCCACCCTGAGGCTGTTCCCTCTCCTCCTGTCCCTGTTCCTGGCAGCACAGCCCGATCCCCCCTGGCTGTCCCCTCCTGGCAGGGAGTTGTGCAGAGTCAGGAGGTTCCCCTGAGCCTCCCTTTCTCCAGCCTCTCCTGGGGCTCCAGACCCTTCCCAGCTCCCTCAGCCCCTCACTTTCTCTGTATTCCTACACACAACTACAACATTCAATCCAGACAATCACAGCTGTCAAACAACAGACTCCTAAGCCACCTCCTTTAATCTCAAGTGCTCAAAGAGCAGAGTTAGGACAGCAGAAGGGAGTTGTTCTCTTTCTGTCCCTGACCTCTTGGTACACGTGTCAGCCTCTGTCCTTCCAACCCAGGCTCTGAGAGACGCTGCACCAAAGGCAGCCAATCTCTGCTTACCGCGGATTTGGAACAGCACCAGCTCTGCCAGACCCACCTGAGCATTTGTTTCTTGTGGTTCTCCACCTCCCGCAGCAGGGCTTGTTTCTCCGACTCCTTGTCCTGCTCCTTGGCCATCTGCTCCAGCTCCTTTGGCGGAGAGCACAAACACCAGAACCTCACCAGCCACCCGCAACTCGCACAGCCCAGCCCCGGCCGGCGAGTGCAGCCGCAGCAGGTTTATCTGATAAACCCCCAATACAAGGCTGCGACTCACCAAATCACAGCCGGCATCCCGCAAAACACCCCAAAGCCCGGCAGGAACCCACAGCCCTGGGCCGGCACCCCGCACAGCACAGCCGGGCTCCTAAAACACAGCCCGTGGGCCCAGAGCACAGCTCGGAGCCCTCAGCAGCCCCGGCCGGGCCCCTCACCTGGATGCGGCCGCGGAGGTGGCGGAACTTCTCCTTCACGGCGGCGTTGAGCTCCGTGAGGGCGCTGAGCGGGCCCGGGCAGTCCCGGATGTCCTGGAACACAACGGCGCGGTCAGCGCGGGCCCGGCTCGCCCCGCGGCCGTGTCGGGGTGTCCCGGGGCTGGCGGCGGTACCTGCACGGCCGCTTTGATCTCCAGGTCGAACTTGACGATCTCCTGGTGACAGACCCGCAGCGGCACCGCCGCGGCCGCCGCCATCTTGGGCGGGCAGGGCCGGGGAGCGCGCGGGCGCCCCCTGTGGGCGGGGCCTGAGGGGGCGGGGCCAGGCGGGGCTGAGGGGGCGGGGCCAGGCGGGACGAGACCGACAGGCCGACCCGCGCCCGCTAAGGTCCAAACGAGCCGTCAGGGCCAAAACGAGCGATCAGGGCCGGGGAGCAACGCAGGGCGCGACCGGAGCTCAGGGCCAAACCGAAACGCTCAGGGCCGAAACGAGCCGATCAGGGCCGAGCGGGCGATCAGGGGCGAACGGGGCTCGGGTCCGATAGCCGAGCCGATCAGGGGCCAAACGAGCCGATCAGGGCCGGGTCGATCGGCAGGGAGTGCGCTGCTCCATATAGAATGGATGGACAGCAGAATCCCAGGATCGCTGAGGTTCAAGAACGCCTCCGGGACCCCCAGAATCCGAGCTGGACCCCATCCCCACCTTGTCGCCAGGCAGAGCCACCTCCAGCCCAGAGCAATGAGTGCCACCTCCAGGGATGGGGATCCAAAGCTCCCTGGGCAGTTCCAATCCCTGAGCATCCTTTCCATGGGGAAATTCCTGCTGCTGTCCGCCCTGAGCCTGTCCTGAGGCCGTTCCCTCTTGTCATGGTGGTCCCCTCGGCTGTCCCCTCCTGGCAGGGAGTTGTGCAGAGCCAGGAGGTTCCCCTGGAGAAGTTCCAGGTTTTCAGCCAAGAGCCTCCTTGGCTTTCCGGGCAGGCTGGGCTGACACTGCTCATCAGCAGGGTGGGGGAACACGAGGGCTTTTCTGTGCCCCCAAAGTGAGGAGCAGGGCAATCACTGCCCCTTTGCTTTCCCCACAAACTCCCCCCTGGTGCTGTGTCCTTTCCCTGCTGCTCTCGGACCCTTTGGACACGTTTCCACAGCCCCTGCAGGGAACCAGTTTCTCCAGGCACTAATCCAGGTTCTCCAGATGCTCCCACACCGACCCAGCAGCGCTGCAAGGCAGTTCTGAGTGTGAGGAAGGAAAAATCAGATATTTCCTTACCCAGCTGTCATCCCTTCCAAAGGAAAGTTCCTGGAAATACCAGGAGACCGGGGACTGAGTTCAAGGCAGCAGCTGCCATTCGCTGTCATTCCACACACACAGTGATTCGAGACGACATTTCCTCCACAATTTTTATTTTAAATTACAAAGGACGTTGCATACATTGATGAATTTGTATCTGAATAGAAGTGCTAGGGATCAAGGGTGACAGAGTAAACAAAGTCAATAGTTTAATTGTGCCTCTTTTCAAAAAAATAAAACTGCACAACTATTAACCAACATTTAACATTGCAACTCTTAACAGATCATGCTTTGAACAAGGTAAATTTATTTTCTAACAGAGACAAGACTTTCAGTAAGTTTTTCTGAGCTCCAGTTGGAAGTTGATTATAGAATATCAAGGACAGCATTACAATCATGACCCCAAGCATAGGCAGAACAGGATGCCATGTTTTGTTTAAAATGCTTTTTCTTTTTTTTTGTTTTTTTGCATCTGCATGTGCCATCAGCCTTAAGAGTTCACCCAACCACAAATACTGAGCAGGAAGTTTTCCTCGGATATAAAACATTGCAGGAAGATAGATGATTCCAATCAGAATGCATGAATATCCATCATTATAAGAGAGATTAAAATTAAGGTTTCCTTACTAGGTTCTGTTTCCTAATCAGAAGATTTTGATAGGGTGGGATGTGCTTTTTCCAACACCAAATCCAATCCAGAAGTTTTCCTTACAGGAGCTAGTTAAGTCACCCAAATTTGACTTTAAAAGATACCCAACTACGAAATATTTTAAACTCCAGAAAAACTCTGAACAAGGATGTTATCTAAAAAGCTCGAAGTTTTCTTTCTTTTTATGGGGAAAACCAAAAAAATGCAAGTGTGGCTTAGAAGAGCTCTGGTTCCACTTTTAGCTCCACAGCTCGTTAGAAAGACAATAAACACAGTCAGTATTTGCTCCCGTGGAAGTTCATGGATGTCTGAGAGGCTGAGGATTTTATTCAGAGTGCAAAGACACCTTCTAGAAGCACTGAAGGGAAAACATGGCATATTGTGAAATGCAGGTTGTAGAAAGACAGAGATTTTTTTTGTTTGCTGCAAAGAAGATACAGCCTGAAAGTGCCATCTTTGATTAACGACATTGAAGAATCCCAATTTACATTGGGAGATATTCAAGAGTGGTGTTTTCTCAACAGACTAATGCCCTTAATACAGTTACAAGAAGGATCAGTCACTGAGGCAGCAACTGTTTGAAATGTACTTCACACGATCCCTGGGGTAAACAAAATAAACCTCAGCTGTGTGCAAGGCTGTGTCAACAAGCCAAGACCACATCTAGCAGCACACTCCACGAGGTGATTCCAACTGAAGCCTCCAACTTCAAAAGAAAAATCAAATCATGATTAGATGCACTCTTGAAACTCGGGTCTCAAGGCCAAATACAGATCCTGATATTCAGGGTCCAGAACTGGGTTGTGCCTCAGCAGAATTTCAGGAAGACGAGCAAGCACGTTTGAGGAACAGAACTGCATTTGCTATTTCTGCTGGAGGCAGCTTGGATACAACCCTTGGAAATTCTCCTGATAAAACCTTTTAGAGGTTTCTTTTTTTTTTAAAAAAAAAAAAAGAGCTGTGTTTAAATGATTTATGGAAAAGCACATCCAGTCATTATAGTTATGAATAAGCTGTTTCATTAATGAAGGAAAATATTAGATAAATACTGGGGGGGGTGTCTTTTAAAAATAAATTTTAAACCGACACCTCTATATTTCCAAAGTGTCTGTTTGTTTTTAGGTTAGTTAAAAGACCCTTCATCCATTTTAGGTTGGTTCTTTGTTTGTTTGTTTTTCTAAAAAAACCCAACTTTTCCCTGGCCCTCTTAGTATGGGAAAAAAGTCAAATCTATAAATTAGGAACTGAACATAGCTTAGCCTGACTCTCACATCAGCGTTACAGCAATGCAACTTTATTAAATCACAATGATTTCAACTGGTATGGTAAGAAAATCCAGCCCATCCACACGTAAACATAGCTTCAGTAGTAAGTCTCTCTCATCCCAAAAAACAAAAGGTACTCACCAAATATCAGTAAATGTGTTCAATAAACCATAAAAGGAAGCGTTAGCAAAAGGGGTTTCGGGTTTAAAAACACCCTTCAGGAGCACCCCCACGTTTTGCAAGGCCATTCAAAAACTGGTCTTCCATAGAAATACAAAAAGACTACTGAGAGAAACTGAAATCAGCCCTATCCGCACTGGCTCCAGCACGCTTTCATCAGCTCTGATTCCATCTCAGAAGCTTTGACGAGTTCAGAGGGAATGAAAAACATTTAGTTCTAGATGTACAAGTAAGGCACAATATAAAGCCACATCATCATCTGTCATGAAGGGAAAGGGGGGAAGGATGAGGGTCATACATGGTACAGCAGAACAAGCAGCCCATCGATTCCAAGTGTGGCACCTACGTTCAGACTGACGAGATCTCGACAAGAGCAGTTATGACAGCATGCTTTTAATATGGAAACAAATCCTAGAGAATCCAGTGTATCAGAAAAAGGAAGAGCTTCTGGTTGTATTAAATCAAAAAAAAAAAATAAAAAATAGATCATTGTTTTTGGATATAGGATTAAAAGTGAATATTCACAATGCCTACACTCAAAAACAAACGGAAAGAAAAAAACAAACCAGGACTTCGTTAAGATCCACATACTATGTATGAACACTGAAAATCTTTAGAAAATGGTCTTCTCTAAAGATCACCCCAAAACGCATGCCACAATTGCCAAAAAACAGAACATGTACATTTGTTGGTTTTTATACCCTTATAAGATTTTTGTTTGTGATAAGTATACACTAAATGTATATATTTTAATGACACTAGAGGAAGCAGATTGTTACTGGCATTAAAGTACAACCATTTCTAGACGGTTTAAATGCCACAGAGTCCCCTGGTTAAAATGTAAAGCTGCACAGCTTGCCTATGTCACCTTTATGATAAAGTTAAACCAGCAAAAGGTCTTATCTTTACTCTACATTTTACTGCCAGGTTTTATTTATCTCAAGTATCGCTGCAGCATTCTGACCAGCCCAGAGTTAGCAGCAAGTGGCAGGAATCATATAAAACGCAGTTTCTTTTTTTTTTTCTCTTTTTCCAATTTTTTTTTTTTTTTTTTTAAACAAAGTGCTTTTCTAAGATATACATACATATAAATAGTTACAAAATAAAGTGTCAACATTAAAAAGCTCAACTATTTCAAAGCTTTAACTTAAAATAATACATAGGAAACACTGAAATGCGAGGGTATGGAACTCAGTAAAGATTCAAAGTCTACTTTGAAATGCGAGACCAAAATCATAGTCTGGTTTTCAGACAAAAATAAAAAGCTATAAAGTTGTGTGTCACCCAGGATTCCCGGGCAGTAAAAATAGGAGGGGGGGGGGGCTTTCAAATACCTTGTCAGTTGAATTTGTTACAGAAGTTTTGACCTGATTTCAAACTGCTCTCTCTCAGAGGTGCTGCCTCGCCTGCAGGGTTTGGATGGAGCACAGGGACACAGCTCTGTGTGCCAGCCCTGCTCGGGCACAGCCTGCACCTCACAGGACATTCTCTCTCTGTCGGGGTTTTGGGGGCTCTGGGCAGCCCCAAAAGAACAAGAGGAATACACCAGACCCACCGTGGAAAGCAGCAGCCAACTCTCACCTCACCCGAACAAAAACAACAACAGCAATAACAACACAAACACCTCAAAGGAAAACACCCACATTCCACTCAGATTTTGCAAGCCTTAAGTGGATTTACAAAGTTTTGCCTAAATTGCCCTGGGTATTTGTTCAGTCTCTTGTAGGAAAGACTTTCTGTACAGCTCAGTAGTGGTATTTTGGCCTCCTCCTCCCTTTTGAGTCCTCCAAAATATTTAGGTACAAAGGAAGCTGTGAGTGTGGCAGAGCCACCACTTCCACCAGCCACTCTTCTGCACTGTTACCAATTCAGGCTTTTTTCTCTTATAGTACAAGCTTGGATATAAAAATAATCTACTTAAAAACAAAAAAAAGGAATCACAGTACAAACAAACTCAGACAAACTAGAAACAAAGTGGAGAAATTCCCCAAAGGGAGTGGGGAGAAAGCCTTCATGGACTTTTGCATTTGTTTTTTGTTTTTTTTTTTTTTTTTTCAGCAGCTACATTTGAAAATATTTGGTATTTCTATTTTCAGTAAACAGTGTTTTGTCATCTTTAAAAAAGGGAGAAAAAAAACAGGGAGGAAAAGGGGGGGGGGGGTCCATGAAACCAGAGAATGATCTTGCCTTGAGATAAGGGACTTTCTCATCAAAGGCTAAAGCTTTTAATCTGAACGTTAACACTGACTACAAAGCCAACTCTTATTAGCAGAAGAGCAAATAAGAACTTTGTGTTAAAATTCCTCAATCATAGAAACTACTGAATTAACAAGAATAAGTCACATATAAGTCTGAAGAAGCTAGTTTCGAAATACCTGTACAAAAATATAAAAGTCTATAAATTTTTTTTTGTTTTGTTTTGTTTGAAGCCTGTGTTGATCCTTGGAAACATCACATGCATAATAATACATCAACTGGAAAAGTGGCAACTAAGGAATTAGATATTTGTAGCTCTTTTTTTTTTTTCCTCTTTACATATATACACGTTACAATAAAAATAATTTTATTTTGGTTGTTTGGTGGAAGTATACTACAACAAGCTAAATACTTTTTTTCTTTTTTTTAAATTCTCAAAGTCGAAAACTATTTTACCAATAGCTTACTAAAATCCAAATATATTAAAATCTCCTACAGTAAGTGCAGAGAAAAAAGATTTAAAGACTCCAAGACGGCCACCAACTTATCTACCATGGAAGCGAACTACAAGAACGGCAAAATAATATTGTTATGTATGAATGCTCCTTCTGTAGATAATTGGACCCAAACAAAAAAATTCACAGTTCAGTAAGATCCCTAACCCTGACCTTTAATTTTTTTTCTTTTTTTTTTTTTTTTCTTTTGTTTTTACATTCAGTACAGTATCATATAAGCTGTGCAAAACTTTACTTAGACTGGCAGTTCGCCATATCAGTTGCATTTGTCTTTGGTACAAAAATAAACAATCGCATTAATGTGCAAGTATTTGTTTTCTTCCGGCCAAAGTACCGAAATTGAGTTTTTTCTAGAGCCATCTTTTATACAATACATAGACTCTGTGGCATATATCTACATTTTCAACATATTCCTATATACATTCAAAAATTTTTAAGAGCTGGAACAAATACATTAAAACCTAAAATCTCACCATCTATACAGCTTGGTTTTGCCCCTCAGGGTTTTTTCTCCATACAAAACTTTACCAGCTTATACTGATAGCTCTCCCCACAAAATACAAGGCACAAAGAATATACTTTTTTTTTCTCTTGCTTGCACAGACATTTAAATACTCTATTAAGCTCAGAAAATTAAAGTCATATATGGCACACTAGCTCTAATGCTGTGTGTGCTATGTACAAGTTAATGGTTGCAAAGAAAGCTTACTGGTTTTCTTAAGAACAGGAAAAGAAAATCCAATTATTTAAAAATAATTAAAAAAAAAAAAAAGAACAAAAAACTCCCTACATTGACAGCTTCATCAAAAAAAAAAAATGCTTCCTCTTACTTCACTTGGACCATAAACCTGTCACAATGTCTGGCAAATGCTAAAAATCTTCACTAGCAAACCCACGTTTTTGCTTCTAAAACAAAAGTGATATATTCTGGTCCTAGATCATTTGAAAGAGAACTCTCATTTCTGCCCTCGAGCTTAAAGCAGCTTGGAAACTATCTGGTTTATGGTCCAAAAAAAATGCTCTGCAGCATTTTCTACCACGCCGCGATTTGTTTTCCTACGCTGTTACTTGAAACCAATGGAACCTACAGGTGAGTGTTTACAGAATTTTGCTAAGCTGACATGCAGACCAGGATGCCATTTACACCGAGGAACTCGCCAGCACGGGTGGCAGCTGAGCCAGGAGCAGCTCCAGTCCTGCCCTAAACCTTGGCCATGGGGATGCGCAGCCCCACGAGGCCGCCCGTGGGGTCTCCCTCTGCTGTCTTCTCCAGGACCTGGTTCACAAACTCCGAGGTCTGCCCAGCTACAGGAAGTCCTGAAAGGGAGGGAAGAGAAGCTGCTCTCAGCTCACTGCTGATGGCACAATATCTGTGGTGATACAAAGCCAGGGGATGCTTTGGTTGGGATAGCTGGGCTCAGGAAAGGGTTAATTCTTTCCTCTGTTTCAGGAAGGGTTTGCAATGGGATGTAGTGAGAACAGAGGGCTGGAGCAGCTCTGCTGGGAGAGCTGGGATTGCTCAGCCTGCAGAAGAGAAGCTTTGGGGTGACCTCACTGTGCCCTTCCAGTGCCTGGAGGAGCCAACAAGATGGAGAGAGACTTTACAAAGAGGGAAAGGACAAGGGGGAATGGCTTCAACTGAGAGAGCAGAGTTACAGCAGATATAAATCCTTCCCTGGCAGGGTGGGCAGGCCCTGGCACAGGTGCCCAGAGCAGCTGTGGCTGTCCCTGGATCCCTGGAATTGTCCAAAGCCAGCCTGGACAGGGCTTGGAGCTACCTGGGACAGTGGGAAGTGTCCCTGGTGGAATGGGATGAGCTTTGGGGTTCCTTCCAACTCAGGGCATTTATGATTCTCTATCTGCATAGGCAGGTAAACACACAAAGCTCACTGCTTACCAAGAGTGTCTTTAATAAGTATGTTCAACTTTTGTTCCATGTTGATTCCTCTGTCATCTTTAGGTACCTGCACCCGATTAACTATTTCTTGTTTAATGGAGTTGATGACAAAGAGTAAATTATCTGCAAGGAAAAAAAACCCCAGAACAATTAGCTTTACATTACATTCCCCTGAAAGGGATTCACAGTTATCCACACACAGTTATCTGTGTCAAAGGTGACACATCACACTTACTGTAAAATTAAATGTTATAGTTTACATCAAATATGACCAATATTTTCAGTAAAATTCACAGCACATGCATACATTTACATCATTTACATCTGCAAAGTAGCTCAACATTGCAGGTAACCCAATTTACATTCATTTTATTCAATGGGCTGGTTTTGTACCAACAGAATTGCTGGGTTTGTACCAACTCTTTTCTCTATGAGCCAGCTTACATCACAGTGCAGAACACAGATTTGCCCTAACAAAAGAAAAATTAAGATGTGAAGAGTTGTATTTACCATATTCCGTGTTGAGACCCCAGAGTTTTACTTTATTGGCTTCATACTGGGCTTTCTTTTTTAGTCTACAAGCCCTGTGGCAAGAAGAGGGGAAGAATTAGAACACTACCAGAAATTCCAGAGTAGTAAGAGCCACATGAACTCATCAACCAACCCTCCCAGAGCTGTGATGCACAAACACATCCATCCTCACTCCACTGAAAACACTCTGCTAACCTGCTCACATTTGACATTTGTGGGTTTTATCACTGTCCCAGCTGTTTATCCCACAGCTAAGGAAGCCAATTCCAGTGGAAACACATCCTTATCAAGGAAACAGAGCAACCACAGCTCCCAAGGTTCCAGCTGCACTGCTTTTTGACAAACTGGGAATTGCCATTTGATAAACTGGTAATTCCCCACTGCAGGAGCTGCCACATGAAGCAGGATTTCTTTACACAAAAATTATTTAGATCTTTATCGTTCACTCGTAGCAATCCAAATTTTCTCATCCCTCCAGCTTTACCCAGTGCATACCTGGAAGCCAACTTGTTCTTTTCTTTCCTTGACCTGGGTCTGGCAGTTAAGGGAAGTTCACTGACAGGTGTCAGGTCACTGATCACCTTATTCAGCTTCCTCAGCTCATTACCAATCTGGAGGAGTTTTCTGGGGTTGGGAGTCAGGTCTTCTACATCAGTCCTCCGTGACTTCTTCGCTGCGTATTTTCCTGGTTTAAAAAATGCAGAAAAATAGGCTAGGGAAGTGACACAATGCATACACAATCCTGTGAGAAAACAGTCTAAAATGGGCATTTTTTTTGGATGCAGTTTAAGTTGTTTTGTTCATTGCAGGAGAATGGGGCGGAATCAGGTGATCCCCGTGGCCTCTCACCATAGAAAGAGAATTTCCAGACAAAGAGCTTTGTACAATTCATATTCTATCCAGATCAGATAAGAGCAAACACTGCTGGCCAGGCCACTGGATCTGACAGAGGGCATACACACAACTCTGCTGAAAAATGTATGTCACAAGTTCAAACCCTGTTGTTTTGCTCCAGCTGTAAACTCGTTAACTCATATTCAGCCAAAATGTCCTCCTGCACACTCCAGTGGATTAAATTCCTAAATAATCTTATTGCTAAAGTTCTGTACTAAGAAAGAGCGCCGAGACCTGGTGCTGAAACAATGTTCAGTGATGCTGGGATGAAATGGATCCACATAAAGGCCACTTAAACCCTTTTATTATGTGAATTTGAAGCTCTTTAAGGCCTGGTTTTGCACTTGACTTAAAGGCCAAGTGTCTGGTGGAAGGCATGTTTGGTTACTGGTTGTTTAATAACAAATATAAAATAATGGAATCACAGAATGGTTTGGGTTGGAAGGGACCTTAAACTTATCTTTTTCTCTCCCTTGCCATAGGCAAGGACACCTTTCACTAGACCAGGTTGCTCAGAGCTCCATCATGAGAAAGAGCAGTGATAAGGACTTTAGGTACTGATATTTCACTACAGGATAAAGAAACTTTTAAAAACTAAGGAGATTAAAAGAAAAAAATGCTTTCTTCCCTGAAGAAATCTAGAGGTAACAGCAACAACAACAAAAAATCTTTTGATTTAAGAGAAGGCCAATTGCCATGCAAAAAGCAGCAATTTTCAACTCTAAGGGAACATTAACCTTACAACCACGGAAGTTGGTTTAATTTGCTCCTTCAAAGCCAAAATCAAATGGAGCAGCCTAAAAGAGGTCCTGTGACAAGAAAACAAAAATACCCCTACGAGTGGTTTGTTTTGGGTGATGTTAATCATGTTTGTGGTGCAGTAATTGCTCACTGGGAATAAATCACAGTTATTACAGCAACTGGTTGAAGTTTCTAAGAGAGCACCTTAAGGAAAGAGTTTATTCCCAGAGGAGTAACTGCTTCACTGTGCTGCATTCAGAGTGAAAACAAGGAGGGGGGAGCAGAGAGGGACAGTTGTGCCTTAGAGCTTGTCCTCAATTCATACCCCAGTCCCCTGAACTTGGCACCCCAGAGCCCTCACAGCCTCCTGCTAACACAGGCAGCACTGACAGCAGCAGCCACGAGCAGCAAAGCTCAGTCAAGTCACCCATCCAATATTTACAGTATTGCACTGAGAAAGCTTTGAACTCTCGGGGTTTCCACTGAGAGCCCTTGGAAGTCACAATTCTCAATTCATCCCCACTCCTCTGGAAGAAACCACACTGAAAGTCCCTACTGTGTGTTGACTGTGCCTCCCCCGGGCGCCGCAGAGCCCTGGTAACTTGAGTAACAGATTTACAGCTCTTGAATTTACACGGCCAAAACACAACTTCTCAGCACTTGCAAGGAGGGGAATTGGGCTGACAGTCAGTTGTGACCAGGCTGAGGGTTTCTTACCATGGTGGAGCCCATTCTTCTGGTACATGTTGCTGGGCAGGGTGTCCCGGTTCCACTCGGATGGCCTCAGCATCCTCTCCTGCTGGGCTGGTGTCAGCTGCTCGCTGTACTCCCAGAAATATCTTCGCTTGCCTCTTTTCCGAGAGGATATTGCAGTCATTTCTTTTAAATCCTCCACAGAATCGTTCTCATACCCTAAAAGGATGCAGGGGGTTGTTTATATGCTGGTGACAGAATTGTTTGTTGCCCTTTAGCAGCGGACTGAGGATTCAAGTTAAGAGCAAAACCACAGCCAGATCTGTTTTGCATTATCTAACAGAGTTGGTTTCCAGCTTCAACTGCTCCTGGGTACTTGCCTTAAATCCAGGATAGACACTGAGCCACTGATGGGGCTTCGTTAGTTGAAAAAACCCAAATTATTTATGCATTTAAAATGCCTTTGTGTTCTCTGACACATCCCCCCCAAACCCCTTCTCCCCCAAAATCCCAGCAGTGCCAAGTACAGACAGCAGATGTTGGACCACGTTCTCCCATCCTGATAATTTTCTCCAGGAACTGGCAGGAACACAATCCTAACTCACCTCCACATTTGACAAAAAGCATGGAAAGAGAAGCAGATAAGAAAGATGGATTAGCAAAAGACAATAAAGAAAAATTGATTCAATTATAGAACACTCTGAGTTGGAAGAGGCTCACAGGATGGAGTCCAACTCCTGCTGCTCCTTGAGTCCAGAGACCTGCAGGGAATAATTCCAAGCACTGATCTCTCCTAGGCTGGAGAAAGGGGCTCTGTTGTCAGGACAGTGAGCAAAGGACAATCATAGCTGAAGGGATCTGGACCCACTGTTCAACCTCTTCCTCCTCTTTAGTGGGATGAGAAGAAATGATCCTCAGTAAAGCCATACAATATTTTAGAGGTGAATTATGATGCATTTGATATCATGAACTGCTCATGAAGGATATGGAAATTGTAATGCCACTGTCCACATCACAGAAATATTTTACCATACCTATGTAAACACAGAGCACAGGTTTTCAAACCCCAGATCTGCTTTAGAAAATAAAGATAAGCTACACTAAGGTTAAAAAAAAAAAAATCTCAAACCACTGCATGGCTTTTCATGCTAAAATGCTAAATAGCAGTTTACCATTTACTTAAAAAGGAGCATTTCTAAATATCACACACTCTGATGGAGCAAAAGGAAAAGCCACCCATACATGGACTGCAGGCTTAGCAAGCCTTGACCCCATATGCTTCAGCTCTGCTTCATCTTCCCCAGCACAAAGAACACTTTCTTCTTTTTAAAACAGTCCATTCAATTAGGCTGTTTGCACTTGAGAAACCAGTTGAAAGAGGAAAAACAAACTTTCTTGCTTTGGTCTGACTCTCATATCCCAAAGCACGAACAGAAGTCAGGTATGCAGAAGGATGAAATCCATCCTGAAGTTCTGTTTCTCATCATTTCATCAATTCATCTACTTGGATTCTCTGGTTTATTGGAAAGGCAGGATTTTAAAGGCAAAACAAACCATGAAACATGCTCTATAAAACATTTGTGTAGGACAGCCAAAATTATTGGCAATTTACATTAAATGCAGTTTCAAATACTGTAAGTATTTGTAACTGTAGCTCCATTTTACTCAAATGCTATTTAAGTATCAAAATACACTCCAAAAGCCCACCGAATTTCCACCTAAAAGAAAAAAAAGCTATGTAACTCATTATACAGAATTATATAAATTGAGCCCATCTTCATGATAACACAGAATTAATCCAACCAATGAAAACAAATCTCTGGAAGAGCTGAAGTGTACAAATGTACAACAAGGTTAAAATCAGGACTTCCTGTTTGCTTATTCAAACTGTAATTAAGTTAGCAACTTCAATTACATTGACTTAATACATCCTGCCTTGCAAGCCCAACACTGACCTGCTCCCATTATAAAGTTACATAAAAGAATCCAGTGCAGTGTCCTAACCTAACACACAAAAATGTTCAGCTGCTCTGCACTTTATTTATTCCTCCTCTTAGCAAAGATCACACAGCAGGGCAGGCTTCTAAGAAATCTGAAAGGTTTCTTGTATTTAACTCTGAAGCCCTTCACAAACCCCTCCTAGAAGTCTTTCTTCACCTCCCTCCCTGTGGTTTCGGGTTTAAATTCACCAGGGTGAAATGAAGCAGAACAGAGAACAGTGGGCACGTGACTTCTGCATCTCACCAGGTGAAACCCAAAAATAGCCCCAGTGAAACAAACCCAGAGAACTCCTCCTCTTCACCACAGAATTCTGGCAAATCAGTTCCAGTGGCTTCCCCCAGCTGATGGTCCAGGTGCTCACACTGATTTTAATTCAGCTTCTTGAAACAATCTCTGTGTCTCTCTGAGCACTTTTTCACTCATTTCTTCTCAACTGAATAAATTGCTGCATTTCCCATTTCTGGAATCTCCTGACTACTTGATGGCAGGAAGAGTCATTTAAAAGTCTTTCTACTAAATGAGATAGGAAAAATATACTCAGGAATAGCAAAAGCACCACGTTTAAATGCTAGAAAAGGCCTAGGATGGTAATTCCCATAATAAACTACCTTTGCAGGGGACCAAATTTGCTAAATCTGTGTCATGGTGATAATAAGAACACTGCTGTCCAAACTTGCCTGAGAGCCAGTCATATTTTTACCTATTTCTCCACTATATCTAAATATTTCCTCAGATAACACTTGAAGAAAGCATTTCATTCACTCTAAAAGCATACATGAAGAATAACCAAAAGCAAATAGCAAATTATGTATAAAAAACTATTAGAGGGCCAGCAGTAACTAGGAGATTTTTGTCCTTTCAGTAAATTACATCCTCTCTCAAAATATCAACTGATTTTGCTTTCAGAGCTGTGGAAGGTTTAATTTTCCTGTGCAGTGCCTATTTTTAGTTATTTTACCCAGAGTATTTACCTTTAGAGGTAAAAAAGCAACACAAAGTAAAAGAATTACAATAAGTAGAATACCTGGAGATGTTATTTTTTAAAACAGACAAAATATACAATATTTTTTTTTAATATCCCCACATTTGAGGTGAATGGTTTTAGGCTACATTCATGGAAGGGTTTAGCGAGCTTGGATAAGCCCAGACCCTCAGCTCCTGCTGCAAAATGTGGATTGTTGGTCAGTAAAATTGTTTATTAAGTTAATTAATTCCACCCACAGCATTTAACACAACCTCTCTTCTTCATGGCTCCCAGTGCAACACATCCCCCATGGGCTGCAGAGCTGGAACAGCTGCTCAGGGCCCCAGAAAGCAGAGGGAGCTCACTCCAGAAGGGAGGAAGAGGCTTCAAAACGTTAATAAAAATGTGCTGTGTGCATGTGAAAGTAGCAGAAAGGGCAGAATGCTTAACGAGTTTAATGCCAACGCAGGAAATCTAATTAGAAAATAATTTCATCTGAGAGTTCATTATGACAAACACTGACAAGCTTTAGGGAAGCTGATGTTCTCAACAAGGAAAAATTTCAGCTGCTTTATCCCCTGGAAGTTACATATTGCCAAATGTCTGAATACTTTAATTCTTATACTCTACTACAGGGCATTTATAAAATGGGAATGTTGTAATGCTTTCTGAAATGAAATTAATACTTAGCTACAATCCTGTCGCTTTCCACGCAGAATTTATTTTTATACAATATCACTGCTTTGTTACCTTCCAGGTGAAGGTTAGTTCTTATTCCTGCTGTTAGAACTCCATTTCTACAGGCACGAGAGAGGAATTCAGTATCCTCTAAAGCCCCACTAAGTGATACTGCTGAAAACCACCTAGAAATGATTCTATTAACTTCAGTCATCCTTTGGATTCTGTGGAAAAGCTGTACCTGCAAGTAGGACTTAATTATGAAATCATTTCATTCAGGATGTGATTTCATCCTGACAGATCCAACTCTGGATAAATTCACAGCTCCAAGAAGTGCTAGAAAGCTCTGCCCATCCTACCAGAGAGCTACCAAAAAAAGAAGGCCACGCTTGCAGGCAGCTGCTCTAACCTCAGGTTACAGCTGGGCTTCCTGCATTCTCGATTATTTTTGTTGCATGACCACAGGTTACGTAGTTTTTCATGAAATAGGGCAACAGAGACTCTGCATACTTTGAATAAATCGCATTTTGCAAAGCACTTAGAGAAGTGAGGAGAGTTCACTACTTAAGGTAAGTGCTGCTCATCTGTAACTACCAGGAGTTCAAACGCTTTCCTTCCCACTCAGAGGACAAATCCAGCACTCTCCACATTAGCAAAGCCCAACCATGCTGGTACCTGGTTCTGAGAAGGTATCGCTGATGTCATCGTCCTTATCGTCCTCGTAATCTTCCTCCTCGTCATCGTTTTCAGACAGCTCGTGCTCACTGCCAAATCCTTCATCGTGGTCCTCATCTTCAATATCATCCTCATCCTCCTCCTCTTCCTCGGGGTCTGCTTTGGCTGACTGCTCACCCAAAGTGTCAGTTACAAAAAGAGAATAATTGTGCTCTTCTTTCTTCTGCGAGGAGTCCGACACGGACGTGCTGGCGGAAAGGCTGCTCTCCCCCACAGCCAGCCCTGGGCTCTCCTGAGGGGGGCTGAGGAGCAGCTCTTGAGTCTCTTTAAAAGGCAAACCAGGAGTTGTACTGTGACCATGTGGGGACTCGAGTCCTTTTCTCTCTTGTCTCTTTGCTACAGCCCCACAGTAGCAGGTGTTTTCCTTGGCTGCGTCAGCGTGCGCCTGGCTCAGCACGGGCCTGCTCTGCGGCAAGGGGTTGATCTTTACTTTTGCTTTTTTAACATAGTCTTTACATTCAACGTGAATGTTCACCTTTTCACTGCTGTACACGTTGGTCTTGGCCATGATCTGTGTACTGGAAGCAGGCTGGCTGCCAGGCTTGCTGGCTTTCTGGGCACAGTCCGACAGCGCGGCCTCGGCCTGCACGTTCTTGGAGGAACACACCGGCGCCGCCGCTCTGCTCGCGATTTTTTTGCCAGGTAACAACGAATTTAAAGGGTTTTGTTTTACACTAAAGAGCAAATCAGGGTAATAGAGTGAATCTGAGACAGGCTGGGAGTCCTCGCTGTTCAGCTGAGCCAGCGTGGGTGTTTTGCTTATCACCTCTTCATCCTGGTATGGGCTTGAAAAGTCATCGAGGCCCAGGTAATCCACCTCTTTTGTTCCCCAGATGTCACAGCTGGTTAATTTAGTGTATTTAGTTAGGTCTTCACAGTAGGTATCCCACTGCTCCCACTTGGAGGTGAAAGCAGCTTCTTTGTCCAGGATGTCCGTAAAAGACTCCAAGTTCTCAAGGTCTTTGCAGTCCTCCATGAAAAGCAAGTTGTCCCTGGAGCTTTGCTGATAGTCCATTTCTCTGTCCTGTGCACAATAAGGTAAAAGTTAATATAAGAAGGTAAAAGTTAATACAAAAAAAGTATCCATCACCTCTTTCCTCTGCTTCATCTCAATTGCACTGAAGTGTGAGAGTGTGGTGACACAGGAAGAAACCACAACTTTCTTCTGAAGGTCAGAATGAAGCTCAGCTCCTGTGCTTCAGCAACAGATCCTTCTGAAGACACTACTCTTCCTATAACACTGTATCTTCCTGCTACTGCAAACTCATCTAGGAACTAAACCAGTACCAATATCCATGTATTTAAAACACACAAGACATCACAGGCACCTCTACAATCTAGGTCAATCTTTGCTGTGTGCTTAACAGAATATGCTGGAGTTTACCAGTTCCTGGAAAACCTCATTCTAACACCACCAATACATGACCACGACTGACCTTTCCCTTTTAATGTAGGGAGAACATGAAAAAGGGAATGCTCAGATACGTAGCTTGTGAGTCAACTTTTATTTTCCTTCCCCTGCACTCACAGGGGGAAATTCTTCCCTGGGTGGGTGGGCAGGCCCTGGTAGAGGGTGCCCAGAGCAGCTGTGGCTGCTCCTGGATCCCTGGCAGTGTCCAAGGTCAGGCTGGACAGGGCTTTGGAGCAGCCTGGCACAGTGGAAGGTGGATTTGAGCCTGTGCCAATGGCCAGTTTGAAGAAATGCTTGCTGAGGAAGCAGCACATTTGCTGGACAAGCAGTCCAGCTCTTCCCTAATCAGCAGCCAGCAATAATGAATAATTTTCCCACATTCTTGAACCAACACCCCTTGATTCCTACAGGAACTGGTGTCACTCAAAGGAGATGAAATTCTGGGCACACACAGGTGACTTACCAGTTCATACATGAAGTCTGGATCTGAGCTGCTCGCCAGGAGATCCGTGCTCATCAGAGTCTGCTCTGAAAACAGGTGGCTCCGAAAGGCATCCCCAAAAGGAGGGTCCATTCCACTCACACTGGGCTACAACACAATGGACAGGCGTTTCAAACATGATAGAAAAACACACATTTACATCTTCAACAAACAGAAAGATCACCATTTTCTCCTAGTCTCCAAAGGTTTTTACCATCACAGATAAGCACATTATTTCCCAGAGTCAGAGAATGCTCCAAGAGCAGCTGATAACATGCAGGAGCAATCAAAGGACACATTTCTATCCACCACAGAGCTGCAAGACCATTTATTGCTCCTTCATTCTTCCCTGTTGGTTTGAAAGTCTTGTGTTTGCCAAGTTTTGGGATATGCTGGCATTTGTAGAGGATGAGGGCCAGTTCTGACAAGAGCTGGGAGTCCCTCTAATACAAATCATTTTGTACTAAAGCAGTGTTGACTGGGTTTAGAGCCATTAGAACTCAAAAAACTTCCCTGTGAAATTGTAAGGAAAGCAAAATTTATGACAACTAAATCAAGATTGTTACCTCTCTCTCAAGAACGAAGTGAAATTTGGCCAAAAAAGCATTATACAGGATGACTGGGCGTGCAGGGAATGGACAGCAAGGCCTTCTGCTACATTTAATTCCAGACCTCAATTTCTTTTCTAGACACTCTCACCCTGAGGGGTTGGGAAGGGAGAAACAGTGTGCTGCTGAAAGTCATTCAGTGTGCTGAGTGTGAATCACTGCAGTAATAAAAGGCTGTTCTGCTCTCCAGGCATCCTCCCTCAGCAAGAGACAATGTGGCTGAAGCTTCAACAAACACAGGACCAAGAGCAGCACCACAGCTTCCACCACAGACACTACAGGGACCCTACAAAATATACATCCTTTAATCTCTTATGTATCTTCCCTCCTAGTGCTGCTCCAATTTATTCTTACAAAGAAGCAAAATTATTTACAAAATAAAATCCTAGCAGACTTACCTGAGGCATTTCCAAGCCCAGATTCCCCAAATCCAATTCCAAACTTCTTGTTTTATTCACTTGTAGATTCCTTTCCAGCTTTACTTCAGTCTCAGGGAGTTTACACTATCCATGCAATGAAATTTTTCCTTGGGATAACTTCAGTTCACCCTGATGGAGCTTTTCTATTTGTCGACTTCTGTGCAGAATAAACACATCAAACCCCCAAGGAGGTGAGTAATCCTTCACCAACAAGGTGAAAGCTTAAAAAACAGCCAAAGGCAAGAATTTCCCCTGAAAACTGATTCTTCCTTGTGCTGGAATGTATAGAAATTTTCTTCCCCTACCGGTTTTCATTGAATGAAAAACCACAGATGCTACAGAAAAGAGCTGCTGCAAAACCATTTTTGGCCAAGTTACATTTTGTTGCCTTTTTTCCTCTCTGCTGAGACCAGCAGCTCTACAGACACACCTGAAGAGAAAAGCCTGCCAAATTGGGAACAATAATCAGCACACTGCTGGGTATCCAAGAGAGACAAAACCTTTATGACTAATGTAACAGAGCCAATAAACTCTAAAAATGTCTCAGGCAAAAGTCTCAAAATACAAATTTCAGACCAGGCAGGAATGCTGTTTCAGTGGTATCTCTTCCTTTTCTTCGGGGATGAATCCATCCAGCATCAGATAAGATTACATCAATCACTCACACAGCAACATCTAGTGGTAGAGGATCACAGAAACCATCCAGCAGCAGAGTGGAAGACACAGATTTCCCCAAGAGAATAAATTAAAAACTGCCAAATTCACAGCTGTCTAATAAAGTATTTTCTCTATTAATTCAAGTAAGGCATATGTTGAAATTGGTTCAATTTATTTACTGGTAGTTTTACCAGTTTAGGAGTTTCTACAGACGTGCTCTACTTCAGATGTTTGTCTAATGACTCTTTGGAGCTTAATCCAGAATTTTGAATAGTGTAAGGAAAACCCTCACTCAGCATTGCTCCTAAGTCAGTTTTTGGTGCAATCTGCTCAGGCTGTGTTTATTCTCCTCTTTTAAAAAACAAATAGTAAACTCTGAGTGTTCTCAGAACCCTCCCCCAGCAGCACATGACAGCATCCCCGTGATTATTCCCACTTTCAGATGGTATCTCAGCTAGTTTGTCCTCTTTAGCATATGGACCATCAGACTGTGGTAAAAACATACTATGCAAAGTAGTCTCTACTTATCAAAACAGCCTGCTTTGCAAAGAGCAGCTGGAATATAAAGAACAACAGTTAGAGGTCCAGTTACACAGGAGCTCTCAGTTGAACCCTCGCTGCCCCTGCCAGAGTGGCTGCTCCTCACAGGGCCCTGTGGAGAACGAGCCAGTTCCTTGTGAGAAAAGCTCCTTTCTGCTCCAAAACCTCCAGGGAACCCTTTACTTATTTAAAAGCGACATTTAAAGTGAAGTTTGTGCCTCGGCAAGCCCCATCTCCCTTCACCCAGCAAAGGCCACACCACAGCAGGACTGGTCCTCCCCAGGTAGAGCCCTGGCAGGAATGACTGAGTCACTTCTCAGCCTCACCTGGGTTAGGAGAGAGGGCCTGTTCTTTAAAACAGGCACAGGATGTTCTCAGACACAAAGAGAGAGGCAAGGACGTGATCCTAAATACCTGAACACTTCCTTTCCATGCAGATTGATGCCTTTTTCAGCAGCACATCAGATTAATACTTTGACATCATCACCAGACTTGCATTCACAAGGAGACTGCCAGAGTTCTCCATGACACAAAGGGGAAAGAAAGGAAACATTTGCTGCTTTTTCACTGATTATTGTTTGTTGTGCTTTTTGTTAGAACATGGGCCTCAAGCTGTTCCACACACAGCCAGCAAAGGGGGGTGAAACCTCGTATCTACTGNCACTGAGTTCAGTAACAACCAACCAACACTTCCAGGTGCCAGCCTTTGGATCATTTCCAAATCCTCAAAACAAACATTAAAGCCTCAAAATATTTTTACCATCTCCTAGACTGAAGTGATAAACTTGCTGCACTATTTAAGAATGCCAGTGCATGTCCTCTCAGGTCAAAGCACTGTATCAGCTAACCCGATTATTCCCGTAATTCTCTTTATATTTCATTCCTGACATTTTACAATATTAATATTTAAATGTGGCTTGAATCCCAGTAGGATCTAGTCAACTATTCCACAATGTAGGATTTTTTCTTAGTAGCTCTGTGGAGGGGGAAAACACAGTGAGGCCATGAAAAGAAAGACATTGCCTCAGGGAGCTGCACAATCCAGATATCCTTCATGCTCCCAACAAAGCAGCCCTACTTCCAACTGCTTTCCAAATTTCCCAGAAAGATCAAGGTCATCATGAAAAGCCTCCTGCTGTTTATACTTAACTACCAGTATTTCTTCACCAACCAGTAAATAAAGTTGTATGGCACAAATCAATGACATATGGAAGCACAGGTGTAAAATCGGAACTTGCTGTGAAGGAAAGTAATTTGTAGACTGCAGTTAAAGTCCCATTTTTACAGAATTTATCATTACTGGCATTTCAGCCCAAGACTGAGTTAGAAAAGAATAGTCCAGCTGTTGTGTTATCTATAATGAATGCAGCTCTGAATGAACTGAAAGAGCTGTGGCAGAGCTCAAGTACAGCAGCACTAAGAATTACTGATGATAAATATAGCAGGAATTTCTTCTTCAGGACAATTGCCATTAATGCCTTCCATCAGCCCTTCCCAAATGCAGACACAGGTGGAATACAGAGCCCAAAGCAGCGGGCAGGGTGCCAGCTCCTCTGGCAACAGCCTGCAGGGAAATCAGATTAAGGTGATTAAGGAGCCAGGCCCGGAGCTGGTTCTGTGTCTGCAGGGCTGGAGTCACATCAGTGCCCAGCTCTGCTCCTGGGAGGAGGCTCCTTCCTTCACTGGGGCCTGAGGAAGGGCAGGAGACCTGAGGGGAGCCTACAACACACAAGGGATGGAGAGATGGGACAAGGGGAATGGCTTCCCACTGCCAGAGAGTTGGGTTAGATGGGATACTGGGAAGGAATCTTTCCCTGGGAGGGTGGGGAGGTCCTGGCACAGGGTGCCCAGAGAAGCTGTGGCTGCCCTTGGATCCCTCAAAGTGTTCCAGGCTGGGATGGATGGAACTTGGAGCAGTCTGGGATAGTGGAAGGTGTCCCTGCCCATGGCAAGGGGTTAAAATGAAATAATCTTTAAGGTCCTGCGCAGCCCAAACCATTCCATGGTTCTGTGATCTCGGGAACAGCTGTGTCCATGTAACATTTAAGGATTTGGGCTACTGATGGAGGCATGCACATGTACATTGGTTAAAATCCCATCAGTCATCAACAAGGAGCTAAAGCCTGTTCTGTGGAGTTATACCTAATTAATCTAATGACAAATCTTAATTAAAAATCATTCCCTGTATTTAATATTACTTTCTGAAAAGGAACAGTGGTTCCAAGTTGCCTAGGAAGACTGAATTTCACACAGGGGAGCAGCAGGTGCATTACCTGGGATTATTGGTCTAACCCAGCCCTCAGCAGGAGCTAAACCCCAAATATGCAGCATTTAGGACACACAGTGCAGCTCCTCTGCATGTGCTGCCTCTTGGGCCACTAAAACACCTTCCTGCCACAACACAGCACCTCCAAAGACACCCCTAGAAGAGAAACCCCATAAATTCAGCTTTTAGCTTAGCACCTCTGCGAGTCTTCCTCGGTCACCTGCGTGAATCATTTGTACCGTGGCTGGAACGAAAGTTTCTATTTCTGGCCCAGTTCAGCTGTGTATTTTGTACCACTGGAAAGGCACATGGAGCGTGGCTGTGCTGTTTTGTTGGCTGCACAGTGCTTATTATCCCAGCAGCTAAATGCCTGCTGTAAGTGCATTACAGGAACAATTACACTTTCATGATGGTGACTGCATCACACAGCACAGCTTGTCAAAGTCCCAGTTTTGATGCAGGTAGAAAAAAATAGCTCACGAGAGCCTGTCAGTACAAACCCAAAAAGCTCAGGCTGAAACATTCGTGGTCGACTCTGAATTTCAGAGAAAGCACAAAAACTACGCCATGAGCTTAGAAAGAACCATTATGTACCATGCACTTTTTGCTGGACATTCTATGAAATACTGGAGTCAGAGATGCAAGAAGTTCTCCTGTATGCCTCTTAAAAATATTTTTTCCTTCCACAGTTTGTGCCAGCTTGTTTTCTATTACAGAACACCCTCTGCTCAGAGCAGTCTTCAAGTTGAGAACGTGCAGACTGCCCAGGGTGGAGTCATCCCTGGAGGTGGCCAGGGAGAATCTGAACATGGCACTCCAGGCTCTGCTCTGGTTGAGAAGGTGGGAATCACTCAAAGATTGGACCCAAAGGCTTTGGAAGACCTTTCCAACCTCAGTGAATGTGCATGTTTCTTACTTCTGTTTCTGAATAATGTTCCTTTTCTTTTTTTTTAATTTCTACATGATTCTTCAGTGATTATCCAGACTTGAAAAAATTCCTTTACTTTTTTCCCCCACCACAAAGACACTACATTTATTAGTACTATTATTATTATTTCACAGCAGTGAGCAAAGACACTCTTTTTAAACGTCTCCCTGTATTTCCACCCACCACAGTCTCATTCCTGGACTCACAAAAGCAGCCAAGTCCCTCAACCTTGTTGGTGAAGGATTTCCATTAAAATGCCAGCACTACAGCATTATTTTTGCTTTTTCTCTTTGCTTTTTCTGTCCTGGAGAGAAAACATCACCTGCTTAAAACCTTCAGATCCTGAGTCTGATGGAGCATTGCCACTTAAAAGAACTAAAGATACTCAGACTGTTTCACTTCTTCTAAGCCTCTTCCCTTCAGGAGAGGGAAACTGTTACTTCATTCTCTCTGTTCCCCTTCCTTCACTGACCATCCCTTCCCCCTCCAGGGTTATTTTTCCAATCCTACTTGCCCACAGCAGACAGACTTCAAGACCTGGAAGTGATACCTCTAAAGAGAAGCTCTGGTCTGCAGTAAGTGTACACACACAAGCCCTCAGGCAGCAGAGCCCCCAGAAGAACACAGAAATCATGGATCACCCCCCATGCCAACAGCAATTCCCAGCTCTGGGGGTCAATTCCCAGCTCCAGCTGTGTCAGAGAACAGGCAGATCCCAGAAAAAGATGGAATCACAGTCACAGAATGGTTTGGGCTGGAAGGGAGCTTAAAGATCATCTGGTTCCACTCCCCTGTCGTGGGCAGGGACATCTCCCACTGTCCCAGGNCCCAGCCTTGGGCACTGCCAGGGATCCAGGGACAGCCACAGCTGCTCTGGGCACCCTGTGCCAGGGAAGGATTTCTTCCCCAAATCCCATCTAACCCTGCTCTGTCAGTGTGAACCCATTCCCCCTGGTCCTGTCCCTCTGGGCCATTGTAAAATTCTCTCTCCTTGTTGGCTCCTTCAGGCACAGCAAGGCCAGGATTGTGTCACCCCAAAGCTTCTCCTCTGCAGGCTGAGCAATCCCAGCTCTCCCAGCAGAGCTGCTCCAGCCCTCTGATCCCCCTGGGCTCTCCTCTGGGCTCTCTCCAGCAGCTCCAGCTCCCTCCTGTGCTGGGCCCAGGGCTGGGGCAGCTCTGCAGGTGGGGGCTCACCTGAGGGGCACAATCCCAACCCCTTCCCTGCTGCTCACAGGGCACGAGGGGCTCTTGGGGGGCCAAGGCAGGTCCAGCTCTTGGCCACCAGCACCCCCAGATCCTTCTCCCAGGGCTGCTCCACCTGCTGATCCCCAGCCTGGGTTTCCATCCCAGCCTGCAGTGATATTGACCATCGTGCAAGAGGCAGAAGCACAAAAAAAAAATATAATTTACTTTTTAAACTAATAAACATTCTGCATCAACATATTTTGTAACAACTATGCTCAGATGAATATATTCCTACTGGAAGCACTTTTCTGTATGTTCTGGAACAGAGGCTGAGATTTTATTCTTATTTTAGTGCTAAGAGTGGGATGCACAGCATGATAAACTTATAAGAACTATTTTAACAGACTTAAATTAATTTTTAAAAATTGTTAAATTTAAAATATTCATAGCATAAACTTTTATTAAAATAACACTGCAGAGTTAGAAGAGTTGTTTGCACACGAGAATTAGAAGTAAAACGACCATTTAATTTTTTTTTTTTTAAGCTGTAGATTTCCCCTGAAGCAGAGGAGTGAAAGCAAAGGCAAAAAACAAAAGCAAAACTAAACAATTCAGCTTCCAGTCTCCAGCAATATTCTACATCCTGACAGGATGGCTGTTCCTCTATTTTTTTCTGACAGTCTTTCAGACTAAGAGAAAAATTAATTCTGTAGTTTCCAGGAAAAAAAAAACCAAAAAGCAACACAAGTCTTATGATGAAGGGAACGGTACAGTCTGGTCTACTCTTCATACTGTGAAATTACAATTGTTATACTCTTGTTAGAAATGAGGCATCTGTACCGAACACTTCAAAGCCAGCAGCAAATTTGGAAAATGTGTCACTCAAAATTGTCCAAAAAGTAAATAAAACGTGGCTTAAGAGTTTAAAACCAGAAGCATTAAAAAAAAAAAAAAAGTAAATAATCAGGGAAATTATTATAGCAAGGTCTAAACATTAAATTTACAATTCTCACAAAACTTTTGGTTTAACTTTCATGCCAATGCCGACTCTCAAGCACTTCTTATGCAGTGCCAAATCTCCTTATCGAGGTTTGATGTTAAAACATTCAGTTAAACTTCTCCAATCACAGAGCACTGACACGGGAATCTAAACCTGTGGCTTCCCTTATTTATCCCACACTATCAGTCTATTAGCGGGACAAAAGCTTCTGTTTGTTCCAAATTAATTCCTGCTAATACTGGCTTCAGTCTCTGTCCTTCACAAGGCTGTTTGCCTCTCTCATTATTTCAAAACCACCTGGGGAGGATGCTGGGGGCCCGATGCCTCTGCTGCAGATTGCTCTTATCAGGGAATACTCCTATCAAACACAGAATAATTCCTTCTTGGCTCAGGTGAACTCCTGGCTACGGTCATTTTGAGGTCTCTGAGCAGTTAGTCATGCATTTAAAAAGGAATCTCACCGAGATTATTTTAGCAGGAAAGGTTCCTTGCAGAACTATCACCCCCAGAGCAGCTGTGGCTGTCCCTGGATCCCTGGCAGTGTCCAAGGCCAGGCTGGATGGGGCTTGGAGCACCCTGGGACAGTGGAGGGTGTCCCTGCC
Organism: Certhia americana; assembly: GCA_018697195.1. Classification (NCBI taxonomy): domain Eukaryota; kingdom Metazoa; phylum Chordata; class Aves; order Passeriformes; family Certhiidae; genus Certhia; species Certhia americana. The sequence goes on along the minus strand of CM031869.1, from coordinate 2,237,016 downwards.
ATGGCTGGGCATTGAAATTAAATAATCTTTAAGGTCCCTTCTAATATAAACCATTCTGGGATTCTATGATTTGTTTTCCACAGGAATTCTGACTTCTCATTTAAGCAGGCAACGATAAAAATCAACCACATCTCCAAAGCACCTGCATCTGCCCCTCTGTAATTTTCACTACGAAAACACATTTAATAATAATTATAATTAACCTTCCCCACAAGGATGCTCGGAAGCGACCTTAGAGGCCTTTTTAAACACCATCTTTAGAACATTTCGAAGCGCCTAGAAGACAAGACAAGACTCTGATTCCCTTCTGCTCGTTACGCGGAGCACGATTTCAACAAGTTACCCCTCGAGCGGCAGCAACAGAGAGCTGAGGCTGACTCGAAGTGCGAATGGCACATTTCAGCTGGCAGCGCCGAGCCGTTCCGCCTGTCGCACGGGGCAGGCTGGATAAACCCGGTGTGTCTGACACCGAGTGAGACAGCGGAATTATCGCGGAGACCGAGAATTAACGCGCATCCCTGCCAGCAGCCCGAGAAATGCCGTGGGCTGCGGGGCTGGAGGGGAGGGCACGGCAGAGATGCCGCGGGTGGGGAAGAACGCCCAGGGTGGGGACAACAGGGGACAAAAGGTAAATGATAAAGATTGGCTTGGAGTCCTCGGTGACACATGGGGCTTTCATCAAGGTGTTCGCGGCTAGGAACCTGCGTGAGCTGAGAACAGACACGGAGAGGTGTTCGACACCCGTGTGGGGACGCGCTGAGACCCTCGGGGGGTTCCTGAGGGAGCTGGGGGATGTTTTATAACCCAAATCTGCGGGGCCGGGTTAGGAGCAGCAGACAGGATCGCGCCCCGTCCTCCCCTCACTGCGGGGAGCGGGACCCCCTGTGTGCGGGCACCGCCCCGGGCCGCTTCCGACGCCTAGGTGGGACAGCTCCCCTGAGGCAAAGCGCTGTGGAGGGCCGGGCCCCAGGGGCGATCCCCGCCGCCAGGGCCCCGCGCGGTGCCCGTGTCGCCGCCGTGTCCCCCGGCCCGGCCCTGACCCACTAACACACCTCCGGCCAACATGGCCGCCCCGCCGCCCAGCGCAGCCTACCCCGGCCGCCGCCGCCCCGCCCTCCGCGCCCGCTCATTGGCTGCCTGCTCCACCGCGCGCGCTCCCATTGGCCGCCGCGCCCGCCGCTCACCCGCCCAGCGGCCCTTTCAAGCTAGGGTGAGGCGACATGTAAACAAACCCCCTCCCGCCGCCCCGGCCGCCGCACCGCGCCCCCCGCCCCGCGCCCGCCGCTCCGCACACCCGCTCTACCCACCCCGGCCCCGCCGCGACAGACACACCGCCCACGCACCCGTGTTCCGCCCGGGGGGCGGCACCCGCCCGGCGACCCCCGCCAGGGCTGCGGGCAGCCGGAGCGCACCCGCGCTGCCCGGGAGAAGCTCCTTCCCGGGGCTGCGGCTCGCAGCGAACAGCCGATCCCCTGCTCTGTTATTACATAAACGCCGCGCTGGAGCGGAGACGGTCCCGTCCTGCCCTGTCCCGCACTGGCAGAGGGGTGACCCCTCTCCGCCACCTCTGCTCCGCAGCCTCCGGAGCGGAGCCGCCCGTCGGGCACCGACACGGCCGGGCACAGACACCCCGCACACCCACGGCTCACCCCCGGCCGTCCCGGACACTCAAACAGGTCGCCAACGGAGGAGGCGACTACGAGCCCGAAAGGCAGAGGAGTGCAGGACCTGCCGGTCCTTTCTGTCCCTTGCCGGGCAGCCCCTCGGCCCGCACCCGCAGAGCGGCCGGGCTCCCCCGGCAGGACGGCGCTTTGCTCTCCCCGGCGCTAGCAGCGAGACTCGCTTTCCTTGTAAAGGCACGGGCCGCTCCTGCCGGGCGGCGGCTGGAGGGGACAACACCGACAACTCTGCCCTCAGTCCCCTCTCCGTCCCTGCAGCGCTTTCCCCTCGCCCCCATCCCGGGCCCCAGCGCCCCGCTCCGGGATCGGACACCCCCCGCTCTCCGCTGCTCTCCCGCGGCCCCGGCAGCCACACCCCCCCGGGCGGGCGAGCGGAGCGGAGGGGCCGCCGGCACCATCCCCGTCCCGCTGCCCTCGGCAGCCGGCCACACACCTCTGTGCCGCTCTCCCTCCCCGCCTGCAGCCCCCTGCCCGGCGACACCGCCTCCTCCCGCCGTGCCCCCCGACCCCCGGCCCCCTCGGTGTCCCGCAGTCCCCCCCGAGCCCCGCGGCTCGCTCGGAGCCCCTCACTCACGGTGCTCAGCGGGGGCCGCAGCCCCGCACGGCCCGGCCCGGCCCCTCCATGCGGCCCCGGGTTTGTTTGTTTATGTCCCTTCCTGACGGGTTCCCGGAAATCGCGTGACTCGACCCTCACGTGGCCCGAGGGGGCGGGCGCGCGCGGGGGGCGGGGGGAAGGGGGCTGCGCCAGCCAATCGTAAGGGGCTGTTCCCGTCACGTGACGGCGGCGCGGCGCGCGGGGGGTATTTAAGGCGGGGAGGCGGGTGCCCGCGGGCAGAGCGCGGCGGGGCGGTGGCGGCGGCGGGGGCTCCGGCTCCTCCTGCGGCTGTGCCCGGTTCAGTGTCCCCGGTTCAGTGTCCCCCTCACCCCGAGCTGCTGCTCTGCGGCTCCCCTCACGCACTTACCCCCCTTCATCCCTCCATCTCCTACCTGCAGTTCTGTTTTTTTCCCTCCTCCTGTCTTCAGCTGCATGCACAACCACCTTTCACAGTGACAGGTGGCTGGCCTGGACTGCTTCAGACACAACTGGAGAAATTATTACTGATAAATATAATAAAAAATAGACCCACCCGCCCTTATCTTGCTAGAGTGTCTTCTATTCTTTCAAGAATTCTTTTGCATTTCACCCTATTTCTTCTGCTTTATCCCCAGAGAGTCCATGACATTTTATTCTGGAAACAAGGCAGCAGCCACCCACCTCTGATAACTCAGTCCTTCACAGGACTAAAATGCTTCCATGATTTCCACTAGAGAAAAAGTAAACTGCTATAAAGTCTCCAGAACAATATCTTGTGAGGGGCAGAGATGCAGATACTTGCATTTCCTAAACAATATGAACAAAAGTAATTACAAGCTCTACACGTTGCTAGAGCTATGACTTCAAAGTTTTCACAACTTGACAGTGGAATCACTTTCCTTCAGTTTCCTCAAATTTGTTAAAGATAGTGGTAACACAATAAAGAGCACTGTTTGTCGCTGAGTCTTTTCTTTTGGGATAGTTTTAGGCTAAATACGACAAGCAGATCAACATATTTTAAAATCTCCAATCTACGATAGCTTGAAGTAGTTCTCTCCATCTCTTCATACAACGTCAACGTATTTTATTCTCCACACACTTCAAAAATCAAACAACAAACCTTAACTTGGTTTCAGTTGTCCCAGGAATTATTTGGTACAGACTGTGTAACATGATGGTGTACAACATCCTGCATGGTAAAACAGAGCTCTTAGAAGGTAACATGACAAAAAAAAAAAAAATAAAAATCCACTAGTCCAGTCCCAACAGCTGCTATGCTTATTTTTAATAATGGGCACATTCTTCCTTCTTTTGCAATTCACTGTCCAGTTTTGGACCACTGCAAGTTACATGTCAGGATCTTGGAATTTCCTGTGTAGTAACGAGTGCTGTCCCACTGAACAAGTTAATGGTGTTATCCAAGAGGGAAAAGCAAAGAAAATATTAACTATTCCATCATATCCTTGTGCATAACAATAAAGGGAATAACTGTCATGTAGCTGGATATGAGCTATGGAAGCATTCAGGAAGCAGCAGTTCTATCCTTTGAAGCTGCTCCTCTGCAAACAACTGAGATCCAGATCCATCCCCAATCCCACAGACTCAGCTGGCCCTGAGCAGCCTCAGGAAACTCTTGCCTGTTGTTGCCATGTGCTTTTCCAGGTCTGCAATTCCACAGGCAAGGCTCAGATCAGTACAAATGTTTGCTGTTCAATTCAAGCCAATTGCTCCTATAAATATCCTCCAAATGTGCCAGGGATTAAATCAGCTTCCTGTCAGAATCACTGAGGCTTCATCCAAATTAACCACGTTACCTTTGCTGCTCCGAGTCCCCCTCAGACAATGGGAAGTTCCTGGAAAAGAGGCTCTCAAGCCAAGCATTCGCTTATTCCTGCATCTTTCAGCAATTTTAGATTGTAAATTTAATCCTATTATAGATCTACCCCAGAGGTCCGAATGCAGGCAACAATCCCCCATTTATTCCTACTGTTTAACTTCATTACAATTTATCCACATCATCTAAATATCCTCAGCTCAACTCCAAGTATCCAATTAAAGCCACAGAAAAGTAACAGTTAAACATGGCACGAGAACATTTTGTATCAAGCAGAGGATTAGTTTTATTTCCAGGAATGAGAAATTTAAGGCCAGATTTCTCAAGAATACAATTCATTTGAAAAAAAACAAACCAAAAAAACCCCTTGCAATCAGCACGTGGCACCACTGTTTCTCCTCTCCTCACACAGTTTTTATTGCACACATTTTTGTCCAGTGCAAGCAGAACAGGGGTGAACAGCACAATGACAGACGAGCTAAGACCTGCAAATATAAAGCATTATTACACTTTAGAAAAATGAACAGGAAATGTGATTCCATGACCCGTAAAAATAGAAAATCTTCATCACATCTGGAGTTAACAGTCAAAAATCGACAGTACCAAAGAGGAGTATAAATTGCATTAGGCACTCTCTTAAAGGAAACAGGAGGAAAAAACACAGGACTTTGAAGAAACCACTTGAAGAACATTAAAAGGTTAAGGCATTACTGCAGGCTTCGTATCCACCCAGCTATGGAAAGGGCACCTTTGGGTCAGTGGAGGTTTTCATCTCTTCTTCACCTGCAAAGCAAGAGGCAACTTCGTTATTCCCTTCCGTGGAGACACTTTGCTAATTGAAGGCCTGGCTGTTAACCACAGCTATTTCCATTCCACAAAAGCACTGAGCAGAGCTCAAGAACTGCAGATAATTCATCCGTGTGGATGTTTTCTTGGCAGTTTCATTTCTGAAGTTACTGCAAGTCGTTTTAGTTACATTATAAGCTGGTAGAACAACAATTTCCCTCCGATGTTTTCACTGCTGTAACAGCACCCAGTGAGCTGGATGACAGCCCTTCCCCACTTGCACAAAGACAATTCCTGCTCTGAGAACACAGACTGTGAATTCACCATGCTAAGGAGAAAAGGCAGTGTTGGATCAGTTTGGAAGAGTCCCCAGGTCAGATTTAGCACGGCTACAGAGCTCTGTGTGCTCTTACACGTTCATTTAGCTGGGTGATGTATCAACTGAATAAAATCTAAAACTGCTATAAAATCATCCCTTGGATGGGAGGGAGGGAGGGAGGGAGGGAGACTGCCTGAAAACACAGAGCTAACTTGTGGCATTTTGGCACAGCTCAATCAAGCCAGCATATGTGGAGTTCCTCAGCAGAACATGAGGAGCTCACTGGAGCGTTTTCAGGCTGCTCAGTTGGTAAAGTAAAATGGGTTTGCTTTAATCCTCCTTTATTTTTAAGGATCTTTCCACTTTGGGAGTTAGCACTTGGTTCTCTTTGCATTTTTCATACTGATCCACCCAAACTTCGATGGAAAGGAACAGGAGGCAGAAAAAAGTATAGCACATGTCCCCTGAATGCTGAAAAAGCACATCTCAAAATCCAGAAATAACTGGTTGCTACACTGATGGGAATCCATGCAGTGTCAGAGAGATATCCCAGCTCTTATCAGATGGAATCTCTCTCACTCACAGCTCCTGTCTAAGCACAAACTCCCCAGGAGCAAGGACAGGACACAGAGAACCTCAGCCCTGCAATAGCACTCAACACCAGAGCACTGTGACCTGTGACAGCACTTTTCAAGCAACAAAGAATAGATATTTGAGGAATATTATATGCTTTTACTTTTCTAAACCCTTCCTTTTTAGAGCTAACAACCTTAATTTTATTCCAAAATCAAGCCAGGAAAATCAGGTGAAGGTTAAAACAAACTCCTTCATATAACACAGCAGCATGTGCTATGCAGGGCTGAAATGCTCCATTAATAAATTTAAAAATGACAGCTCCTCAGAAACTGGGGCCATCTTCAAACACACAAGTTCCCTCTCTTCCCTGGTACAAATTCAACTCCAGTTCTCTAGAAAATCCTTCACTGAAATGGAAAGGAAAGGCCTGATTCTGTTAGCAGGAGTCCAGAGGTTGTGTCTCACCTCCTGCCTGCCCTTGCTGGTTTTAACACAGAGATTGTGAAGCCCAATTTTTCCGTCCAGATAAATCCAATTTCAGATCCCAGGCAACTGAATCATCCTATGGGATTCAGGGATCTTTGTGCCCATTACCAAAACACACTGTTCTCTGTTTTAGCTAACTAATTATATGTTAGCACCCAAGCAGTGAAAATGCTCCTAGGAAATTCTGCTTGACTGACTTAGCTAATTACAGGCCTGGAGTTGAAGCAGGGCCAAGTCTACCTTGAGCTTCTTCTTGGTGCTTAAAAGGAGCTGCAAAAACACACACAGGCCAGTCTGACAACATCCCAGCTCACAGGAAATCTCTGAAACTGGGGAGCAAATGTCCAGGACACTTCACAGAAATCATTTAACAGAGCTGTAACATCAACTGTCACTGCCTGCTGCACTGAACTGAGACAGTGTTGTATAAGGACAAAAAAATAAAAATGTGTTTAATTATTCAGTTACCAGCTTAAAAACTATAATCATGGCTGCTCGTTTCCACGTTTCCTTCATTTGAACCTTCAATTCCAAATGCTGCCCTCCTGAACAAGTCAAACAGCATTAAGGTACTTTTAGTAGAACATTTTATTTTTGCTGGCCCTGTCAAAAAGCCCAGGAACTGCAAGAACCACATTCCAGCAGCACTGCCCAGATAGCAACCACCAGGTTCACTCAGGATTAAAGCTGCACACAGGCTGTCATTAAAAACAAAATAAACCATCAAGCTGTGAGCTCAGGAGATAAAGAACATTCTAATGGCAGCTCCCAGGCCAACTTCCCAGATGAATGAGGGCAATGCTGTGTTGCCTTGGAAATCAGGACAGGTCTTAGATGAAATGGTAGCAGGCTTGAGGAGAGGTTTAACAATTGCTAAAGATTAGGAAATCCACTTATGTTAGCTATTAAAAAACACCCCAGTCCAATTACATTTTCTTTTTTTGGAACTAATGTTTTGTTCTCCTTACAAACCCCTGAACACAGCACCACACGACAGGACAGAAAGAAAAAAAACCTGTCAATAATTCAGTTCAAGCTTTTCACGTACCCAATCAAGACTCACACCCAGAATGTTTTGTTGCAGCCTACAGACAGATTTCTCCTACAAAAGAGCTACAGCAGTTTGAGCTCACTGCTCACGTTATTATTCAATCTCTTTAACACACAAACGTATCAATAAATCTGATGATACTCACCTGTCAATGAAGTGCAGCACAGCACAGACATCCTTAAGGCCAGTGATATCTGAGATACCAGATTGTTTCATTGCTTAACTGCGGCCCAAAGAGAGGGTTGAGTTGAGCCAGAATTGCAATCAGCCAACTGCAAGACAACCCCCCAACCCAACAGAGACAAATCAGCCAAATGACAGCTTGTGACAATGGAAAGGTTGTCCAAACGTGAGCACTATCAGAGAAGAAAAGGCTATTTCAGGAAGGTTTAGGTTTAAATAAAAATTCTGCTCCAGCTCATACACAAGGAGCAGTCAGCAGCAATGAAGTTTGGCATCAAATCATTCTGCAACTGAAACAGATTGTCCTGTTCAACTGGAAGAAACACAAACCCACCTGACAGCATTGCCCTCACACCTCTCTTTTGACAGGAAAGGGTTTTGAGACACGTGAAACTCGGGTATTTGGGAGCTCAGAAGATGGAAACGTAAGAGGCAGACCTTTTTTCAGTGCCTTTGAAATATCCCTTAAACAACAACCTCTGAGAAACATCCTCTCTCTCAGTGCACAACAACCTGCCCTTGCTGACACGATGTATTTTTCAAAGACCTAACAAAAGTGAATTTAAACCTGGCACAGAGGTCAAGAAACAGAGACCTGAAGCAAAAGGGTACAAAAGAACAGAAAAAAGACCAAAAACCGACGCCACAAGAACAACACAAACCCCAGATCATCAGCACAGCAGCCTTGTCACTGCAGCAGAGCACCAACTAACACTGCAGAAGCCATGGCCAGAACTGAGAACAAGAGGAATGCAGTTTGTGGAAAATATCCAGGAAAGCTAAACAGAAATAAATATTCCACTGCTAAAAGATAGATTTGCTTTGTAAACGTTACAAGAGGCCGAAAAAGCAATGGATGCTTCCATGGATTTAAATCTATGTTAAATACTAACTATATAAACACATCTAGTGAACAGCCTGGCTCATCTGTCTGCTATTTCTAGAATGCTTTGTAAGGAGGAGAAAAAGCAGAGCAGCTTTGTAATGGGAGCTGCCACAAATGTATCAGAGTGCTTAGGCAGTCATGGAAAATTCCACACAAACCTTGATGCTCTGACCAGCAAACCCGAGTGCAGGTCGGCTGCAAAACAGCCACGGGCAAAAGATGTGGGTCAGGCTTAAAGAAAACACATCAATCCTCTTCAAATTTACCAATGTTTCTTTGCAAAGCCCCTTTCAGTTTTGCACGGGGTAGAACTCCAGCTAAAACAAGGAGCTGAGCCTGCAGCAGTCCATCAGTCACACAAGGCTTGGAACACGTAGCAGGCTCTACAAAGGAATTAAAACATCAGCAAGACACCACTGAGAGCAGCCAAAAAACCTTTAGGGTGACACGTTTTTACTTTGCTGTCCCAAGCAGCGACAACAATGTATTTTGAGACCGTGGTGTTAATTCTACTTAAGGGAAAAGCAAATTAGCTCTTAAAATGATTGGGGTATTTCTTTTGTGAGGGTTAATTTTTCAGCTCCAACAGACAGATCCAAAGAGCACCGTGCCATCTGCCTCCAGCATCCTGAAGTAACACAAGTGGGAGGAGGGTAGAACACTAAAAGCCTGTTAAAGCACAATTATTCCTTTTGTCACTGCAGAGCAGGAAGGAACTCCTTGCACGAATCTCCTCACCTCTTGCTGCTTCCCGAGCTCAGGCCCAGCATGGCTGTGAATTAAAGGAGCACATTCAGAATCCCAACCTTTCCCCAGGCTTTGGGAAAAGCAGCGTGGAGCTTTCAAAAGGCATTTGTTGAGGCCGTGCTGGATACCCGAGCTCTGAGCCAGGGTGGCATTAGGGCAGCAGCACATTCCTCCTCCCTGCTCTGTGAGGGTTGAGGAATTTCAAGCAGTTCTCAGCCTTGCATTCAAGGTAAGGCATGAAAAAAGCTTTTCTTGCTTAAGTGATGCTGCTTTATACAATAAGCCAGCCTGATAAGACACAACAAAATGCAGCAGTCAGAGTAAAGCAAACCTCTGAATCCAAGATGTTCCAGAGCTGCATAAAGCAGGTATGGCATTCGAGCCACCCACAGGTCCTTAAATTCTACCAGATTCCACTTAGAACAGTTACTGGTAATTATCCAGCTCAGACAAGGAAATTGAAATCCCTTCTGTTGTACCAGAGAGATTTTTTTAAAAGGTCTTCCCACCACAACTGCCATCTGTCTGTGCTCGTGTTACAAATTAAGGTCCTGCTATCTGTGTTTAAATGTCAATTCGGGCATCCACGTTTTAATCCTGTTAGAACCAGTAGCAAATAATAGGATTTTACAAGCACCCAGTCCTTGGCTAGGACACGATGACACTGTTCAGGAACTGCTCTGTGCACAGCAAAATAGATTTAGACTCTGACAGCACCTCACAATATGGTGTAACCTCTAATTTCTGCAGCACTAACTCCTTAGACTTTGCCTTCGATTTCCTGAGGTTCCTGGGAATGGTTTGTTCTTTAAAAGGCTGCTGGGTACAGGATCTGTACACAAATTAAGTGCAAATATCTTCCACAGAACAACCAAATGAATCCCATGTAATCAATACAGTTATGCAAAATGATCACTGTTAAATCTAAATACAGAACAAACAGCTTGAAGTTAAAATGTGACTGACTTCGAGTTCAGTCCAGTGGAAATCAATTTGTCAATCAAGAGGTGTTTGATGAAGACAGGAAATTGGGTTTTCCCTACTTTCAACTGGAAAGGTGACTCAAAGATATGGGAGCAGGTCTGGCAGGACTGAACAAGGAGCACAGAAGAGCAGCAGGACACACAAATACCTGGGAGAGCAGAAATCATTTTAATCTGAACATGATTAAATAATGAAGAAATCTCAGAAACAATTTTTTGGGCTTCCTTCAAGACTGCTATGAAAAATTCATCTCTTTCTTTAATCACCCAAAGTTAAGGTCTTAAATGTTTTCAGTTTCTCCTCCCCCAAAAGGAAAAGGATGCAAGAACAATAAACTTCCATATGTTTGAATAAAACAGAGAGAAAAAAAAAGTTTGGAACAGATCTTTTGAGGTCCTTTCCAACCAGGGTTGTTCTAAAATTTTATACAGAATAAATGAGCAAATAAAAAAAAAGAAAAACTGTGTGATGAGGCAAGTTCTGTCTCGGAACACAAGGAGAAAAATCTGCTTTGTGTTGCATTCTGGCAAGAAGACACTACAAATGCAATTTACGTGCTTGGGTACAACTACTGAGGGTTGAAAACATCCTAAGATTTTGCTACTTCTTTCTTTTTTCTTTTTCAAAGCATAAAAACAAGTCAGAGCTCACAAAATTACCAAAGAACCTCTGGAAATGGCAAGAGCAGTTTCTAAACCATGTAAATGCCAGTGGGCTTTATAATGGGTCTGTTTAGATAAAATTACCAATTAAAACTAGGAGTCTACATTTGCAGAGTTCCCAGAATTCAGCCAAAAGTTTCGAAATTCTACAACAAATCCATTTCACATCACAATCCAGAGGATGCTGCAGATGCCACACAGCCTCTGCTTCAAGGAAAACTCCTTCAAAGAATAAAGACACCAAACCCTAAACCTCAAGGGTTTTAGAAGACATTATTTCTGTAGGAAAAAAAATAAATCAAGAGAGAACTTTAAATTTAAACAAAATCAAAACAAAGCTCAACCCTTTTTCTAATTAAAACCCACCCAACTTACTGTAACTTGCTGCAACCCAGAAAAAAAATCACCAAAAATTTCCCCTTTTTTAGCCAAACATTTGGGACCTATTATGAAATTGGGCAGCTGCAAATTTCCTGTGCAGGGCAAGGAGACCTTCCTAGCACTGAGAGTCCCAAACTGCAATCCCAAATTCAAGCTGCTCGCACAAAATCTCAAATTTCTCTATGCACTCAGCGAAACTTCAATTTAAAAATTTCTGTGGATACAAAACAGACCCAAATTTGCTGGACTTTTAAGCAAGAGTGAATTCTTAGGAGTTGACATAGCAAATATTCTGAATGAAAATAAATTTTCTAGGGTATAAACTGCTGTTAATTCTGAATATCACATCATTTAAACCTACAGTCAAAGCTGTACCACAGTCTAACCCAACAGGCCTCTCCTGGAACATGAAAACACTGAGATACATTTCTTTAAATATTCCCATTAAATTCTTGTGAATAGCACAAATAATGCCTAAATAGCTCAAGAAAGTACAAATTATACTCAGGTTCAAATGGAACTCCAAATAATAATTTTTATAACGAGTTAACCCTTAAGATCAAACCAGACTTTTACCACTTTACTCTCCATAACAAATTATTTCCAAGTTATTTCTGCACAGAAGCTTTTTTTATTTTTTTTTTAATAAGATCAGTCTTTGAGAGAGAGAGAGAGAGAAACACAAGCAAGCTTTTGTCTTGCAGCCTTCAGCTACAGCTGGCTTAAATCCTGATTAAAAAAAAAACATTATATGAAGAGCTCTCAACAAGTCACTTTGTTATTGCTACTAAATCTCCTAAAATACACTGTGCATTTAAACTGAAATTATCTTAATATATCAAAGTCTCACTAAAAAAAAAAAACCCCAGCATGCAGCAGCTTTTCCAGCCACCACTCCAGCAGATTTTGAGAATATATTCAAGGAATCTCAAAGCCAAACTGCTCAGTGGGTTTGAATTAGTATTACCTCAGAATTAACTATAAAATGGAAAGGAAAAAGGCAAAAAGGGACTAAGAATCAGGAAAATTTTATAACTGGCCAAGGATCATTATACTTGTCAGCAAATGGGGCAGTGAACTGGAAAGGAGGAACAGCAAATCCATGCAGAGGACAAGAGGAATTCAGGTTCCTTTTAATTCAGGATTCTCCAGCAAGAAACTTTCTTCAGCACACTGCAGGTGTTTAGAACTCAGAATCCCAAGAGCTGTCAAAGAATGGGTTTAAATCTCTGTGACACATTCCAAAAGCTTCTAAACGCTCTGAGGCTATAAAAAAAAAAGGAATTTGTGATGACAACAGGAGTGGGCCTTGTTTAAGGGGCAGGAGAGTATTTGTACTTACAACAGGTAGCAGCAAACAGCACAGGTCACCAGCATGGTGTTGATAACTCTGCCGAGAGGAAAGAGAAATGTCATCAGGTGTGGTGTTGTGACTGACCACAGGGGGAAAAAAAAGAAATAACCCACAGCAAACAAGGCCAAATTTAAACTTTGATCATGTGAAAGATGACTCAACATGAATGTTCTGGCTCCTTCCAGCTGAGTAAACTGCAGAGGTTCAGATGTGCAGGACTGACACAGCTCTGCCAAAGAGTCTCCAGCTGGATTTCACAAAATCTGATGCAGGGTCCTTCACGTGAGGGAACCACTGAGCCTGGATGCACACAATAAACATTTTCTCCACGTGAAGAATTCTACTTAAAGAAAATTTTATCAAATCGCCCCTTTTGATTTTATCTAATGGATGAGGGGTTTACAAACTGAATACAAAATAAAACCTCAAAGCTGTAGGGTAAAGTTTTCCTTTCTTGGTGCAACACAACTGTGGCAGAAACCACTGGAGAGCTGAAAAGAAGGAAGAACCAAGCTCTCGAAATCAAAACTTGGTAAAACTGCAGCTACACACACAGATGGGTATGGAATGAGAGGAGAGGAAATGAGATTTTCTAACAGGGATCTCTGCAGCTCATGGAAATCAGTGGCAAACTGGAGTGGTCCTTTTTCTTTTTAAATTATAAAAAGGCATTTCCATCTCTGTATTTCCTCCCCCTTTGAGTAACAAAACCTCAGGGTAGGTCAGTAACTCCTGTTGGTGAGGCACAGAATTCCCACACTTCCATGCCTGGAAGTCATTTTTCCAAGGGATTTCTGAGGACAGGCATGAAACACACAACAGGTTTGAAAGTGAGGCAGGAAATATCAGAGCTTGAGGAATACTGAGGGTTTGGCTAAAGAACTGAGAGAAAAGAACAGCTGGTACCTGTGGAGTGTCAGAGAGAGGAAGAGAGATTAAGAAGCCATTATCTCCTAGAGAAAAAGAGAAAGAGAAAAACTCGTCTGCTTTTTAATCTGAGCAGCCACAAGCACTGCAGGAATAACCTCATCACAGAACCCTGCTGCTGTCCTCAGCCACAAGGGCAGCAGCACACATTTAACCCAGAGCTGAAAGGCACTACAGCAGCCTTTGCAGTCTCAGCCGGCGTGAAAGCAGAGGATGGGGGAGTAAGTTAGGAAAGGTCAAGAAAGGGAAGAAAGAGGAAGTTGTTGCTCAAATACCGCCTGACGATGAACCACCCTGACACAGCACGTTCTGTCTGCAGAGGCTTCACAAGATGGTTTGGGTTGGAAAAGACCTTCAACCTCATCTTGTTCCACCTGCTGCCATGGGCAGAGAGCCCTTCCACTATCCCAGGGAGCGATATCCAGCCTGGCTTTGGGCACTGCCAGGGATGCAGGGGCAGCCACAGCTGCTCTGGGCACGCTGTGCCAGGGTCTCAGAGCAAACCCAAACCGGCCAGGGGCTCCGGGGGCACCGCCCGGCTGTGGCAGCCCCAGGGGAAGCTGCTCCGCTGCACCTCGGCCGTGCCCAGAGCCGGCCGTGCCGCTGCGGGCCCGACAACCGCGGGGCGCCTCAGGGCTGCGGGGCCGCCACACACACACCCCCCCGCGGGGCACGGAAGGGAAGGGGCCCGCCGCCCCCCGCTCACTCACCCGCGGTTCGGCCCCTTGGGTACGAGCCAGGGCAGGACGCCGCCGACCACCCCCCAGAAGACGCTCATGACGATGATGGGCACCGCCAGGCCGCCGTACGCCATGGCCGCCGCCTGAGGGGACGGGGGGCGGGGCCTCCCGCACAGCCGCGCCCGGCACCGCCCAATCAGAGACCGCCACGTCACCGGGACCGGCGGGAGCGCGCGGTGAGGGAGCCAAGGGAGCGCGCGGTGCGCG
>CM031869.1:2168432-2222540 GCA_018697195.1 Certhia americana | reverse complement strand
GGGATGGGATCGGGGATGGGATGGGATAGGGGATGGGATGGGATAGGGGATGGGATGGGATCGGGGACGGGATGGGATCGGGGACGGGATGGGATCGGGGACGGGATGGGATCGGGGATGGGATGGGATCGGGGCTGAGATGGGATCGGGGACGGGATGGGATAGGGGCTGGGATGGGATCGGGGACGGGATGGGATCGGGGATGGGATGGGATAGGGGCCGGGATGGGATCGGGGACAGGATGGGATGGGATCGGGGACAGGATGGGATCGGGGCTGGGATGGGATCGGGGACAGGATGGGATGGGATCGGGATGGGATGGGGACAGGATGGGATCGGGGACGGGATGGGATCGGGGGGACAGGATGGGATCGGGGCTGGGATGGGATCGGGGGTCACTGGGATGGGATCGGGGGTCACTGGGATGGGATCGGGGGTCACTGGCCCGGTCCCATCCCCATCCCAAAGAGGCTGCTGGGTGAGGGGACACGAAGCCGCTGCCGGGTCAGGGCTGGCTCTGAGCTCCTCAGGGAATTGGGATGCAGGACTCGATCCTACAGAGCAGCTCCACACCAGCTCTGCCCCCGGAAAGGTCCCGGTAATGAACAAACCTCACGGAATTCCTCAAACACCCACTGGAAGTGAAGAAATTTCGTATTAAGCAGCACGAGCGGGAGGGACAAAACCTCTGAGAATTCATGAGAAACCCACTCCCAGTCCACCTACCACAGCTCCACTGGCAGGCCCAGGAGTGCCTCCTAAAACACAATTTTCCTCGATTGCCAGCATCCTCTTTTTCAGATTCCATTGTTCAGGCAGATGAATTTCTTTCCCTCTGTACCAGCAATCAGAAGGCCATTCACTGAGCCAGTAAATTGATTTAACTGCAGGGCTGTTTTCAACACACTGCTGCAGCAGCTCTCAGTTATGGAGGTACAAAGTGCCAGGAAATATCTCCTCTCATAGAAAATTCAGCCAAAATAGCACCAGCAGCAGCACTGAGACTGCTTCACCCCTTCCCTTCCCAAACCAGTCAGCTCTGCTGGTCATAAACCCCTTTGTCCTCAAGCTCTGCCATTAATATAAGACCTAAATTAATTATATATACAGCGCACAGAATTAACATGTTAATATAAATAAAAAAACCCCATGGACACAGAATTTTCTGTCTAATGGCAGAAATACAATGACTGCTAAGATGGGTGTTTCAGGATTGCACTGCTCTTTCAGGCCAGTTGAAACATTTTTTTACAGGGAAAAAAATGTTTTTTCTTAACAGCAAAGACAGGTACAAAGAGCTTTTTAAATTTAGTGTATTTTTTACAAAGTCAAAATACAAGAAGAAACATTTAAATGCTGAGCAGACACGTCAAGTTTTAAAAAGAAGACACACAACAGGTTGAGTTTTAACAGTTTTTTAATGGGGTCAGCCAGGAAACAATCTATTCTTGCATCTTCTCAATTGTCTCCTCCTTGTACTTGCCCTTCTCCTTGCCAACCTGGCGGGATTTGGCTTTTCTCTCCAAGATCTTCTTGCGGTCCTTGTCCAGCTTTAACCTGGTGATCACCACCTGCAGAGAGCACCAGGAATTCAGGGATGCTGTCCAGAGGGAACAGCAGCAGCCAATACCAAATCCCCCTGACGCTTCTTCCAGGGATTGGGGCAGCCACAGCTTCTCCTCTGCCTCATCACCCTCCCAGGGGAAGAATTTATCCAGCAATTCCTGTTCCTGCCTCCTCAAACTGACAAATTGCTGCGTTGGTATTATTGAAAGCACTATTTGGAACATAGAACTAACCAGCAAATCCTAGAAATCCCATATAAGCACGCTTTCTCCTTAATTCCTTGCGCATTTAGGTCTCTCTTAATTGTAATTCCCACCTCTTTGCTCAGGAGAGGTACAAGCTGTTCACACAGCCCACTGCTAGCCTGTAACAAAACATTCCTCTGCTCTCTTTGCATTAATAACCAGAATCTTTATGCAAAGCTTTGCTGAGGTCTAGCTCCCAATTAATGACAATTTTTAGAGTGAAGAACCAGCAGAAAATCCAAATTCTCTCACTGCTATTCAGCATACAGATAAACTAGCTGCACCACAATGTCACCTTGTCAGTCAGATGTTGTTGCTGCACACAAGTCGTGATGTTTTGGAATAATTCTGCCCTCCCTCTGCTGAACACACCTACCATTTACACCAGAAAACCTGTTACAGCTGGATTTTTTCCACCAACACTTCCATCTTTGTGCCCACATGGCAAGGCTGAAGCAGACTGAATTCATCTGCTTCAAACCAGGTGTTGGCAAGTTCTTGTGTTTAGTTTGAAATGTTTCCCGTTATGATCTAAATAGGCTTTGCCTGGTTTTTACCAGCTCTAAATACCTCAGGCTAAACCCAGATTCAGAAATATTCAGCTCACAATTGCCTGCAAGAACAATCTCAATTCTGACTATCTACTTAAACCTCTCCAACACCTCCTCATCCACTGCGAGTGCCACACAGCAAAGATGAAGGATTGTTCTAAGTGATCCATTTTGTGCTTTGAGAACATCAGTCTCTTTAAAGAAGTACTTCAGCATGATTCCAAAGGCTCTAGCAGCTTTCTAGTCCTGGAAACAGCAAGGAGTTCTTGGTTCCAACTCACATCTCTGCTAATGACACCCTAACACTTCCTTGAGGCAGCATCTCCATCCCTTATCACAAAATTGTTTGGGCTGGAGAGAACCTAAAGATCATCTGGTTCTGGGCAGGGACATCTCCCACTGTCCCAGGGGCTCCGCCCTGTCCAGCCCAGCCTTGGCACTGCAGGGATCCAGGACAGCCACAGCTGCTCTGGGCACCCTGTGCCATGAAGGGATTTTCTTCCTCAAATCCCCTCTAAACCCTGCTCTGTCTTTCGTGTGACCCATTCCCCTGTCCTTTCCCCTCTTTGCTTGTCAAATTCTCTCTCTCTCTCCATGTTGGCTCCTTCAGCACAGCAAGGCCACCGTATTGTGTCACCACCCAAACTTCTCCTCTGTCAGGCTGAGCCATCCCAGCTTCTCCCAGCAGAGCGGCTCCACCCTCTTATCCCCCTGGGCTCTCCTCTGGCCTCCCCCATCATCTCCAGCTCCCTCCTGTGCTGGGACATGCTGGGCAGCTCTGCAGGTGAGGGCTCACCTAGGGCACAATCCCAACCTTCCCTGCTGCTCCATTGCCCGAGGGGCTCTTGGGGGCCAAGGCAGGTCCAGCTCTTGGCCACCAGCACCCCCAGATCCTTCTCCCCAGGCGCTCCACTGCTTATCCCAGGACATTCCCACAACTTGTTACCATCCTATGGTCCCCATCCCGCTGCCCCCCCGGGTCGCCCCATAGGTGCCAGCCCCCAGTGGCCCCCTACCTTGCGGGGGGTGGCTGCCCACGTGCACGTTGGTGCCGTTGTCCCTTCTCCCGCTGCACGTCGCTCGATTAGATCACGTACGTCTTTCCTGGTAACAACACTGCAAAAAACCAACCTTCCCCAATCGCTGCCCTTTGTATTGTCCTAGGACCCCCTGCACACAGCCAACACTTCTGAGCTTTGCCACCCAACACCCCCCTGCACAGCCTTGCCTGAAGCCCCCTGGAAACTGCCCCCCTGAACACCATGGCTGAATTAACCCTGGAACAGCCATGGCTAATGACCCCTGAACAGCCCTGGCTGAATCACCCCTGGACAGCCATGGCTGAATTAATCCCTGACAGCCATGCTGAATTATCCCTTTAAAATCCACACCTGTGCACAGCCGATGGCTGAATTATCCTGGAACAGCCAAACCTGGGAACAGCCTGGCCTGCATTTCCCTGACAGCCTGCTGAATTGCCCTGCACAGCCACCCCTGAATAGCCATGGCTGAATTAGCCCCTGGCACAGCCACCCCGGAACCGCCTGGCTGAATTATCCGTAACAGCCACCCCCTTGTACCAGCCATGGCTGAATTAACCCTGAAACGCCACCCCTTACAGCCACGCCCTGTAACAGCCATGGCTTATTAACCCTGGAACAGCCACCCCCCCTGGAACAGCCATGCTTGAATTACCCTGGAACATCCACTCCCTGGCCCAGCCATGGCTGAATGCCCCCTCGAGCCTTGCACTGGGTGAGCCCAGCCTGCAGCTCGCACTCACAAGCCACAAAGACAGGAAGTTACTTGACATTTCACGCATTGCTAACATGGCATTATCATGGATCAGGATTTGCTTCTCCCCCACCTCCCTCAGTTAGCCCTAAGAGTGAGCCTAGCTTTGCAGCCAGGTTTCAATTTTTTTAACAGTTGTGACCCTCACTTTCACCTATCATTGTGTTTTGATACAAAAAAGTTGCCTTGGCCTGGACTCATTTCTAATCCAATCTTTCAAGTTAGCAACCAGTCGGTAAAAAAGAAACAATTCTTGTCTGTGTGCGTTATTGCTCCTCACAATGATCAATTTCATGCGCTGACTGCCAGCTCACTCTTCTGTCCTGGTGTCATCCTTGTCACTGACTGATTTTAAGGACCCCCGACAGCCCAAATCATGATTTTTGATTAACGTGATTATTCTGAAAGCAAAGCCCCCGCCGGATGAGAGTCTGCCTGGTCCTTCCCTTTGCACAAACAGCATCCCAGAATCGCAGCTTGGAAAACACTCCCAAACAGACCCACCCCCCACCCTATAGTGCCACAACCCTCGTCAACTCCAGGATGGCACTCCGAACCTCACACCCAGTCTGAAGGCTTTAGCACCCTTTCAGGCAGAATTCCTGCTGGAAGCCCCCAGAAGGACCCAGTGTGCCAGGGCATTACGCTGACCTCGTCGTCCTTTCGGATGGGCATGGAACGCAACGTTGTACTTCTGGCGCAGCTCCTTGGAAAGGGGCGAGACATGGATTTTCTGGCGATGTGGGGTGGTCATTGAATGCCTTTTGCGGTTCTTGCCTTTTCTGCTTCTGCGGGATCCGAGGTCCCAAAGGGTTTGAACTTCATTTTGTCTGCGCAAAAAAAAAAAATTTAAAAAGCAAAAAGAAATAAAAAAATACAAAACGAACGCCCGACATTTGAGACTGCCCACAGCAACCGCTTCATCACCCACCGAAGTCTGTGCAGCGTGATTAAAAGCAATTTTGAACTGTTTTAATCCCCAGCATGGATACAAACCCGATATTTCGGACTACATAATGTGGGCCTGCCCTACTGACAGCGGCCGTGATGTCACACTTGCACCCCAGACTCTGAACCCGCCCCTGCGACACGCCGCCTCGCATTTAGATTCAGTGATAAAAATGATATTTTGGGCTCGCCAGATACTCCAAGCACCTCCCTATCCCCGCTCCTCCCCACAGGCGTACCGTAACACTCTGCAATCAAACACTTCGGCCTTTCCTACATGTTACAACCGCGCTACAGCATTGCCGTGGGCATCCTGATCCTGACAGCAAAGGATAAATTAAATTAAAGGCTGTTGGTCTCAATTCCCCAACATTTACGGGTGCCCACGCTGGCTGATGTTATCTCAATAACGCTGCAGGAAGCCAGACCGAGGAGGGCCCCGCTCCTCTCGCAGCCCGATCTCTCCCTCCCCAGCTCCGCGGCCCACCCGAGTCCCTCCCGCTCCCTGCCGCTGCCCGGCGGAGGCCCATCCGGCCCGAGATGCCCCGGATGTCCGCGGATGGCCGCGGATGTGGCCCGATGGCCTCGGATGGGTCCCGCATGCTCTGGATGTCCCTGCCGTGCCTCAACCCCGCTGCCGCCTGGCCGCTCCGCCAGCCCGAAGAGGAGCAAGGGGCGCTTCCGGTTCCGCTTCCGTCAGCGCCGCCCTGCCCGCCGCTAACACGCGCCCCCTTTTGCCCGGGGGTGCAACTGCTATCGGGGACAGGGAGGGGACAAGACCCGGGATAGACCGGATAGACCCGGATATACCCGGGATAGACCCGGGCTATACCCCGGGATAGATGAGGGGATAGACCGTTATATAGAGGGGACAGAACCCCGGGATAAGACCCGAATATAGAGTATGAGAACCGGGATGGAGGTTGGGTTGGTGGGGGGGGGGCGAAGGGGGATAGAAAGGGATCGTACCCGGGAATAGAGAGTGGTATAGAACCGTGATAGAGAGGGTATAGACCCGGATAGAACCGGATGAGAGGATAGACCGGATAGAAGAGGGACAGACCCTGGCTAGACCGGATAGAAGTGTGATAGACCCTGGATAGAAGGGATAGAACCCGTGATAGACCCGGTCATAGAGAGGGTATGACCCTGGATAGACCCGGATAGACCGGATAACCGTGATAGAAGGGGATAGAACCTGGAAAGAGGGGAAGACCCGGGATCGACCCGTGGTAGAGAGGTATATCCCCTGATAGAGAGGGGATAGACCCTGATAAGACACCGTGATAACCCGGGATAGACCCGGATAGACCCGGAGAGAGAGGGGATAGGACCCGGATAGATCCGGGATAAATGGGAAAGACCCGGATAATCCCGGATAGAGAGGGATAGATCCGGGATAGAGGGGGATAGACCCGGTATAGACGGATGACCCGGGATAGGGAGTCCCGGGGACGCCCCCGTGATAGACCCGGGATAGATCCGGATAGAAGGGGATTACCAGGTTATCCGGGAAGACCCGGATAGAGAGGGATAGACCAGGATACCCGGGATCGGAGAGGGGTATACATGGATTAACCGGTATAGACCATGTTACCCGTATAGACCGCCGTGCTTACCCTGGATAGAGATTTGATAGAGAGGGGACGATCTGTGACCCGGTGGACACGGTTGGGTCAGACCTTGACACATCTGACACTCTGGCCCAAAGGGACCCCGTGACACCCCCTCCTGTGTCCCTCCCATCCCCCGGTTGACACCATGACACCCTCCTGTGTCCCCCATCCCCAAAGGGACACCCGTGCACCCCTCACTGTTTCCCCATCCCCATTGACACCTGTGACACCCTCCTGTGCCCCCATCCCCAGGTGAACCGTGGACATCCCCTCCTGTGCCCACATCCCCAAAGGGACACCCTTGACACCCTCCTGTGTCCCCCCATCCCTGTACACCTGTACACCCCTCCTGTGTCCCCCCATACCCAAGGGACACACCGTGACAAACCCCTCCCTGTGTCCCCATTCCCAAAGGGACACCTGTGCACCCCTCCTTTGTCCCCCATCCAGGGACACCTGTGGACACCCCTCCTTGTCCCCCATCCCCCATGTGACACCCTTGACACCCCCTGCCTTGTCCCCTCCCCAGTTGCCCAATTCCCAGGGCCTGCTGCCCATTCAAATTCCCCTGGCCACTCCGTGTCCCCTGTCACGACTCACCCTGTCCCCATACCACTCACTGCACATCCACATCCACTCTCAGGAATAGGTGCCCGCACGTATTTCATCGGGGCACCGATTAATTTTATCTCGGCGAAAAACTCGTAGAATAACCCAAGTAACTGGCTGAGCACAGCTTGTCGGTTTGGGTTGGGTTTTTTTCATAAACTACGGCTGTAAAGTTTTGGGATTGAGGGTGCATCCGCGTTATTTACAACACCCTTCCCCAGAACCTTTTTATTCATTTATAAAGTAAGGGACTTCCAAGCACCACCCCATCACTTTTGGCAATGTTGAGACCCAGGCAGGATCTCTCTCTTCCTTCACAACCAAGACCTTGTAATGGCCCACAGCACCTGAGAATTGGTTTCTTAGATGATGGATGTTATCTTGACGCCAACTCACTGTCGTGAACTCTGCCATTTCCCATCTTATTTTCTACAAATAGTTCTAACGACAAGGCTAATGGAATTAAAGAAGAGGTGCAAGGGACAAAATTGGGTTATTCATTACCAGGACATCAGTGACTAAAGCCACACCCAGCAAGTCCCAACACAAGGTCCACTCACCGTTCCCTTAAAAGAAAGAGTGAGGTTGTGACACTTGTTGCTAGTACAACAACTGAACCTTAATGTCCAGACATTACCATGGCTGATTACAATACCTCATGCTACTTTCACCACGGGACCTGGCTCCCAGTGCTTTCACTGTTGATAACGCTCATTCACTGAAAGCATAATTACGACGAGAGAAAAAAAGCCCCTTTCGATTGATTTTGCACCAAGAAGCCAATCAAACCACGTAAAGAGTTTTATTTTTAATTATGGAACTAAAAAGGCTAATAGTTTATTAACATAAGGTCGCAAAATTAAAAAGACAAATGCCAGAACTCCTGAACAGTCTCCACTGTAGAAATGTAAAAGACTTGTGCTTTAAACATCGCTGTACCAGACACGGCAGGGCTGCTCCTCCTCCCTGCCCCTCTCTCCCCCATCCCGAGGAGAAACCCCTCACTGACATCCCCAATTTGCAAATTCACACAACTCTTGTAAAGCAGAGACTCCTCACAGCCATTCCCAGCCCCAAGAGCCCCCCTGTGTCACACAGAGAACATTCACAGAGAAATATTCAGGAACTGGTGGCAGGCAGGGCCACCAGTAGATTGCAGATCTCAGTTTTTACAGCGCACAGAAATGCAAGTATTTGAGAGGTCAGATCAAACATTCACAGATGCATCTCTTCTGGACTTTTGTACCCCATTCTCATTTCATTTTCTTTAAAAAATCCTCTTCAGCAGTCCAGATACTGCCTAGAATCTACCTAATAACTTTCTCTGGTGCTGGAAGTTTTTTAACTCCACCACTGCAAAGCATCCTATGCCTCAAGTTCTCACTGTAAGGTGGAGTCTGCAGTTACAGGGAATAATTTAAAATGGGAGTTTGAAATATTTCCCACAGGGATGTCTGTCTTGGAAACCCAAATACTTCTATCAAAACACTGACTGGAAAGGGCAAAGTCAGAACCCTACAACCGAGGGTTCCCTTCTGCTCTGACTCAGAATCCTTTTGTTTGCAAAAAGGAACGTTTAAAAGCACGGCTGAGCTCATTTTGTCACCAGAAAATTAAGAATAAAAGTGAAACCTCATGGGTGCAGAGGCAGTGACTGCCTTGCTTTCACATCTGGAGATGAAGAGCAGGTTTTTCTGCAAACACAAAAGGCAGCACCATGGTGTGACCTGAGCCAGCCATGCCTGGAGGACGAGCTCACAAATTCCAACAGCCCCAGAAGGAGGCCTGGGCTTGGCAGCACTCAAAGGTTTAGACCTGGTTTAGAGAACCAAGGTACAGCCTGTTTCTCCTGCCAGAACTTGAATACAATTTGGTTTTCACATCTTACAAAAAAACCCCAAGAAAAAAACCCAAAACAAAGTGATTTCTTATCTTATTGCAGGGGATATTTTGGCAGAGAGAGCAGGTACGCTGAAGTGCTTTATTTAAAAAAAAACAAACCAAAACAAATACCCAAACAAACCCAAATTTCACTGGTCTGGTTTAGAGAACTGGCCTGGACTGCACAGGAGGCAGTTTAATACAGACAAGGAATGGGGAGAAGGATGGGAATAACACACCAGGGGACACAAGGAATCTGCAACCACCTTTGTTTGTGTCAAAGAAATTGTACCAGAGGAGAAAATTCCAAAAATGAACTGTACTGCAAAGATCTCCCCTTGCCCAGCTCAGGAGAAGGATGAAATAATAAATCTCAGCGTAAGGAAGATGCTAAAATATTAAAAATCTCATCGTTGTAATCCACTGCTCCCAAGCTGCCAGCAAAGACTCATCAAATCCAAAAGGAAAAATTAGGACAAATTTTAGCTGTGAGTTTCAGCTGGTCACAGTGGATTAGAGGAAATCCTTCAGCCAGCAGGAGAAGCAACTGCTGTGGAAAATCCCACATCCAGAGGGTTCCACTCACAGGCACAGGGACATGCACCCGGACCGAACACAAGCATCTCATTATCAAGCTCATTTTTGTAAATGAGAGAAAAAAAAGTGAGAAAATAAAAAAAAAAATCTATCCATACATGAACGGGTAAAGGAAGTTACACAATCCAGTTTACACCTAAAGTAAGAGAGAAATCAGTCCAGAGTAAGAACAGGGAAAAATTCCAANNNGCTGTCCCAAGTCATCACAGGGCAGAGCATGGCAGGGGGAGAGCAGCTGGCTGCTTCTTTTTGGTGGGTGGATAAAACTGGCTACACCTTCCCTGCTTCCAAAGCAATGAGACAACTTCAACAGACAATCAGGAATTCTTTTGAAATGCATCTGACTCTAAGAATAACACTGAATATTTAACAATTCGTATCATCACAGCATAAAGTTTGGATATTTTTGCCTCCAGGAAAAGGCAATGGATATTATCCAAATCCTGCACCCATCTTAAAATTTATAGCACTGAGTTTAAGATTTTTATTTTATGATTTTTTTTTTTAAAACCCATTCTAAAAGGCTTAAAATGTGTGTATCCTCAGCTCAGGCATTCACAAGGCATGCGGAGAGTGTCACTACTCAAGGAACACTGGTGAGGCTCTGGAAAATGCACTGGTGGGCATTTGGTCTCATTTTTGTCACCTCATGTCCACCACGACATGCAGGACACCCCTGGCAGGAGTTTTCCCCCTCACACCTCTGGTTTTTTGGAGGCTCCAGAAGGCAAGGCTTGAAGGAATGGACAGGGAAGCTCAGGTACCATTTTAAGGGATCAAACAAAAATCCCAGCAAGGGTCAGCCTGTGGGAACGCTGCCCTGGGTACCTGTGGGAGAACAGGGTCAGTCCAGGGCTCAGAAAAGATGCCTGACTGGGTTCTAAAGGAAAAGGGAGGCACCTTAAATCCTGAAAAGTCAGAATTCCTGTGTTTGACAGGTGTATTGAATGTACACACACACAAAGCAAGAGAGGAAGCTGTGCTCATCCACCCAGAAGGCTGCACCATTTTTCTGAGCACAGAGAATATAAAACCTCTTTTCAAAAAAAAACCCCAAAAAACCCAACAATAATAAAGCAGAAGTGCAGAATCCAGACTTTTGGGTGGTCTGTGTTCAGAAACAGAAAAGCTAATGCTGTAAAGACAACTATTCCCTTTCAAAGCAAAGGCCACATAAAACTGTGTAGCTCAGTTTGGTTTTTACTTCATGCCACCTGTAAACACAAGACTGGATATTCAGTTAGTGGGAAGAAATGAAACCACTTTTACATCCAGAGTAAAAGAAATGCCCTCCACTGCTAGGATCACAGATTACCCAGGAAAAGATAGCTGGGGAAGGCTTCCTCTTCTTCCTTTTTCACTTTGTTAGAAAGGTTCTAACTGAACAACTGAGCTTTCAATAGAAGCACAAAACATTTCTCAATGTGTTATTTCTGCCCTCTGTCTCTTAGGTTTGCTGTGGGGACTAACACTTTCCATTCCTCACCAACAGATACATCACCTTTTTTGGCACCATGGGTGGAATTTCTTCCTCACGTATAATTTTGCCCTATACAGAAGTCGATTGTCTGATCATGCAAATCCAACAGATCTCCAGAAAGTGCCACAGGACAGTTCAGCTCTTTGCCATCTACTCCCTAGTTTGTACACTGCCATAGGAGCCTCCCAGAGGACAGACTGCCATCCTTACTTAGATCTGATATGGCATTTCAACCTCTCTTTCTGGGGGGAGGGAATGGCAATCCACACCCTGATTCCACTGATTTTTCCCTCTCAGAGCTCTGAAATGCATGGAGATTTCTTTGATTTGTTGAAGACGTCTTCACTGAACAGCCTGATTAGAGAAAAACATACTGATTCAATCAAATAGAAAATAAAGACAAAAACAGGTAGTGGTAGATTTCTCAATCTTTGCTCCCGTCCTCGGAGTGGAGGGTAGAGTTTCACTGCTACTGCATTTTGCCCAGCTGGATCTTCTTCCAGGCCTCTGATGCTGTGAAAATGCAGGAGTCGAGGATCCCAGCTACAGTAAATGTTCCTCCAATGATGGCACATATCTGGAATTACAGAGAGAGGAAACACGTTTGTCAACAACGAGGGAAACTTTTACACAGCATAAACAGGAGGAGGGATCCTGCTGCTGGGGCATTTTCTGGAAGCACAGTAGGAACTGGGGATGGAATTACGTGAGAATCATCCACAAAAAACATTCCCTACAGTGGAATAAATTAGTGCTGAACTCCTCACAGCCTGAGCACATCACAAACCCCAGCTCCCACAGCACGAACTCTGCTCCTTTCTGGGTTAAACCCCACCTAACTCAGCTTTCTGGAAGCTCTGTGTTGCTCACATCTTCCTACTACTGTTTTCTGTTATAAACCCCACAGTCTTGTAGTCTTTTCCCCATTTCACAAGATAATAATTGACAAACAGGCAAAAGACACAGAAATAGCACGTGAAGGGCAGTGACTAACAGAGAAACCCAGCTCCAGTGACAGCACAGCTCTGCCTAACACTTTCCATGACAAGGGCTGCTGACAGCAGCCAGCTTAACTCTTTGTGGGACAGAGTTTTCCACACAAGACGTGGATCTTGGGTCGAATTAAAACACATAATTACTTCTAAGAACAGAGTTAGGGAAAAAGTTAATCTAATTAGCACTAACAGCCTACTTCACTTCTCAAGTGCTACAAAAACACAGAAATATTCTGTGTGTTCTGTCAAACCTTGTGGAAACAGAATCATGGGATGGTTTAGGCTGGAGAAGAACAACAATACAAAATATTCCTCTGCTACAATGGCTCACTGCTTTGGGATTACTCTCTCCTTCAGCTCCTAGCTCATAACAAATCCTCTTTTTCCAAGGCAGGCCCTTGTCAGGAGATAAGCTCCATATCTTGTTCCCCTTCTCACGACCTGGTGTTGTTATTCTCAGAACCACCTCATCCTACACAACGTAAAAGACCAAATTAAAAGAGCATCACACTTATGAAACAAAAACCGTGGGAGTTAGGAAATTAGAACTGCACTTAGAACATGGCTGGTGACATTTTTAGGTTACGCTGTGGTGTATCACACTGCCTGGTGGCACCCTGGGACTTTCTTCCCCTCCTGTGGTGTTTGACTTCTGCCTCCCCACCAGGAGGTTTGTGTGAAACCAGTCTTGAGCATAACTCAGATGGTTTTGTACCAAAATGAGCATAATTCAGATGCTTTTGTGTGGCCAGCAGGAGCAGGGCAGTGACTGTCCCCTGCGCTGGCACTGCTGAGGTCACTCTGTGATTGATGTGTCCAGTTCTGGCCTCTGATGGTGAGAGAGACCCTGAGGGGTGGGAGTGTGTCCAGAGAAGGGAATGGAGCTGGGAAGGGGCTCAGCCTGGAGCAAAGGAGGCTCAGGGGGGCCCTTGTGGCTCTGCACTACTCCCTGCCAGGAGGGGACAGCCGGGGGGATCGGGCTGTGCTGCCAGGAACAGGGATAGGAGGAGAGGGAACGGCCTCAGGGCAGGCTCAGGGTGGACAGCAGCAGGAATTTCCCCATGGAAAGGATGCTCAGGCCTTGGAACTGCCCAGGGAGGTTCGGATCCCCATCCCTGGAGGTGGCACTCATTGCTCTGCGCTGTGACAAGGTGGCGATGGGGCACAGGCTGGACTCGATGGCCTTGTAGGTCTTTTCCAACCTAAATAATTCTGTGATAAACGTTATAAAACTGCAACACAGCTGGCCCAGAAGGGAACTGGTGCCACACTACACGCACCCTGCCACGTCTCTTCTCCCACACAACACCCCACGAGCAAAGGCACAGACAGAAAAATAACGTAAGAGCAGCAGCAGCAGTGCTGAGAAGGAACAAACAGCTCATTAACGGTGAGCAAAGGCACTGAGGACTACTGCTCCTTTCCACTGGTATTTATAACCAAGATACGAACATTTACTGAGCTCAGTGAAACAGGGAGCTGCAGGAAATGTGGATTTTGCAGGACACTCAGCATTCCAGCAGATGAAGGCTGCTAAAACCAGAGCACCAGCCTGTGGCAAAGTCAGGATTTTCAGGGGACGAGTGCAGCTCCTGCCCCTGTGGCCCCCTCCCTGCTGTCCCTTGGGGTGTGACAAAGGGGGACTTCCCAGGGGAAATGCCCACCCTGGAGCTGGGTTATTTCAGTTCAGAGCAGCTCAGCTGACGGGAGATGTCACACCACAAACACAAACCCGGATTCCGCATCACACGGCAGGAAAATCTGACTTCAGTGCAGCAGCACAAGGGGCCGGGGAATAGACAAAAAAAAAAATACAAATTCATCTGCAGAGCTCTGTAGTGCTGAGTGGGGATGAGTCACACACACCTGGCACTGGCTCGGGGCCTCCTGCACACACAGCTTTGAGTCCTGGTGACGAAAAACGGGTTTGGAGTCCTTGTCACCAGTGCTGGGCTCTAGGTCAGCACAGGAGCTGCACCCCAGTTCATCATCACAGCTCTAATACATATGGGAGGCAGGCACCAGGCACTTCTTTAGGTTTAATGGAATAAATTACTGGGAATGATCTGCCTTTAGCTCCATGAGGTCTGTCTGACTCAGGCTCGGGCATTAAAGGATGAAGGGAAAGAGACACAGAAGTGAAATAATCCCAGCAGTGAGAGCCCTCTGGTTATGAGGAATGCACCTGGGACAGAATGTGACTGAGGTAAACCCTTGGCTTTAGGGTTTACCTGAACTAGGATTTTCTTCTCAGGGTCAGGATTAAAAGTGTGAGAGAAAGAATTCTTCCTTGGGCTTGGTTGTTTATCATTTCTTATCTCAGTTCCAGCCTCATTGACTGTGAGTGCTTCTACCTGCTGAGTTAACAGAGCAGAAATGGAGTACAGAGTTATGTTTTCCAGGTTTTTTAAGTTTAAACTACCTAATTATGAGATGCCAACTAATTTATTTTTACTTTTAACCTAATAACTAATCGCCCACGTTCTGCACTGCATAGTCCTTCACTTAATCACACAAAATCACCCAAGCTCACAAAGAAAAAGATTATACCTTAAAATTTCCATCTTGTTACACATATATTATTATATTTCAAAACTCTAAACTCTAAATTTTTCACCCTGTGATATAACACACTTTTATTCAACTACACACGAAGATCTCAGTGCTGTCACTCAATTTTGGAAGCCTTTTCCATGGCCTCAGGTCAGATGCAGTGTATCTTTGAGGATCATTCCTGTCAGCACAGAAAGGCTGAAATCCTCTGTGCCCAGAGTTCCAACACAGCACAGTGGGATGGAGACTCATGCCTCAAGGAAAACGTGAGGATACAGAGGAGAAGGCAAGGTTGCAAGCAAGGTGACAAAGAGACAAGTCTCAGATACATGACTGTGCTCCTCTGGGATGTCCTAAAGTCTGAGAATTAAAGTCAGAGGGGACCAGTAGACTCCTCAGGCAATTCCTAGTAAGGGAAGCTGTGGAATCCCACCTAAAGATTTTCAGCACATCTTGCAGAACATTGTCTTGGCTTTTAAAATGCCACAGGACTGAACCTGTGACACCTGTCAGTACCAATTCCCATGGCTGAAATTACGCTCCCTGCAACCACTCTGCTCCAGCTCCCATCCTCCGTTATTTCCAGTTTAATTTTCTTTCACACCTAGAGGCCAGATGAGCCCTCTCATACCAGAAAAAAACAAAATCTTTAGATTTTGAATGCTCCAGCAGAACTTTGCCTGCTTTTCTGCCTGCTCTTCCCTCCCAGCCCATACACTGACCTCATGATAAAACCTTCTTTCAGTTTGGCCCCTTACAGGAAATCATGAATTTTCAGCAGTGAAACTTTTCCCCTTGCTCCATAACCTCAACCAGGAGGTCTTGAATGGCTTCTCTTTATGAGGGATGAGTTGATTTTAAGCAGTGCAGTCTGACAGGCAGAAAAACCCCCTGTGTTTAACGCTCTGCCAAGTGTCTGTGGTTAACTCCAGGATCCCTGGCAAACCCATGGAACAGTGACAGTGGCAGCACTGACCCACAAGTAATATAAAATCTTATTTAGTACTGAACTTCTTCGAGCACGACATGTAAAGTAAAAAAAAAAAAAAAACACAAAACTTATGCTAAACTAAAGCCTTTGCACAGGAAGCAGCTCTCACGTGGTACAGAAAATTAGGATAACTCTTCACACCACAAAAACCCAAGGAGCAGGCGTGAGTTAGAATGGGGACAGGGAGGATGTGGGAATGCTGCTACAGGGCTGCAATGCTGTGCTGAAGTTTTGGAGGGCAAAGTCATGAGTGACAAAGAGCATCAGCTAACCTGGCCAGCAGCAGCAGGAGATGCCTTTGAACAGCCTCCCCCATGGGATCACCCCTCAGCAGTGTGTCCTTCCCTCCAACACTGACCCCCTAAAGCCTCTCTGAAGTGCCCAGGGTCATCCCTCATCCCAGGACTGATTTAAATTCACTGAAAGCCCAAGGAAGCAGTGAAGGAGCCCCTATCCCAGAGCCTGTCTTGTGGTTTTGAAGCTGAGCAGCTGCTGCTCAGAACCAGCTGATGCTTTCCACGGCCAGGCAGTGACTCCACAGGTCCCAGCCCAACCCCTGCTGGCCCTCAGCCCAGTGCTGGCCACCACCAACTGATCTCCAGAGCAACTGTGATGTAAAAGGCCACGCTGGAGATCCAGGAAGGGGCTAAAGAACAGCTGATGTCATCCAAACAGGGCAGGGCTGCAGGTGTTCTGATCCTCTGCAGTGCTGCTCCCTCTCCCAAGCTGCTCAGGGTTACCAGGAAGGCTGCAAAGCTGTTCTGCAGAGCCAAGGCTGCCCTCCTGTGCAGCAACCCTGCCCCAGAGCAGCTCCCAAACTGAGAGGCAGGATCCAGCCCCTGCAGCAAGGCTCTGCCTCCACACCAGGAGTGGCTGTCACCCCCCTGTGTGACATCCTGACACAGCCCCTGGCAGCACCAGCATCATCCTCATCCTCCAGAGTGAGGACATTCAACTGGAACGGCCCCCAGTGAGCTGCCTGATGCCACAGACACTTCCAAGGCCAAACAAAGCAGCCCAAAATCAACTGCAAAGCAGCCCAGCAGCCAAAAAGTGCCTGGCTACCTTTGAAGGCAGAACAGGGCAAAATTCATCCTGGGGCCAGTGCTCCAACACAGTGAGGAATACAGTGTGTGGAGAGGACTGCTCTTTTGGGGGAGAGGAGAAACTGAAATTCTTATTTAATGAAAATTAATCAACCTTTAAATCTTTTCAGAAACGGAAATGGAGCTGCTGCTCCATTTTTGGGTTCTCAGTAGGAAAGACACATTTCAGTTTTTGAGGCTATGGGATACAAATTCAAATGAGATTACAAACCCAAAATGTCACTGTGGCAGCCAGGGAGGAAATTCTCTCCTGTGGTCCTTTATGTCAACTCATCAATTCAAAAGAGATGCTTTTAATAGGTATAAAATGGCAGATCAGCAGTGAATCAATGCTGATAACAAAATGAAAGAATAATCCCAGCTATCAAATCATTTCCCATGAAAACACCTCCACACCTTCAACCCCAACAAAATCTGTAAGAAGCCTCTGGGAGCATAATTTTAGGGAAAGAAGCAGAGGCAGAATGAGATGCTAAGTCATGAAATGTTGATGTTTGACCTTTTTTAGGATTATGTTTAGAAGCCAAGCAGTAAAAGTCTTTCACCACCACGACATTTAGGTTTTATTTCAAGCCCCCTTATTTGGTTATTTGTGTTCTAGAGGTCAATGCCTAAAGTTCAGTGAAGGGAACTTTTTGTTTCTCAGAAGTTGCAAAATCAAAATCTTGAAGTGCAGCTCTGCCACACTGTTTATGTGATTTCCAATTAAAACAGTCCAACAGATTAAAAATCAGAATTTGAGCTCTTCACTCCAGCCAATTTATCAACTGCTTCACATTCCACCATGCCTCACTGGCACAGCTCACTGCAGCTTCAATTTTAAGCCAACTCCCTGAAGACACATTTTTTCAAAAGTTCTTGGAGGATCTTTAAATAGCTCTTTGCCTAATGAGCAGTTTGGCCAGCACAGCTTTGTTCTGGATGCTGAGATCAGGACTGCAGGATGCTCCCTGGACAGATCCAAACGTAACTCGTCAGGAAAACACCTCTGGAATTTGATAATGCAGATCTTCTTCAGTTCTACCCAGAAGTAAATGCCTGGAACTGGCATTCCCATATTAAGCCAAGCAGCAGCACTGAGGAAAACTCAGTGTAAAAAAAAAAAATTTGAGTGTCTTGTAGGAGAGAAGTGGCTGCTGTAAAATCTCCACTGCCAGTTTTCTTCCTATTTACTGTAAAAATCACCCAAATGCCTGCAGATAGCAGGGACAGACAGCTCTGTGTCATCTAGCAGTTCTTCCCTCCCTGAAGGAAAACCCTCTAGGTGAGAACAGGATGACTTTGGGGTGGAAAAGGGTGGGCAGGCCCTGGCACAGGGTGCCCAGAGCAGCTGTGGCTGCCCCTGGATCCCTGGCAGTGTCCAAGGTTGGGTTAGATGGGAGCTCGGAGCACCCTGGGACAGTGGAAGGTGTCCCTGGCCATGGCAGGGGGTGGAATGGGATGAGGTTTAAGCTTCTTTCCAATCCAAACCATTCCAAATTCTCTTCACATTTGATCTCATCATTACTGAGTAGTTTCTTTCAGTTTTCCTGCTCACATCAGCTTTACTTCCAAGCTTCTGGCAGGCTGCAATAGAGCCCACCCTGCCTAGACAGAGCCTGGCACTTCTGGAATAGGTTAATTTTCCTTCTTTTTGTGTTCAGCTATTAAATCAAGCTGTCAGAGCACAGGACTCACCTCACACTTCAGGTGCTGCTTTATCTCCGCCACATCACAACGCCTCGAGGCAAAAACTCAACTCCTCTGGGCAAGAAAGGCTCAGGAGAGACATGCAAGGCAGGCAGAGGAAGGGAGAAGAGATTAGGGTAACTCACCGATGTGATAAACCTGTACAAAGGCTGTCTCCTCTCTGTGTATTTCACTGTGATGGGGCTCAGGTCGTACCGGAACCAGATCGCCGGGATGATGCGGCCCGTGTGGCTGTAGGCTACGTATTCCTGGGGTAAAAAAAAGGGGAAAATGGCACAAAATGTGAGCAACCTCACTCCAGAGAGTGTCTGCCATAAAACTGACTCTTTAGGTTTGGCTCTCACCCCACAGTTTTGTACCAGTGACCAGATGGAAAGAAGCAAACCGAATTTCTGTGTGACTGCTCAGCTCCCACCCTTATCAAACAGGAAAACAATAATGAAATAATAGAATGATAATGAAAGAGCTGGGGACACAGTGATGGTGATTACTCTCACTTTCACTCAGAGTTACAGGACTGAACAGAAAGGCTGTCATTGATTCTCCAGCCTAGATCTGCTCTATTTAAATACAAAGAGGTGAAGTTTTGGTTTTGTAAACCATATGTATGTCTATATTTTGTACATAAAACATTCACCAAATAAATGGAATTTAGTCTGGAAGAGTCTGAAACTCCCTCCTTGTCCTTGCATTCCTCTGTCAGGCTCCCTCCCCACTGGGACCAGCAATGGGAATGCTTTGCCCTCTTAGTATGAATCATCTGGAACCATGTGCAAACCACGTTTAAAACTCCTGCTGAAAGGCAGGACGAAGCTGCATACAGAAAAATATTGGCAAAGGTTCGAAAAATATCCCAGGCTGGTTTGGGAGAGACGTCCCCCATGTTTCCAGTGACAATCTCCCTTAATCCATTTGGTTCCTAACAGGTCCAGTGCCACCCAGGGCCACAGGACAGCACCAAACAGGACACACTGACAGCAGCTTTGTAACTGAAGTCACATCTTCCTGAGATAATATTTTGTCTGTGCTGTCAGTGGAGATAGATATCAGTTTTCAAGGATCAGGACATGCACAGGGTGCAGAAAAATCCAAGGAAAGCAGGCTGGGGGACCCAGCAGTCCAAGGAGAGCCCAGTGTGGCTCAGGCTGCTCTTCCCTTCCTCAGCCCTGTGACAAGCTGCCAGCTCAGATCTCCTCTCCCGGTTCAATTCTCCTTCACAAAGAAGCAAAAACAGCCTCAAATACTTCAGAAGGATGAAAAAAGAACAAGCAAGACGTTCATGAGCATGACGCAAAAAAAAAAAAAAAATTAATTTTGCTCTCTGTGTTCTAGTGAAACAGCATTTATCTTCAATCATCTTATATAAATCCCAATTTTCCCTATTTTTAGGTGGTTTATCCCATCATGACAAGAGAAGCAGAAGCCCTCAGTCATTTTTAGGGCTTTTACTGGAGTTCTGCAGCTCACTTTGGGACAGTGGTTATGTGGGAAGTGAGGAAACAGAGGAGCCAAGAGAAGAGACAGAGTTAACCCTTCAGACCTCCTCATACCAGCCACTCTGTGCCAGACTGTCCCAGAGGTTTCCCATTCCCTTTTCCCACTTCTCAGTGTGGGAGTAAAGGACTGAAGCACCCCGAGAGGAGAGCACAGAGGCAGCAATGCTTCTCAGCACCTCAGTTCTGACAGAACTGACCTCATTTTTTCCTTCCTCTCCCCTTCTCCCCACCAGCAATCCTGCCCTAATGAGTCAGACTTGGCTGAACGCCCCAATTTGCAGCCAAGCTCACAGAAGTGTCAAAAGCTCCTGCTGTCCATTTTCCAAATTACTTTCAGAACTCCTGTCACAGGAGCCTTATCAGAACAGCAGTTGTGACATTAAGCAGAACAAATACATTGTAATCTGAACAGAGGGAGATGTCCAAATCCCTGGGACACAAGCAAGACCAAAACGAAGTCAGGAACATTAATCTGAGAACTAGCCCAGGAGAGTGTGTGCTTAATTATCAGTTAGGGCAAACTAGAAGTAATTAGATATTACAAACAGATTTTGGACTTTCATTTAGCACCTGAATGGCAAATAATTTTCAACTGAAAGATGTTTTCTACCTTAAAAAGTAAATAGGGTCACTTTTTTTCTATTTAAAAAAATTCAATACACTGAATTATTAAAATGCCAGATGTGGCACTCAGTGCTTTGGGCTGGGTGACAAGGTGGGAATTGGTCACTGGTAGGATTTGGAGATCTTGGATCTTTTCCAAATTAATGGATTCTGTGATAATTCACTATTATAAAGCAGGGACTGTGAAATACTCAACCAGCATGTATTTGCTGCTACAGTTCAATGGCTTCATGTTAAAAAGCCATTTGTAAAATGGCCAGAATTTTGTAAAAAGCCAAAAACTCTTCTGATTTATTTGTCTCATAGATCCACCACAACTGAGACTGTTTTGCTACCAAAACCAGGTGTAAGTGACGTTTTGTGTGTTCGGCTGGATTTCAGTTTCCATTCAGATGTATCTTGAGAGGCACAACAGGAACTCCTGCAGCCTGTAAACACCTCCCACACAATTTATAGAAACCCACATCAGCTAAACTGACAGGTGAGAAGGCCAGGAGGAAGAACAGGAATGAAAGCAACACCTCCACCTGACAAACCCTCCCAAAGCCAAGCCTGGCCAATTCCAGCACCAGGAGCAAGTCATGAAAAGCAGAGCTTCAGTTCCTCCTTCTCCCAGCAGAGGCTACTGCTCACCTACAAACCCACGAACGGGGCACAGAGAGGAGCAGGAGGGGAAGGAATGGTGGCTGAACATGTCCTGGGATGCAGAGAGGAGCCTCCTGGAGAAGCAGCAGCTCCTTTACCTTGTTTGCCACTGTGTACTGGTAGGAGTAGCGCTGCTTGCCGCTCATGTCCTCGTACACCGTGGGTACAATCTTCAGGATGTAGTCGTGAGAGGCCAGGGCTGTGCACAGGGAAGGAAAGGGAAGGACGTGTTAGCCTGGAGAGAAAAGGAGCCAGCCCACAGAACAATTCAGAGCAAAGCAAGTCACACAAAAGGGTGTCTTCCTCCTCCTTATCTCAGTGACAAAGCCTCACAAAGTTTCTGCCCTTTGGTCTGAACTCTGTCAGGTACTGGGGTGACACCAGAAGCCACCCACCACTTCTGTAGGACCACAACCCACCCAAGGTTTGGGTTACTTGAACCTTCCTAACTGCCTGCAACTATAAATGGTAACACTTTTATCACCACACCAACAGCCTGGTTAAATCAGGAACTGGCTGAGGTTAGGGCTGCAGCCCACTGAGGTCATTTTGACAAATGATCCTGAGCTATCACAACCTGTATACTTCCATTTCTTTCTTGCTTTCTCATCTTCCTTCTCCTACAGCTTCTTAACTATTTTTTTTTTTCATTATTTAAATGGCTCATTCTGGTTTTTATGTCTGCTAAAACAGTTCTAAACCAGAACTCAAAATGACACCTCTGCAAGATCCTCTAGCCAAGTGTAACATCATGACATTTGGCTCCTGGAAGTTTTAAAAAAAAAAAAAAAAAAAGCCTCAGACCATAAATCTACAGCTTCAGGAACAGCCACAGAAATTTTGTTCCATGAAATGGACAGGACTGATGTCCTGGAGGAGCCTCAACATTTGAGAGACAACTCTGAATTGTAGCATGCATTGAATTTTCCTTTTTGTGCTGTTCATAAAGAAGGGTCATGAAAATGTCCCTCTTGCCATCCACAGAGTAGAAATTTAAAGTTAATTTGCAACACAAGTACAAGGAAAAGTTCTGGTGGAAGTAACAGCAGCAAAAGGACACTACAGGAACAGGATATGGAAAAAAAACTCTGTAAGGACTGCAAAGGACCTTCTGGGCTAAGCCTTTTCTGTAGCACTGGAGGAAATGGAAATGTCAGCCAGCAATGTCTGGATCATTTTGGCTAAAGAGGCAAATGAAAGACTTCTGGATACACCAGTGTGGCATGAATGGCCCTGCAGAGGGTGGCTGAGAGCTGCAATCCCCAGGAATACCCACGGTTTGAGCTGAGCTTGTCTGCTCCCTCCAAGGCATTGAATGCTCCGTGAACGTTTTGGACCTGGAAAGCAAAAAGGGAGGATGAAGAAACTCTGCTCTGACTTGGTACTCTTGACCTTTGCTACCCTACCCTGTAACCAGGAGATCAGCCTGATTCAATCTTTCCAAAAAACAAAACCTCAACCCAGTAAAAGATGACCCCAAATATCTTTCAGTGACCATCATCACAGTGGTTGGTTCCAAGTGAAAAAGCTGATTTCACAACATCTTCCAAGATGAAAGTCCAAAACCACTCCAAAGCTAAAGGAATTGCAGTTGGAAGAGGCCAGTTGTGAAATTTTCACCATGAGGTATTTCCTAAGAGCTTTGCAGAGTTAACTGTGAAATTAATTTATCAGGCTGAAAGGGAATTAAATGAGAGTCACACTGGGGTTAAAACTCAGGAGTTCTCTAAAGGTGGCTCATGTCAGACACATGGGAAGGACACATCCCAACACTGACAACCCTTCAGCTTTTCCTGCAGCTGATTTCAGAGCTGTGAGTATCTGTTTGCCCAGAATAACAGGATTTCCATGCCTTGCACACACTGTGACCTGGAGTCTGATCTCCACCAACCCATGTGTGAACTCTCCAGACAGGGAAAAGCCCATGGCAGCAGCTGTAGGTCAGAGGTTGTGCTGCTCAAAAGGTACAAAGAAAGGAGGGAGAACTCCACAACCCAGAAACTCCTGACCTTAAATCAGACAACAGGGAAGAAGAGTTTGGAAGGAGGATTTGGTCATGAGTGTGACAGTTTCACCTCACCAACAGGGCAATGCCATCTCCCTCCCAGACCCTCTCAACAACTGACAGCACGTGGATGGATCTGTCCCACCCTAATGGACAATTCCCTGCTCCCAACACTGCAGAGTGGATGATGGAGGAAGCAGAAAGTGAATCAGTTTTGCTCAGCAGAAAAGAAATTCGGGAAAAGAAAAGCCATCAGCAAGTTGAGCTGGAAGGTGCTGGGAACAGGAGCAGAGCAAAAGCTGATCCTGCTGCAGGGCCCTTTGCTCTGCTGGAATTTCACACAATCACGACCATTCCCAAACTACATCTGCAGGCTGTGCTCATTCTTTACTCACTGTAAAAGGCATAAGAAGAAAAAGAAGCTCCTGGAGTGGGCTACAATTCCATTCTTGATACAACTAAGAAGTCTCATACAGAATATCTGGGTCAGAAACTTTAATGTCCACCTCAAACTTTTGGTAGATTTTCCCCCGTGTAGACAAGACCAAAATTCAAACCAATGAGCTCCTTCCTCCAGCTGTCAGTAAAGAAGAGAGATGTGGAAAAAGGGGATGTTTCATTTTGACCCATAATTTCTACTGAGTTCTACGTTATGGTGTTGAATAATCCTGGTTTTAACCTTGTCAGGAGAGCTGTCTGCCCCTGATAGTGAAAAGGCATCAACTCCTGCTTTCCTCCTTTCTCTCCTTACTGGGTTATCTGACATGCAGGAACTCACTGCATGAGTTTTAATTCTGCAGGTTTTAATTCTGATCTCATCTAAATGAGGGAAAAATCTTCAGGAAGTCTGCCTCTATTGTGCACAAAGTACTGATGAAGACTCAAAGCTCATTCAGTGCCAGATGCTATTTAAATCTCTGCTTCAAAGAGACTGGTTTTTCTGGAGAACACAGCCTGTCCCTCAGTGGATCACTGTGGCAGAGTAAAAACCCACAAAGAACCAACTCCCAGCACATGACACAAGTGAATGAGAAGCTCCTCATCCTCTTTAAGGAATATAAGCTTTTATTACATCAAAGCAGGTGGAGACAGCCTGCAATATTCAAAGGTGCACCAAGACAGATTTAAAAAAGCTCTCCACACTTGCTGGCTCCCACTGCATGCTGAGTCGTGGCAGCACCTGTCTGGTGGACATATCCTGCTTTAATTTGTGCTGCTGAGCTGCTGCTTGCCTGCAGCACCAAGCAGCACCTACGTGCTCCCTCCCCGAGCACTCAGACGACGAGCAGCTATCCTGAACTCTGAAAATACTCATCTCAACTTGTCCGCATCAGGAGCCGACTCCACGTTTGCCAGACAGGTTTCTCACCACAAGAACTTGCTGAAGACACTTGCTGCTTGTCTCCCCAGGCTCCTCCTTCCATGCTGATTCACACTCCAGCTGCCTTCCTCCAGGACTCCAGGATAAAACAATGGGAATGCTCCCTCAGAACACCCATTTCCCACGCAGGCTGCACAACTCCCTATTACCACTCACCTAGTATTTTTCATAATCTCAGAGTGCTTTACAGACATTAAGCCAAGCTTATTTATACGCTAATATTTCCTCGTTCCCACACAAGATAATTCCTAAAAGAAGCCGGGAGCAGAATCAGAAGACTACAAAGCAACGCTTAGACTTGTTAGCATGAAAAAGGGTTTTGGAAGTGGGTGTACAAGGAGCAGACTAATGAGACGTCTGTGCTGAGGAAAGAAGATTACAGAGAGGCTATGGGTAAGCAATGTTTAGGGTGAGTCTCAAGCTGGGTGTGCACATGTGGAACTCCCACCTGTGAGGCCAGCTCCTTGGAAGTAGGCTAGAGAAGTGCTGTAATCTGTCCTTATTGAGAAATCAGGTAATATTACATAACTTGCAGCACCTGGTGAAACACTATCCACTGGGCAAGTGCACACATTCAACTTCTTCCCAGAAGGGAATTGGCAGTGCTAAGTCTAACTTGTGTTTCACAGAACAAATTTGACTAATAGGTGTCTGCTATACGAGCACAGTGAAATGAATTCAAAAGAGCTTGACTGCTGTTGTGGTAAACACAGTAGCCAGCACACATCTTCCCTGAGTGCATCACTGCTCCTCCACAAAGGCAGAAAGCTTTGTTTGCTGTGTTCATGCTAAAAACCAGGATTTTGCTGAGCCACAAGCCCTCATTTCTAACTCCCTGCAGGAAGACAGCCGTGGAGTTTTCCAAAGGCTCTTTGAGTTTCAGAAGGAAACAGCACAGCTGCTCTGTGACTGGACACTGCTCCTGCCCGAGCAGTGAACTCTTCCAGACACGAGCTTACGTTGCAGGGACACACAGGCCTTCCATAAAACCAAAGTGTCTAATATTAAACCACTCTCACTGCATTCCCCTACAGCCAGGGAATTTTCAGGACTCACCTGTAACTTGTCCCCAAATGAGAGCTTGTGGATGACGTGAGTCATGTCGGGGTTCTGGGGCTGCGCCGTCGCGCTGTGCGTCGACACGTGGAAGTTACCAGGGACCTAAAATTAGCCAAGACAGGGAAGACAGGATTTCACATTTTATCCCTCAAGGCATTGCTAGGCTCTGTGATGTGACATGGGAATGCCTGGATCCATCCAGGAAGATGGAAGGATCTGTGATATCTTCCTGCACCTGACCAACACTCAGGTGGTGCAGCCCCAGAGTCTGGCACCCCCACACTGCTGATGTTCCTGACCAGAGGATGATGAGTGGGTTACTCCCAGCTCCAGGGATTCCCAGCACTTAAGGCTATGTCTTTCATCCCTGCTAAAATAAAATTCCCGTCTCTCTTGCTCAATATCTTACTCCCACATCTGGCATTTGCAAACGGGCCCACTGCTGCAGAGCAGCCCAGGAAGGTGGGGATGTTATTTCTCTTCTGGTACCAGTCATAAGCAACTTTACCTTTGAGATTGTGTGCAAGAATGAGTTCTATATAAAGAGAAAATCCATCACCAAACACACGTGGGCATCCCACAAACTAACCCAGATCTTCCCCTTCTCCAGGAGACAGCAGGAGCCCTTCCTTTTAAATTTTTTAATGGAGGGAAATACAAAGAACTGAAAAACACAGGTTTCACCTAAAGGCTCAGTTCCAAGACAGAAAATGAGCCCTGGTGTCACTCTGATGGCACCACTCTGCATTTTTCAGGTCACTACCCCTGAAGTCTTTCAGCAGATACAGCTCAATCACTGTAATGGAGGGTGCAAGAATATTTTCCTATTGAGAAAAGGTTGAGAAATGAAGCAACACTGAGGAGCAATGTGGCATGGCCCAAGGCAGGAGTGGGAGGGTGGTTATACAACTGGTGCTCAGTGTGCCCTCTGCAGAGACACCTCAGCAGCAGGGCCACAGGAGGCCACATGCCCGTTCCATGTGCTTTCAGGAAAGCTGATTTAATGACTTGAGGAACAGCAGTGCACTCCTGGGAACACTTTCAGGTGTGGACACCAGCTGTGTCATAAACAAGCTCAGCAAACAGGGCGTCAGGCCCTGCAGCAAGCAGCACACACACCATCATCTCACTGTCACCTTGTCCTCCCTCGCAGCTCTGACAGCAACACCCAAGTGCAAGCCTTGCTCAAGTTTCCAAACCTGGCCAGGTCCCACTTCAGCTCCCAGCTCAGCCTGTCCAATTCCTGCCAAGGGACTGCAAAATTCCAGGTCACACACAAGAGATTCAGATTTCCAGAGCCAGAAGTCCTGGGTCAGCTCCCCTCCCTGTCCCAGCCACTAAACGAGACACAAATTAGCAGTGGAGGAAGCTCCTCACTGCCACATTCTGCACCCCCTTTTGGAGCTGCCTTGGTGAGCAGGACACACCACATCCAGCAGACAAACCCCCAGGTATCTCAGCTCTGTGCTTTCGGAACTGTCTGAACAAGAACAACCTTTCCAGAAGCCCTTTCCCAATTTTCTGGACTATCAGCTGCCAGCGATCCTGGTGGCTTGGAGATGAGGAAAAAGCCCTCTTTTTAAATCCCTACTCCTTTCCATGCCACAGAATCAGCAGGAGGTTCTGTCTGTTATTTTTAGATGTGCTTGAACATGACCTGGGAGGAAAAGAAGGAAGTAGGATTTTGTAGCCTGTGGTACATGAAGAGGAGTGAATAAAGGGTGTGCCCTTCTTAGGACATCAGCGGGTCCCACCAGTGCCTCCCCCACCCCAGCAAGTCATCTCCAGCATTACATAGCAAGATTATTCAATCTTGAACACACCCATCCCAAAGAGGAGCCTCCTCCAGGCCTGGATTTTCATTCCTTGAGACAGAGCATCCCCACCAAGCATGCGCTGGGCCTCGTGCTGTATTCCAAACATCCCAGCTCGGAGCCCTGGCACCCTCCAGCAGGGAACATTCCTGTCATTCTGCAGCTCTCAGAGCAAAGGAGAGCTGGGATGCAGCCACTGCCAGAGACCTCTCCACAGTGAGTCACGTTTTGGAGGTGCAAAAGTTGTGAGGAGTAAACACAGAAGCCTTTTGGCATCTGTAGGGATTTCACACATCCCCTGAGCATGGGGCTGCTGCACAGAGCTGCTCTCTCTGTTCAGCAATTCTGTCTCCATTACCTGCCTTGGAGAGTGAAGAAAACCCCTGATCTAAAACATTCCCTGTGGGTCTGGCCAGGCAGCCTCCTCTCCCCACACTGACTTAAATTTCTGTCTGATCAGGGCCATAAACACACACACACGGCAGGAGACACAGATTTTCAATTTTTCATTGTTACAAATGGATCCAGCATTTCCCCAGCCAGCACACCCTCAACACTGTCACTACCACTCACCTTGTTGATGCTGAAATGGCCCTCAAACCTGCAGCCATCCCCATTGTTGAGAGGGATCTTCATGGAGTTGTCAATGTGACCCACTTCGTGCCTTCCCATTTCATCCTGGATGTCCAGTCCAACCACTGCAGGGGTGGGAGAGAGAAATCAACAAAAATAAAATAAAATAAATCAAAATAAGTAACAGGAAAGTTGCATAGGAAAAGCATATATTGAAAACAAAACCCACACCTTTTTTTCCTGAGATTTGACTAAACGGAGCTAATAACTTCCTTTGTCAAGAATTGTTACACCAGAAAAACTTTGTAACCAAACTTTTCACTCTGTCTATTTGACACAAACACACCTCCCACGTCCTGCCAGCTGCCTGCAATCCAAATCACACCGACAGAAAAACTTCAGGCAGACAAGGCAGGTGACTTTGGGAAGAG
The DNA here is from genome assembly GCA_018697195.1 of Certhia americana. Classification (NCBI taxonomy): domain Eukaryota; kingdom Metazoa; phylum Chordata; class Aves; order Passeriformes; family Certhiidae; genus Certhia; species Certhia americana. Next base: position 2,193,891 of record CM031869.1, on the reverse strand, counting down.
CCAAGAACCAGCTGGTGCATTCAGAGCTCCCCATGGAACTCAGGAGGTTTCTTGCTCCCAGACACAAAAAAGTTGCTATAAAGAAAAAAAAAAAAATAAAAAAAGAAGGAAACAAGATTTAGAAATAATCCAGTGAAGGAGATCAGCCACTAACACATGGTCCAAGAACACAGGTGCCCTGGGCTGGAACAGAAAGCAATGGGATATTGGCAGAGGCTGCAGCTACTTGATTCCCATCCTGTTAGAGAAGAACTGTACCAGCCTGGGCTCATTTCAAGTGTTACTTAAAGCACAAAGAGAAGCTGCTAAATGAAAGGGGCACTCACATTCACAGTGCAGGTTTGGCAAACTGATGTTCAGGTTCACTTCTATTTTCCCTCCGCTGTCTTTGTCGGGGTCATCCACGTAGAGCTCATTAACTCTGGAGGGCAAAAACACAGGTTCAGGCACAGGGAAATCCCAAAAACTTGCATGGGGAGGGGGAAAAGGAGACTGGAAAGAGGAGGTTTGATTGTGTGATGGCTACAACAGAGTTACAGAGAGCAGGGAAGGCTCTCCAGGATGCAATGGGGGCAAATCACAGCTTAATGTGAGTTCTTGCTTGGCAAGTGCAGGAGGCTTTAAACCAGTTCTGCACCAGCAGAACACAAAACTGCTCTGTGCTTCCTGTACCCTTCTCTACCCTGAGTTTTCCAAGGTGCTATGAAACAAGACTCTGATGCTAAAGAGGTGACAGGTTATTGATCCAACCCTCCCCTCCCCTGGGCTGCTACTCCTTTTAGACAGAAGGGAAACGTGTTTTTCCATTTGTTCCATAAATAGTTCTGGAGAAAGGCTGCTCTCAACTACCCCCCAGGAAAGCTTATTTGTGTCACTAATTGCCTTTGTTATTGCCAGCCAGCTGACAGAGCAGCAGCCAGGGAAGGAAGGCAGCAGGACTTATTTGTATCCTCCTCCTTAACATCACTTTTTAATCTAGGAACTGTAACCAAAAGTGGTGACTAAAATTGAGGAGAAGAGGATTTGAGCCAGGAACAGATGGGAAGAAACATCCTGGACAGCAGGATCTCACACACTCTACAGCAGTCTCCCAAAGAGAAATGTTGTCTCATAGCACCCACAGTGCTGGCACACATCTCACAGGAGACAAAACACAGATAGACAGGCAGAGGAATGCAAGAGTATAAATATTTATTGTTGGCACATACAATCCATCCGACACGTAAAAAATAAACCAAAACAACCCCAGTGCTGAATTTGTTGAATGGTCCTGGAGAATCCACTCTGGGGAGACTCATCCCATTGAACTGAGACGATGGTGAGATTACCTAGAAACTCTTTTCCCTGTTGAACAATTAAGATTTGACAATTTCTCTTCCAGCTGGGCAGATTATAAAGCTATGGGAACTTAGATTCAGGCAAATTACAGAAAATAAAACTAGCGAGTGCTCTGAAGCATTTTTATTTTACATTCAAAGTGCATAGAGAGTCCACACACTAGGAGTCAAATCAGACTAAGGCAGCTACCAGACAGATTCAAAGTGGTTTTGCTCTGGTGGTCCATCCCTGGGCCAGGATGAACTGTTTGCACTGTGGATGCAGAAGAAACAAACCTACCTACTGAGAAACACACATGCTGCCAGGTTTTTTGGAGGCAATTACTCACAGGTCAGTGGGGTTTACAGACACTCATTTAAAACCAGCACAGCATTTGTCTTCGGCCTCACAGCCCTACCTTTCTCTGTTTTTAATTGGCTTGACAAGTTGCTTGCAATCATTACTCAACCTATTTTTCAAGTGATTAATAAAAATGACACAGAGGGAGGGGAAAGATTGCTCACCAGTGACCTAGTTAGCAGCTTTTTGGCTGAGCCCTCTCCTCCTGGGTGGAATGCATTCTCTCCTCTACGTGTTCATTACTGACAGATTGGGCAGCGACTGGATTAAGTCATATATCCAAATAGGGTTGGGAGGAGAAGCTCCAGCCAGGATGGGCATGACTCCCCCAGAGCAAGGCACCTCTCAGTGCTGCCTGAGTGCTCCCATCCATTTCCCAGTTCCAGCCAGCCCATTTCACAAGCCCTGGCTCCTTCCCAGAGCTGTGCTGGCCCAGGGCACCTCGGTGTTCACAGCAGGGCTGGCAGAGCACACTCAGGTCCAGCAGCTCAGCAGAACATCCCAGCCCTCTGCAGAGAAGCCCTGGCATTGTCTGTGTTTATATTTGCTGATTTCTAACCCCCAATCTGTCAGAAATCCTGAGGCTCCGGCAGCCAAGGTGATGAGTGCCTTTTGGTGATGAGCGAGTGAGAAAGAAATTTGTGATTTCTCTGGCAGAAATCAGAGGATGAAGTGGGCACGGGGAGCCCCTGGAAGCCCTGACATAGGAAGGCAGGTGTTGAGGTCACTTGGCTGCTCACTGGATCACTGAGGCACAGAGAAGTAGGGCAGCTTGTCCAGGTCACACAGCCCATTAGCTGCAGATGAAGGAAACTGGTTTCCTGTCCCCAGTCTGGGCACTGGACCAGTGGCTCCCAACCTGGTCCCTTGGGCCACTTCCTCCTCCTCCTCTTTACCCAGTAGCCCCCCTGCCCCTCTCCTACTCATGTTCTGAATTTCATAACCTGATCTATCACTCCACAGACATCACACAGCTCGTGACAGCGGATCTTTCCTTTCCTTCCCCTCATTTCAACCCACAGTGTCACCTTTCACGGAGCACCCATCCAGCTGGATCCTGCTTCTCCCTCCCAGCTCCAGCCACTGCCTTCTCACTCCTGCTGAGGGCCCAAACTGACAAATCCAGCTCCAAAATGCATCCTGATACTCCCTCTCACTATGGGGAACCAAGGGTACAATGACAACACACCACAGGCTGCACTTGCTGGGGCAAACCTCACAAGAAATGTTGTTTTCAACAAACTGGACGTTTCTCCCCTCAAATATCTAGAGTATTGGAATTCTGGAAATCTCACAGGTAATGCAAATTTCCAGGGTAAAGGCTATTTTTTCCAGTGAACCACTGGTTTGGGTGGCAAAGGGCAGGTGCTCACATGGCCCTTGCCATCCTCCTCCCCAGAGCCACGAAGCCAAACTGCACACAGCCTTCCTACTATTTAATCAGACTCTCCTGGGATGGCAGGAAAAGCACTGTTTACCCCCTCTAGCCACTCTCCCTGAAGGAATAACATCTCTGGTGGAAGAAAAGAAGTTGTCTCTAATTTATAGCTGTCTGTCCTGGATCACAAAGTGTCCCAGGAGTAACAGTGCTTTAACAGTAAATCTGGGATGGTCACAAGGCAAATAAAACCTGAGGCCAGGCAGAGAGAGGCAGTGATATTGGTCATATGGTGACTCCAAAGGCAGGTTGTACCTTCTCCAAATATGTAGGAGTTGGTGTTTTCCTGGTTGCTGCAAAGGAATATTTGAGTAAAAGCAGCTCATTAAAGGATGGGGAGGGCACAGATCTCTGAAAGTACAATGAGTGCAACAGGACAGGTGAGAGCTGGAGCCTCCCACCACTGACCCAAGGAACAGGAGGGAAGTTTCTCTGTGACCCACACATCAGGAATCTGCTTCACTTCTAGAAAGAGCCACTTGGAAATACTTCACATTCCTGAGTGATGCTGCTGGGCTGCTTACCCCGCTTGCTTACAAACCTCCAGCGTTCCACGCAAAAAGCTGGAGGGACCCTTTGGCCAGATCATGCCAATGGCACGTGGGAGCCAAGGAAAGGGGGCCACAGCAGCCAGAGGGCACAGCAGGGCTCCAGGGTATTATCCAAAGAAAGTCAGACCTGTTCCCTGTGCTTTAGGTCTTGGATTTGTGATCCAACAGCTTCGTTTCCCCAGAAACGAAACCTCCCCAGTAACTTCTTTCCACCCAGCAGCTCTGGCCACTAACTTCAGCACTTCAACAGCTGAAAAGCCTGCAGCCCTTTGGATCCGAGGGTGGGCACTGCATCCACCTTCCAGAGCTTCACACATCTGCCTTGTCCTCTGCCCTCCTTGTCCTAAGCCCCTGCGTCAGGTTTTAGCCTTTTTTCTTTGCCCTTTCACAGCAAACCATCAGCCAGTCTCCTCCTCAGTCATCAGCCACAAAGAAAACACAGCCACTTACTCCAGAAAGCTGCATTTTATCTTGTCCTCCAACTCCCAGGAGGCACCCTCTGCTCTTCAGGCCCCCATGCCTAAGAGGGAAAATAATTATTCTTTCATGAGGCAGCCCAAAGCTTCTTAAAAGACTTTCTCAGGTGAGCCCTCTTGGCTCCACTTGCCCTTTCAGCTCTAATCAACCACCTTCCTTCCAGAAACACAACCCTCCAATGCCGAGATTCCTGCACCACCCCGTTTTCAGTGGTGCCAGACCAGAAAACATTAGACAAAACTTCTTTTCAATTTCTGTGAAGAAACAACAAGCAGGTCAGCAAACTCTCTACTGTGTCACGGGTCTGCTGCCCTGATATTTGTCACCTTCTGCATCCCAATGAGCCCTCCAGTGTGAAGGTGGCTGTCCCAGATCAGCTGTGGAGCACAGCAAACACGCTGCCCTACAAAGGAAGGAATGACAGCTCTCCAGGAGACAGGAAGAAAGAGAAGGGCTCCAAAGACGTCAATGTAGACTTGAGTCAGGAATTGCAAATGACATCATGACACGACCTTCCGCTTCCTGCAAGCCCACACAGGGCACAGCAACCCCACACAAACCTACAACACCTCGGGTTAGGTAACCCCACAAACAGTCATTAAGCTTCTTACCTGCCCACCTCTCTCAGGGCTGCTAAGGATTGCATCCTTCTGCAGAGAAGTGTCTGTCCCAAGGTCAGCCCGTGGCAGGAGCAGGATTACAGCTCCCATTCCCCTTTCCCCTGCTGGGCTGGTTGGCTCCAGCATTTCATCTGCCTCAGCTGGATGTGCCAGCAGGGTTGGAGGTGCATCTCTTAGTGCCAGGACATGAGGATTGTGGCATCTTGTGCTCCCAGATTACAGTTTGCAGCAGGAGCATCCCCTGTTTGCAGCAGGATCACAATCTGCTGGTTGGTACCAATTCCATGGGCTGAGAGCCACAAAACACACCCCACACACTCTGGAGAGCTACGGGACAAAAAACCTCTGAAGACAGGTCTGGTGACAATCCTGCTGCTCTGCAGGATCAGTCCTGGGCATGCAAATGAATCCAGTGTGGACAAGGAACACTGCTCCCTGAAACTCCTGGAGTTTTGCTTCCTCCCACACTCCTGACAGCCTTCTGGGGGTTATCCTGTTTCAGGCCAGGAACTGGGCTTTGATCAATGTAGTAGGTCCCTTCCAGCTCAGGATATTCCATGATTCCATCATTCATGGTTTATGGTTTCATGAAAAGGCAGCAATTTTACTGCAGATATTCTGCTTAAGTAATTAATTAAGCCTTGCAGGGGAGCTCAGCTTTCCAATTAGCAAACTTGTCACTTCAGACAGGCTTTTTGTCTGTTATTACATTAAAAAAAAAAAAAAAAAAGAAAAGGCAAACACTGCCAGGAACAGTCTGTTGCTTCCTACACTGTGCTGTGGCAGATGAATTAGTGTTGAGCAGCAATGTTCATACCACAAGCACCACATTCATACCCTCCTACCCCTTCCCCTGGCTGCCAATGCAAGGCAGACCAGATTAGTTAATTACATCTTTAATCCTTAATGATGGAATACTTGGAAAACTGTTATTGATCTTACAGGACATAATTCATGACCTAATTACGGTGATAAAACTGTGAGATTATCATCTTGCCAGCTATTAACGTCTAGTGCTGATCTCAGTTAATTAGAAAAGAGAGGGGTGATTTCTATGCTTCTGATTTGCAACACAGCAGCAGAGGATTGAGGAGGCTGCTAAAGGCAGGACAAGCCATTTCTAGTCCTCAGACTGCTCTCAACTCAACCAGCTGTTGATCTTACCCAGGAACACCCAGACACATTTAACCCTTTACCTTAATTTCTTCAGCCATTTGAGTCCCTGGCTCAGTGGGACAAGAGTGTTTGATGCTGTTCATCTTTCAGCACAGACCTCCTTTCTTTTATCTTTTACAGAATTGAGGAGATTCATCCAGGTTCTTGGTATGGAATCTCTTAGGTTGGAAAAGACCTCCAAGATCATCGAGTCCAACCTGTGACTAATCCTCACCTTGTCACCTAGCCCAGAGCACTGAGGTGTTCCCTGGACACCTCCAGGGATGGGGACATTCCAATGCCTGAAGTTTGCACTAAATCTTTAGTCACTCTCAGTCTGGACTGAACTAAACTAAAAATCAAACAAATCCTTGACTTTCAGAGTTAAACTCGCCCTCTCCTTAACGGCGATGAAGGGTCGTGACTGAGCAAAGAAAAAAGCTCTTTTCCCTCACCAGCCCTTCACTGTGCTTTTCCTGGGAAGGATGCAGCCCCACCTAAGTGCCAAGCTTGGATTTCCTTCATGGCTGCTCACAGGCATGTTAGGGTCACACGATAAATCTGGAAGATGAGAAACTTGGGAGTTTTCTACCCTCCTCAGGGCTGGTCTCTCCAGGAAACCCGTCAGCAGCAGAATAGGATGTGCCTTTGGAGTGTGCTACCTCTTCCATGAGCTTCCTGCAGTGTCTTGGACTTCCAAACTGGAGCCAGCTCCTGTGCACAGCCCATTAGAAATGCCCACACGAGTTATGACACAGCTGCTGTCCTCCCCACACAGGTAATGTTTGGGTTTAGGGCTATGACTGTGATCCTCGAGATGAGGATGTCATTTCTTGGCTGTCTGCCACCCAGACAAGCCTTCAGCAGCTGAGACTGTAAATGCTACGACAATGGGCTGGTCAAGGAAAAACAGCTTTGAAGTTGGGCAAGAGCAGCCAAACCGAGATTTCGAGTAATACCAGGCACTGAGGCTGCTGCAGCCGTGTGAAGAAAGCCCAGCAGTGGGCAGGAGCCAGTATTTTGGGGTATTTGTGTATTTAGGGTCAGCGTGGTGCAGAGCAGACCTTGGTTCTCTCATGTTGCATCACGAGCTCAATAAACCACACCAACCTCCAGCAGCAAATGAGGGAAGCTCTCGCTGCAGGAATCGCTGAGGCTGCCCTGAAGGAGCTGTGCCTGCACACAGCCCACACACAATTACTCAGTGTGTAACAGGGCTCTGAGGGAAGCTGGAGTGCTCAGCAGGCAACCTGCCACCTCTCTGATGTCAAACGCCAGGCCAAGGGCTCACCTTGTCATCAAAATTGGGCAGCTCTCCCCACCCAGCTCGGCTCCGTCAAGTGCTTTAAGGGAAATACGACACAAAGGGAGAAAAGAGTGATGCAGTCTCACAGCACAGCTGGCAGTGACAAAGCAGGGAAGTTCATCCCATGTAACTGCACACCTGTAATCACTCAGGTCCTGCCTGGCACTGGGAAACTTCAATCTGGGTGAGGTATCTGTTGTAGGAGACTCTTAATAAAAAAAACCCTACCCTTGAAGCTTGCAATAAAAGTTGATGAGAACTGAACAGTTTGCTCAAAAGGAATCTTCCATACATTTTTAAGTATTTGGATCACAGGCAAACAAGGCTCAAAAACCCTTTTGAGACAGTATTTCCCCTGGTTTTTGCTATTACCCAGTTTAATGGCAGCACAGAGTTCTCACAAGTTCCAGAGCACACAGAACTCCCAATTCTTATTCCCAAAAATGAGGCTGTGCTGCCTCACAATGCACTGCCAGTAACACCTGACTGAAAGCGCACCACAAGAGGCTCACAACAACTTGTACTGGGTTTCTCAGAAGAGAAACCAATGAGTAAGAAATGGAAAAAGCAAAGTTTACTCCTGCTTTCAAAGCTGCTGAACTGGGAAGGACTTGAAGTGACTTTCTGAAGTATTTCCACTGTTCTGGGAGAGCCTTTTCACAAGTGCTGGGGGTGAATGTTCCCAGCAAGAGTCTGATGACTTGTAACTTCATCACAAGGAGGTTTTCCTACTCTTTTGTGTGTGAGCTTTTGTGTTGGACAGTCCATGACAAATCAGGTTCCTGCAGTCATTTGTCCCAGACTCTTGCATGACATCCTCTCGCAAATGTTACTGCTTTATTGCCTGCAAACATTCCTCCTGCTGGGAAAGGCACTTCACCATCTCTCTGAGGTTTTAAGGAGGGTATTGCCAGCTGAGCGTGCTTACAGCACTTCCCAATATTTCTGTGGAAAATGCATCATCTTCTTGAGGAAAAAGCAAGAAGAGGCCTCAGAGAATTCCGCAATTGTGCGGTTCAGAAAGGAATTTCTAGTCAGGAAACTGCCACTACATAAAGACGTGTGCACTCCAAAACCTGGGTCAAAACTAGGTAAATATTAACTAATTCCTCCTCCAAAGCATTAAGTGAAAGAAAAAAGAAAACCAGGCAAGAGAATGAGATCTAAGAGGAGAGCAAGAAAAAGCAGTGCTTTACTTGAAAGTAGTCTGTCTAGCTTTTCTCTGTTTTTTAAAACAAGAAACCCAAGGAAACTCAGCTCTGTGAAGTGCCTGATAGGGTGACCCCGGATTTCACAAGCAAACACACGGAACTGAAGTCAAAGAAACAGTGAGCAAGCAAGAAATCTGAGATACCATCTCTGAAGTAAATGTGCAACAGGCACAAAAAATGATCTCCAGCTTGATTACACTCCTGCCTTCAGTTAAACATTAGTCAACATTGACATTATTCCTGAAATCATACTCTTGATCCAAGACATGAGCTGCACAAAAACAATGAAGGAGCCTCTTGGTTATCAAAATGGCCAATCTAACCAAGGTTTCAGAGCCCTTTTGCTCAGCACTGACATCTGTTGCTATCAGGGCTATCATGTGAGCCTGACACAAGTTCCACCCTTCCCAACTATCCAGGAACTGTGCCTCACACTCACTGAGCTCACTGCCACATCAGCAAGGGGATGGAGAAGGTTTCCTAGAGCCCCAAACAAAGGCAGATGCGTTAAGAGTTACTAAAAGTTTACTTCGAGGCAGGAAGAACATGAGAACAGGGGAAAAAATAAAAATCTGATTAACTCGGTGTTAATAAGTACTTCATGCTTGTTCAATGAGCAATTTTTAAAAGTAGAAATGATTTCCATTTTCCTCAAAGCTGTCACCACCTGGGGCAACTTGTCCTCAGGCACAAAACCTGTGAACAAGTTTTCCTAGTAAGGCTCAACAGAAGAAAAAATTCATACATTAATAAAGCTACCTGCATGAATCAGAGATTCAGCTCTGACATTTTAAAATAAAGCAATTATTGATATTAAGCTAATAATTCTTATTTTTATGCAATCCATTTCTCCATGCTGCTAATTGTGCAATCCAGCATGCAGCTCATAAAGGATCATGCAAGTCTGGAGCAGCTTCCTCTATCAAAAATAGTTCAAAACCAAGTTTGCCTATTAATTTTAGCAAATTAAAAAGCTGAATGGATGTCTGAGAATTTGGACTCAACCTAAAGGAATCCCAAACCCATTAGGCAACTAAGTGACCTAGTGAAATTACAGGAATATTTCTCTCAGATAACAGTAAAGCTGTAAAGATTCACATCCACCACAAACAAGGGAAAACAGGATTTTTACTTACATTTCAGTGGCTATGAATCCGGTGAGCTCAGACAGGAAAAGAAACAATATGAAGAGACAGCAGCAGACAGAGACTGGAACAGAGGTAAGGAGAGGAAAAGGTTAGTTTTGTTTGTCTAACAAAGACAAGAATTGTTTTCACACAGCCATACCATTCCCCCCATGGATATGCCACCCATACACAAATTGAGAATTAACAATCTTTAGTGTCCATGACTCAGAAGAGCCCACCAGAGCAGTGACTTCAATGCCATGCCAATATCCAAACATCCTGAAGGGTACCTTCCATTTTTGGGCCACTTTTTCTGTCATTATTTCCCTCTCCCCACAGCTCCTGCATTCTCCACCACCAGCACACAATGCTGGTCTGCCAGCACTCCCTCTTCTTGCCACAGCTGCTGGACATCACTTCATTTGGAGCCTTGGCTCCTAATTTTATCACTATTAAAACCTGCAGAAGGCAAAAAGAACCAGCACCTCCTTGCCTTGAAAGCACACAGCCCCCTACCACGGTGTTTGGGGGATGAGGAGATGTTTTGGTTCTTTGTCAGGTTCCAAAGCTCTCACAGACTCCCAGACTCTCTCCAAACTCCCAGAGCTGGGACAGCAGAGACATGGCAATAGTGGAATTGTGCAGACAGTGCCTGACTTCTCTAATTTCATCATTTGCTGCCATATTGACTCTGCAGAGAGGCAAAAGCCCCACTGAAGGAATTGCCAGGTACCCAGACAACAAATGTCTCATGTCTTCCCTAACAATGCCAACCTGGGATTGCATGGAGGGAACCCAAAAGTAACTGGAATGTTACTGTTTACTCCTCACCAGGAAATTACTCCAACCACTGACCAAGGGCCATTCAAGCAGCAGTGACAGTCACCCACACAGGAGGGGCTGGAAGGAAGCTCAGCTGGAAATTCTGTGGGTCAGGGATGGTTGGAGCAGACAAGGATGTGCCAGCTGAAGGAGACAGGGCTGCAGAGTATCTCTGTGCTAAAGACAATACCCAAATTCACCATGAATCACTCACAGAAAGGCCAAGCAGGAACTGACTTGGGCTGTGACAGCCAGAGCACAACCCCAGCACAACCCCTCCAGCCCAGCACAGCTCTCTGTGAAATGACCACTCCACCAGAGCCACTAATTAGGGTTGAGAAATACATTTTACAAGAAGCCCTGCTCCTCAACTTTATTCCTCATGACCCATACAGCCTGACTGCCCATTCCTTCGGGAAGCTCAAGTAGCAACAGGCTGGGAACAATTTTATCACACAACAGCCCCGGTCCAAACTCCCTTGGTAAAGAATGTGAGAGGTAAGGGAAGGAAAGAGGTGCTGAGGGCAAGCACTGAGACAGACCCCTGAGTGACCTAAAGCCTTGGGGCTTATTATTCCAGTTCTGAGGAAAGAGAAATGCGTGGCTTCCCCTTCCTCATCAGAACAACTTCAACTTTGGATTCATTTATTGACCCTCTCTAAAGTGCAAGGGATTAACAGAGATGCCAAAAAATCCACCATTTAGGATGAGGAAAGAGAGGAAAAAAACCCCTGAAGACCAGTAGGAAAACAGGAAGCAAGAAGGGATATTAATTCCTGAAGAGAAACCTCAGATGGGCACACAGCCTGTGTGTGACAGCCTTGTCTGTCAGGACACAGAAGGTCACCAGGGCTGTGACACAGCTGAGCCCCTGGCACCACGGGCTGGGGGAGGAGGAAGGTCTGCTTAAAGCACAGCAGCAAATTCTTGTGAGAACATCCACACCCTCACGAGAGCCCAAAAAAAGAAACCAAGGCAGGACATGAGTAGATCCAGGGTTTGTACTGCTGATCAGTGACAGAGAGACACGAGATCTCTGATCTCTGGCAGTTTCAGGGGAGAGTGTTTGACGTAGATAACCCTTTTTTCTTTAATTGCTTCCCATATTCCTTGCTGCTTGTTATAATCCCATAAAGGTTTTCCACAGCATCAGCTAGACCTCTCTGCTCTCAAGCACTTCTAGGAAAGCCTGCCATTACTAACTCTCTTAACTAAATTCTCTCCCAGAGCTTCCTCTCTCTTCCAATTTTTAAACTTCCTTCTCTGCCACTTACATGATCAAAATATCTTCTTTCCCAGTACTTGCTCCCTCAAGTCCAGCTTCAGTTCAGCTCTTGCAGTGAAGGTTCATGACAATACTTACCAAACACAGCACAGTAAAATTCCACTAACCTCTGTCTAAAAAACCCTGCAAGAATGCCCTGAAGGGCCTGGCAGGGACTGACTTTCAAAGCTGCTCACTGCTTTTCCCAGTCTTCAAACCAGGGAGTCAGTTTTGAAGCTGTAAAGGAGATTACTGAGGGTGGACATGAGAGGGAGATATCAAATCAGCCTGAAAGAGGTGAGTGGGGAACAACCTCTCACTGTCTCTCCCAGTATGGGGACAACAGGGAAAGGGAAGGTTAAAAACAAGGGAAGGTTATCCTTTACGCAACTAAATTCTGAAGATTATTGACTACAGATGCAGAGGATGCTTAAGAAATAAAACCTGTTAGATTACAAAATGGAATCATACATGCCCTGAGGAAGAAATCCACGGAGGGATATTAAACACAAAGGAAGCAGCTCCAGCTTAGGAAGCTCAGGAGCCAACTGAGCAAAGCCTGGTGGAGTGTTTAACCTGCCCCTCCTGCTCCTTCTCAGGCATCTGCTGCCCAACACTCTGGGAAAGAGGATGCTGGACACTTGCACTGCCTGTTAAACCCTTCCTATACACACACATTTCCAGGGCAGGGGGAGTTTTTTGGCATGAGACTCATGTGACAGCATTATCAGTTACTCTCTGCAGAGGCAGCATTTCCCCAGCTGCAGGACAGGAGCTCCTCTCTCAGCCTGGAGCTGCAGGCACAGACAGCATTCCCAGCACAGGAATTTCTGCACGGGGTGCTTCAGCTGCTTCTTTCACATTGAAAGCTTTTACTTCGCCTCCATGCAAATGTGCAGCCCTACCACCCACATTTGACAAGTGTATTATATTTGGAAAAGTAGATTAAAGGCTGGGATCAGACAGAATCAAGTAATTCATGCATAAAGCTTCGCTTAACTGCGAGAGCACGGTGACGTTCCCACAGAGTTCCAACAACATCTGAGACAGGTTTTTGAAAGCTCTAATATGATAACATGATCAATATATCAAAGGTTGCTGGTGTAGACACACTGCTGTTGGCTAATCTGCAATCCCAACAGGATGGGAAACTCTGCCAAGGTTTTTATTCCTGCACTGACCTTTTTGTACTTATCCTTTCTACTGCATACCCCGTCGACGTACATTCCTGGCTCTGCCTCCCCACCCCACGAGAAATGAGAGAAAGGCAAAGTGTTTAACACATCACACAGACTGAGAACGTGGAGCCATGTCTATATTAAGGCATAAAATTAATAGTATTTATTATTCAGTGGAGCAAACTGTCACGGAGAGCAAGGAACAGGTCCTGTTACAGGCGCCATGTGAATCATAACTTCGATATTTCCTGATGTGTATTTAAAACTCCAGCTCCCAAACAGCACCAGAGTATTTCTGGATAACGTTTCCATGTGTGCATACAACATGTGCATGCAAACTATGCATCCACACCGATGGCTGGAGAGCAGGATGGTGACAGCAGCTGCCTGGGCTGCAGGCTCCTCTCCAGAGCCCCACTGCTCCTGTCCAGCCAGATGCCAACTGTCAGGCAGCCAGGAGTGCTGCTGCTGCTGCTGCCTCTGTACCCAAACATGGCCAGGTTGTCACCACGTCTGTCACAGTGGCACCACAGACACGCTGCACACGGTGGGAGGACCTGCAAAAAACTGGTGGAAGAGGAACAACAGGGATGCTGCCTGAAGAAGGGACTTTTATTAAGGAAGGAGTAACTCCTACACGCTTCCCAGAGGGGCTGTGTTGTTCTGGACAAATCTCACTCCAAGTAAAGGGCAGTGGATTCTTCTTGGTTCTGAAATTCCTACAAAAATGGTTTGTAGCTGAGTGGCTGCCACACAGATCTGAAGTATCTTGTATGCAGCGCCCACTGCAAATTTGGGAATTAAAAATCCATACCTAATAAAGCCTCAATAACACTCCAGTTGGCTTCTGAACTTGCTCACGTTCGAGATCACCTGCTCTTCTCCCTCAAACCCCCAACACTTACTCCCCCTTAGCTGTTTCTTCCCTAAAAGCTTTGACTCCTTCAGCCCTGGCCCCTCAGCCCTGATGTCAGGAGCAGAGCTGCTCTTTTCCATCTCTTTTCTTCTGTAATCTGATCTGTGCCTTCTTCCCTAATAAACATCCACCTTTTTCTTTTTTTTTCTTGAAAATAGACCTTTTCACAATCCAAAAGCCATGAAACCCTGCAGTAAGTCCATTCCTATTCCCAAAGGCCTTCAGCATCAGAAGTGCTACCGACCCAAGGTTTCAGCAGGAATCATATGGAAAAGGCCTAAATTTAATAGTTGGATATTACAGACTATTTTATATCTGCTCTGTAAGACTTGGAGGACTTAAAGAAAGCCAAAAGAAAGTTGCAGTCATAGTAATTCCACATGATTACTAAAGCCTACAAGATTTTTTGAGAGGCAGAACCTTCCCCTGCACTCAAGCCCCCAGTGTTAACACAAGCTGACTTCCCTAAAGCATTTCATCACCAGGTCAGGCAACTTTCCCAGGCTTCCAGCTGGCCTGGCAATGGGCTGGTCTCATCCATGGCCTCCTACAACACCTAAGATTAGTGGCTTTCAAATTACAAGCCACAGGCTTGGCCAGACAGAAAAGCCCATTAGAAAAGCTGCTCACAAGATCCTCGCAGGCAAAGCCACCAGTTTGTTGGCTGCCTGTGTGGTTCAGAAGCATCTATCAGGCTGCCTAAAAACACTCTGAGAAAAAGAAGGAGAACCAGTTAGAGAAGAAAATCAAAGCCTGAGAAGCTGTAAATAACAATAGAGAGAAATAAGTCAGCTAATAATTGTAAGTAAGAGTCACAACCTTCAAGCCTTCCCACAACAGACTTATCACTTGAGCTGTTTACTGCAGATCTGAAAGCCTAAACTTGATGGCCTTTGATGGGTATTTTTTTGCTTCTAAAATACTCTTTTGCAGGTGATTCATAACAAGACAAATTCTCAAAGGGAGCCCAGTGGCAGTGTGGGAACCCTTAGTTTCCAAAACAGAAGAGAAGGCAGGATCAGTCACAAGTTCAAAGTGTTCTTTCAAAACACTAAATCTCATCCGCCTCTGAATTCCCAAACAGTTTGAGTCAAGCTCTTTGTTCACAGCTCCAGCAAACCCAAATGGGAGGTGGGATACAAGTAATTGAGTGGCCAGGAGAACTGAGGGGACAAGGACTCTGGCAGTAAATATTTAGGGAGCAGTGTTATCTTCACAGGAGAGGTGAAGCTGGCAGGGAACCTCTCTGGAGATCATCCTGCCCAACTGCTCTGCTCTCAGCAGCTTGCTGAGGGCCAGCTCTGGTTGTTTGGAGCATCCCCAAGGACAGAGACTCCACAGCACCCTGGGCAGCCTGTTCTTCCAGCATGCCCACAGCGAGGAGTTTCTTCAGCTCAGGAGGGCTTTCCTTTGTGTCCTGATTCACTGGCACTGACTCAGTGCTGGTGCTGTCACCAAGGGATGTGACATCACTCAGGTCAGCAATGACATACAAGACTACTGACCCATCTACAGCACGGCTGAGTGGGGCACAGCTCCCTGATCAAAGGCAGTCCCTGCTCGGTGGGACAGGAGGGGTAATGACAGGCCTGGCCAGGCAGGATCAGCCTGATCAATGTTTACCAAGCCCTCTGCCCAGCCAGCTCACTGCACATAATTGTGTGAAATGGCATTACTCAGCCTGCAGCCTCCCTCAGGAGCAGGAAGGAAGGAAAAGGGGCCCAAGGCAAGAGATCTGTATCAGCCAAAATCTGTGTATTGATACATGGGAGTGAGAGTGGATCCCTATCAGTGGCTGGAACTGGAGGCTCTTTAGGGTCCCTTCCAACCCAAAGCATTCCACAATTGTGAATTCACACAAGCTGTTCCACTGTTTGATGGGCAGAACAAGCTGTCTCAGCAGCAAAGAGACAGCCTCTCACCCTTTCCAATGCTTAGCATCCCTTGAAAAAAATTCCCTGCAGACAGAGAGGCCAAACAATCTTTTAATTTTAGACCAGGGCTATGCAAGGACATCAAAAAGAAGTTACTTACTAATGGCCCCTGTGTAGGTTGGCTGTGTAAGGTCTTTTGGCACCTTCCTGTAGATGTCAAACCTGAAAGAGGAAAAGCACCAGCCATAAAACAGGTGGAACATTTCAATACATTTCATGCCCCCACAGGGATGAACGACGCTGAAGTTTTTTCCATCCACCTTTCCAACAACATTTTTTCAGTAGGCAGGAGGATATGGGAAGGAAAAACAAAACAAACCAAGAAAAAAAAAAAAACTTTTTCTTTGGTACAATTATGTAACTGTGCTCTGTCTTGGCTCCCATTTCCAAAGCACTTCCCTCCACCTCCCTGTTGTGGATCTGTGCAATCTGAACTGTGACAGCAGCAAGTTTATAGACCACTGTAAAAAGAAAAGGATACTCTACAGACTCCTGAATAAAGACATCTGGCAAAAAAAAAAAAACAAACAGTGAAACACAACCTATATTGCCCCTTGTCATTTGTATCCTGCAAAGCCAGAAATAGACAACCCCTAAGTCAGAAATCCAGGTGTTGAGACAAAAAAAAAAAAAAAATCCCTTGGACATTGGATACAACAACAGAAATTAACCCAACAGGTTTGTTCCTCCCCCAGCAAAATCCAATTTAATATTAGACCGTTGTTTTGATTCAGTCATAGCTTTTAATATCCATGGGGCTCAGCTTTGCTATTTTAAACTCCCCCTGGTTAAACTCTCCCTGCCCTCATGTGTTAGCTGTATTATTTCCTACCACCTTGTGTTCCTGCACGCCCAACCGCAATGCAGCTCTGACATCAGTTTTTCCATCCCTCAATGAAAATTAATTAATGTATTAAAAACACCCACCCACCCACCCACCCTAAAGAAGGAAGTGACCGGCTCTCCCTTCAAAATAGACTTTTTTGGATATGCCACAAGTGGGTGAGAGCTGATGCTTTTTCCAGCCCTGGAGAGGGCTTCCAAATTCCCAGTCTACACTGCACCAAGATGAAACACCCCTGTGTTAATTCAGTAGCTCCTACTATATCAAATATTTCACTGGGAGTTTAAAAACTAGACCATTGTTCTTTTCTTTAGTCTCCAACTGCTGAGAGAACTCTGAGGGACAGCCCCAACAAAACAGCATTTTGCATGAGCCCAGAAGGATGCTGTGCTTCACTCAGGGGCTGAAGCTGGAGGAAGGGAGGGAAGAGAGGGAATGGAGAACAGCTAGAAAGATATTTCAGCTGCCCAGCTCCTGAATAAAGCTGTTCCATCACTTAACACCCCAAGAACCCTCTGGGAGACACCTGACAGGAGCTGTGTTTTCATGACCCTTCTCACTGCTGTCTCCTGAACAGAGCAGCAATATTCCCCAGCCAAGCAATCCATGTATGGTTTTCCAGCTGCCCTGAGAACATCTGGAAAGTGCTGCTCGAATTCTTTCCACATCCACCGAGGCATCAGGATGGTGAAAGAACCCAAAGTAGCTGCTGACATCATGGTCTCACAGGCAGAGGAAGCTGCTGCTCTCCCAGCCCATTAAATGCTGAAAGCTGGCGTCGTCTGGCCAAAGTCACAATAATAGATCAACAAAGCTAAAAAAGCTGAGAGAGAAACAGAGAGAGACAGAGCACGTGAGCACCAGGAGCTGCTGAGAGTGAGCCAACACTCAGAAATAGGAAACAGCTCCAGGCTGGAGTCAGTAAAAACAGCAGCGTGTGGATACTATAAAAGGAAGTTTGTTCTCACCATCAGAAATATTTACTAGTATTGAAATGATGGCCCACCACAGCATTAACAGAGAAAAAGAAATCCAGCTTTTTAAACAACTCACTGGCAAGCTGATGTCATATGAGGCAGAGTTCTCTCCTCTCAGATTGTCATTTCATCACACAAGTAACACCCACAAATTAACTTTTCCATGGCCTAAGTAAGCTTGGATTAGGCAGAGACACTACAAAAAGTGCTCAGTTGAGGTTTTATGGATGAAAGCAGAAGCCTGAAGGATGAAATCTGGGAAGGGAAGGGAAGGGAAGGGATTTTAAAGCTTGTACAAGGATGCTGTAGTGATCACAACAATCAAAAAAGACAAGATTGGGATAAGAGGCAAATTCTGCTAGTTAGATTTTGCTCACTGATGTGTGATCCCAGCAAATCCAAATGATCACAAGCCCCAAAGAAAAAGGACTGTCTATGCTCAAGTCTCTTGGCAGAACAATCATTTGCTTGGAAAAGACACATTCTGAGCTAGGAGGGTTCATAGTCTGGCAAAGGAACAACAATCCTCAGGGCTCCAGGCAACTTCTCTTAAAGCATCTGATACTGGCAACAGCAGTGGGGTTTATGCACTTAGGGAAGGGCAAGGGGGAAGACACCAAAGGACATCAAAGTTTGAGGAGAATGATGGAGATGGCATGGCCAGGACAAAGAGCCACACCTTCTTCACTCTATTTAAACTCCAAGTTAGAAGATATGAAATGTAAAGGACTCAATGACAGCTTGAAAAGTATGTTTGTGAGACACCAGGGAGATCAGATGCTAGCAGTGAGGACAGAAGCCTGAAGAAGGTTTCACTAATTACATATAATTATAAAAATAAATAAATCAAGCAAATGTCTCAAATAAATCTGTGAAGCTGACAAGAGTTATTGTAACAGGAGTCCCTAAGCCACGAGAAATGAGAGATTTGTGGCAACTCCTATCAGACCTAAGGGTTAAAAATCTGCCTCCAGTAGAAAAACCTTTCTCCTTTTGCCACTGGCTCCTCACCTACCTCCCAGAACTGAAAGCAATCCCAGGAGAGCACTTACACTGTCCTGGGAAGAGAAAAGAATGAGGATTAGACACCAGAGATGATTTGTAATGAATGAGGGAGGAGGCAGTGGAGCTGTGTGCATGGCAAAGGGGAACAGGTTTTACTTGCCCTCAGGTCAGACCTTCCTGCAGGTACCTGCAGTAAAAATTCCAACCAGCCTCCAGGTTCCTGAGGCATTGGTCACTCGGAGGAGTATTTGTACCCTGGGAACAGAGAGGAACCTTGTGCTGTGTTGCAAGAGCTGCCTGCTGTACTTAAAGCAGTGGCAGGGATTAGTAATGCTGCAGAGAGGTTGGATGTGCAGAGGGGACTGTCCCTGCCAGCTCACAGGGCACAGACACCCTGTGCCACCCTGAGCACCTGGAGCTACAAACTAGGGAGAAATGAAAGAGAAGCCTAGCAGAAGAGTAGAAGCAATACAGACAATATATCATTTACCTGACTTAGTGGTATTTGTAAAGACAAGAATATATCAAGCAAGACAAGAAAAATATCATATTGTGGAGATGAAGAAACCGTGACTGCAGCTGGGCTCAAGCTGGCCAGAACCTGCTGAGGGGGTTTGGGCTGTGCCCAAGGGACAAGCTGCCTTGCTAACTAGAGTTTGTCATGACAAAGAAGAGCACTGAACCATTTCAAACCCCACCGACTCATTTCAGGAAAACTGGGCAAGAGTAGGCAAACTTTAAACTCATTTTAATCCCGACTGGGGGTAGGTGGGGCCAGGTAATGAATATGTAGAGGTGTGTTGGGTAACTTCATGAATATGTACAGTTTTTTAGAAATAAATGGAGAAGTGAAGCTTTGTAAATTCAGCACATGTCTCTGGGACATGAATCCCCCGTGCTCCAGTGCTGTCAATAAAAAATACCCATTCTAATTTTAATTAGTTAGGGAGTTTTTGTCCATATTGCATATTTACTTCACACCCACTGGCAGAGTCTGGGAGTCATCTTGCTGTGCCCAGGAGAAACCAGGGTGTAGATTTACAAGTGCTCAGTGAACTCCTTTAACCTGCAGCTCACTCAGCTTTAGGAAGGGAGACATCCCTTCCCACTCCCCGAGCAGGCACATGTGCATTTTCCACTGCACGTTGTTTATATTTAGCTTTTGGCAAGTTTCTTCCTCCCCTCAGAAAGGCGAGACTTGTAAGGTGAAGTTGTATCTTGGAGTTGATCAATTAACACCGTTTCAGAGTGGAAACAACAAACTTGCTGCTAGGAAAGTTCTTCCTCCAGGTCATAGGTGTTCTCATAAAGGGAAGGCTGGGCACTGCAATTCCAGAATATGAGGCTAAAGATAGAATTAGGCTGTCATCTGTATAACAAAGGAATTTCCTGACACATCTATAGTGTCTTTTCTTTCACTGGAGAGCATGGTTGCAAACAAAGAATTAAAAAAAAGCCCGTCTGGCAATGGCAGAGGTTCACAGGAACCAACATTCATAACTAACATGAGGGACTGCTACAATACTTTTTTATCAATCCAAGAGGTGAAGGGATGCAGCTAAAAAACTTTTTTGCTGGTGGGAATGACAATAAATTGTTACAACAGCATCACAGACATGAGCAGGGGTGATTCCTAACTAGGTTCAGAGAATTCACAAATCTCTGTGGGATTAAGCCAGGTCTGGGGCAGAACTCCAGCTCTCTGATGGACAGGAGTGCCACACTGGAAACAGTGAGGTGAAATCTAGGTGGTGACCTCAAAGAAACCAAACAAAAGAGTGGCAGATCTCAAGTGCCAGAAGGATTTCAAAAGCTGTACCTACACTAACAGAGGCTGCTGCTACTCAGATTTTTTTTCTTCAGACAGAAGTATATCATAGGAACACACAATGGTTTGGGTTGGAAGGGACCTTAAAGAGCATCTCATCCCAAACCCTGCCATGTGCAGGGACACCTCCCACTGTCCCAGGGTGCTCCAAGCCCTGTCCAACTCAGCCTGGAACATTCCAGGGATCCAGGGGCAGCCACAGCTGCTCTGGGCACCTGTGCCAGGGCCTGCCCACCCTCACAGGGAAGGATTTATTCCCAAAATCCCATCTAAATCTACTTTCTGGCAGTTTGACTCCATTCCCCCCTGTCCTGTCCCTCCAGGCTCTTGTAAATCTCTCTCCATCTTCCTTGCAGCTCCTTCAGGCACAGCAAGGCCAGGATTGTGTCACCCCAAAGCTTCTCCTCTGCAGGCTGAGCAATCCCAGCTCTCCCAGCAGAGCTGCTCCAGCCCTCTGATCCCCCTGGGCTCTCCTCTGGGCTCTCTCCAGCAGCTCCAGCTCCCTCCTGTGCTGGGCCCAGGGCTGGGGCAGCTCTGCAGGTGGGGGCTCACCTGAGGGGCACAATCCCAACCCCTTCCCTGCTGCTCACAGGGCACGAGGGGCTCTTGGGGGGCCAAGGCAGGTCCAGCTCTTGGCCACCAGCACCCCCAGATCCTTCTCCCAGGGCTGGGGCAGCTCTGCAGGTGAGGGCTCACCTGAGCTGTGACTGCCAGTGCTGGAGGAGTGGCAGGGAGGGCAGAGGACACAAACACTGCAGGTTTGTTCTAGAGTTGATGCTTCACCTGCCTCCCCTGAGCAGAGGATGAGCTCAGTCCCTCAGCAGGGCTGCCTGCCAGGGCTTCATGCACACTTGAAGAGTTTCAAGTTTGGACCCGAAATATTTCAGGAAATGAAGTAATAAATACATTATTTCACTGAAGATGTCCACACCTCCAAACAGAAGAATCCTCTCTGACATGGCTGGAATCTGCAAAGAGCTTTTTTAACAACTCTGTAAGATGCTGTTAAGTTTTTCATGAACAAGAAGCAAAGAACGTGAGGCAATTTAAAAACCCCAACAACTTTTAAGTAGAATTAACTAGACAATGGTTAAATTTGAATGTCCTGTAGCAAAAGGGAAACTCTGATACCCAAAGGAGCTCATATCAGAGAAGGAAAAACATTAATTCCTCCTTCAGTTTCCAGCATTTGCCCATCCCTCCCTGGCCATGGCACCCAGGGCTGAATTTCTCCCAAAATTATTGATGCCCTATGTGGAGTCCCTGCAAAGACACAGCTCTGCAGTGAGCAGCAGTGGAATGTTTTCATGAACCACTCTGCAAGGTCTGGTTTTACTGATTTACCTGAGGGAAAAGCTGTTTTGGAGCTTTTGAACTGTATTTTGGATTCCAGTTTATCAAGCAGAACTGTAACACATTCTCATGTGGCTCTTGGTCACTGAACAGAATTCAGGCACTGTAAATCAGCAGTAAAAAGATTAATTTTTGTCCCTTTCCAGGAATTAATGCTCACAGACAGGGGAAAAATGGTTTTGTTCTTCAGGCAGATTATTTTTTACCCCAGGAGAACCAAATATTTAAACATCAATCTTCTTTTTGAAGCATACTGGCTCTATTGTAGATACTTCAGCACATCCTGAAAGCTAGAGCCTGTGAGCATTCATTACAACAAATGACATTTTTGATGCCAGAGATGATTAAAAAAAAAAAAAAATAAAAACCCAATCAGTATCATGGCTGACATTCCACTTTTAGCAGGTCAGTGATGGTGCAAGTACACATTGTCATCTTGGCTCAGCAGAAAGGGTCCATGGCTGTGATTCACCCAGAAAAATGTGGGTGTTGAAACAACACTTGATTCTCCACCTCCCATGTTCATCAGCTGGGAGAAGTGGCATCTGTTTTTCAGCAGATACCACGCTTGGAGCTGAGGTCACTAATTCCTGGTGACATTACTCACTCTCAATAACGAGTCCAGTGTGGAGTGAACAACTACCTCGATTTTATTTTATTAGCTTTGAGATCTCTTTGAATAAACGAGGCAGCCTGGTGCTGCTGAACCGATTTGTTTCACTAATAAAAAACCTGAAGTGACTTGCAGGGACAAGACATTTTCCAGCAGAAACAGAACATCACTATGAAGATAATCAAACACCTGGCAATTCTACAGCAGAAGTGATTAAACTACACAAAGAGGGAATTTATCAAATACAGAGAGAAGAAAGCAAATTTGAGGGTGTGGAGTCTCCCTCACTGGGGATGTTCCAGAACTGTCTGGATGCAAAAGGTTGGACCAGTGACCAACTGTGGTCCTTTCCAACCTGACCCATCCTGGGACTCTGAAAAAAGGGGTTTAGGGTCAGTAGAAAATGCCATCCCTGATTGTTTCCTTCTTGGTAAGAAACATGACTTTCCCTGAGAAAGAGAGGGGCTGCAGGTTGAGAAAAAGAAAGGCAAGACAATTATGACAAATAGATGTGGGGTGGAAATAAAGAATAATAAACCTTTCCAGGCTGAGATGGCTTCCTGGCTCAACAAAACCCCTCACTCAAGGGTTCCAGCTGAAAAGACAACACAAAGAAGCAAAGAAATCCCAATCCCTCTCTTCAGCCCTTCCGTGGGAAGCTGATTTGGGCTGTACCACTCAAATTTCTGTGGAGATCCCTCTTCTCCCACAGAATTTATGTATCTGCAGTACAATTAATTCCCTCCCAAGGCTGCTGCCTAAGACAGAAGGCAGCAGTAAGTCTGTCCTTGCTCTAAACCTTGCACAGCAGCTAACACTGAATTTTCAGGCAGTGTTCTCTGCTCTCTAAAGTGCAAGAAGACTTAAGTTGGCCTTTGAGGAGCTATTCCATGCCAGAACTGTTTCCTTGCCACTGCACAGGGAATACAAGCGGGTTAAAGCAGTTATCCAAACCTTGTTTACCCTTCTGCTTGTTTGCTGGTAATGCCCCTCCCCATTTATCAGCAAGGAGCTGCAAACTGGAGATAAATTAGAGAAATATTGCTGCTGCTTTTCCCCATCTGACAAGTCCTCCTTGCAAAGGGGATCAGAGCGTGGCTGCAAGCATCAAATCTCAAGAAGCCAAGAAGGCATGAGGTCACTATTTCTCCACACACACACCAATTCCTGACTGAACAAAGAGCTTGCCTGTTCTTTGCAAAGTCAACTCATTACATACTCACCAGTAAACCCAGTTACAACGTGGAAGAGAGAATTTCCATCATTACACGCTGTACTTGTCATGTTCAAGAAATGACACACAGGCAGCCCATGCAGACACTGAGTTTTAAAAAACTCGGTCTTGGAAAAAAAAAAAAGGTGCTTTTTGTCAAAAGAAGATAAAGTACTCTATTTGTTACACTGGTTTTCTTCCTCAGGTGGACAGGAAAACTGCTGCACTGTGCATTTGTGGGAACATTCATTCAAAACAACCATCTCAGATGGCTTTTGATGAAAACAACACCAAAAGAACTACAGCACTGTGGAGGATACACAGAGAGCAAGGCAGGTGCCAAACACAGCCCTGGACAGTCAAGCCTGTGCCAGCACCCATTTGGTTTTTGATAAGAGTCACTTTGAGGCAGGTCTGTCTGATAACAGGCTTGAAAACATCCACTGCCTTTTCTTTGAGAGCGTCTGTCATTTAGACATCCCAAACAAATTCAGTTTTAGGCCACATCCCTCAGAATTACACAAGCCTCTCTAATTACTTCATGCAGATATCAGTGAATCCAGACAACTACAATTTCTATTTAAGTGTCTTTAAAGAGACAAATCATCCTCAACTCTGAGGATTAGTTTCCCCTGGAGACAAGGACATAACCTTGGGATTTGTCACTCGACACATTTCTGTTCTTCCTCCTGCCATTTCCTATCTGCCTCCTTGAACCTTTTTGTTGTTTCACTGCATGGCAGAGAGCAGAGCTGGTTGGGTTTGTCTGGGTTCCCCACAGGACCTGTGCTGCAGAGACAACCAGCTCTTCCCACAAGATTTGTATAACTGGGTCTGTTTTGAAGTTTGATTTCACGACAGAAGAGCTGCAGTGGCAATTCAGGAAACCAAGGCAGGTGTGAAGCAAGACAGAGAATGAGCAACCACTTCAGGAAACACGTCTGAGTGCACGTGAAATGAGCTGGAACAATGGTTCTGAACAGCCTCCCCCCATCCCACAGTTTTGTTTCCTCATATTCCTGCTGCTCCCACCTCTGGAAGACCCTTTCCTAGAGACAGCAGAAGAGTTTATGGACTGTGATTCATTCAGTAGCTGCTACTATTAAGGCTCTTAGCTGAGATACCAATTACAGCTGAGAATCCACTTTGCATAAAACACTTCATCATTTTTAAGGAGGACATGGGAAGCAGAAAGAAACTTAGTCATGGCAAATATAACTTGGATTAAGTCCATCTGACATTCAAAGATGACTGTGCACAAACAGACTCCATTTTCTCTCTCCAGGAACACTTCAGAGGAGGTTGGTGTTACAAAGGGGAGATCAGAGTTTAACCACCCTGTCTCTTCCCTTCTCCCCGTCCCCAAATCAATGCAGCTTGGAGGCAGAAGGGGAGGAAAAAACCCGGGCCAGGTTGGTTATTTTCCGTGTGAATTCACAGTATCAAAAGGAAGCTCTGCCTGCTGTCAGGGCAGCATCATTCACCTGGAGACACAACTGGAAACGCCCTGGCTTTAATCCCCAGTGGTATTTCTAGAGAAACCTTCCCACCAGAGGCATGCAGCTCAGTGACAAAGAGTATTTCTTTCTGTGTGCTCTGCTGACTTCTCAGGCAGCAGCTTCTCTGGGCATCTCAGCAAAGCCTGAGAATTAGACAGGCCTAAGAGAAAACCTGGCTCCCTCCAGAGCACATTCCCCATCCTCTCCCCAGCATCCATAGCATCAATATGAAGTAAACCAGATTCTCAGGGTGTAGCTGCTAGGTCAGGAGTGGAGACCTGGAGCTCCTGGAGCTGAGGAAGGGCCTGGAGCATCTCCGTGCCCAGGACAGTCTGAGGGAGCTGGGGCTGCTCAGCCTGGAGAGGAGCCCCAGCTGAGAGGGGCCCTCAGCCCTGGGGGTGCCTGTCTGTCCCTGGGGATCCCTGGATGTCCCAGTCTGTCCCTGGGGGTC
>CM031869.1:2155599-2168422 GCA_018697195.1 Certhia americana | reverse complement strand
GTCCCTGGGGATCCCTGGATGTCCCAGTCTGTCCCTGGGGGTCCCTGGATGTCCCAGTCTGTCCCTGGGGGTCCCTGTCTGTCCTTCCTGTCTGTCCCTGAGTGTCCCTGACAGTTCCTGGGGGTCCCTGTCTGTCCCTGGGGGTCACTGCCTGTCCCTGTCTATCCCTGCCTGTCTCTGTCTGTCCCTGTGTGTTCCTGTCTGTCCCTGTCTATCCCTGCCTGTCCCTGTCTGTCCCTGAGGGTCCCTGCTTATCCCTGGGGGTCCCTGTCTATCCCTGCCTGTCTCTGTCTGTCCCTGCCTGTCCCTTCCTGTCTCTGTCTGTCCCTGTCCATCCCTGTGTGTCCCAGTCTGCAGGCAGGGCTCAGGGCAGAGCTCAGGCTCTGCTCCAGTGCCCAGCAATGCCCCCAGAGCCACAGGCAGGGACTGAGCCCAGCAATTCCCTGCACAGGAGGCACAACTTCTGCCCTGCCCTGAGCAGAGCCCAGAGAGGCTGTGGGGTTTGGTTCCAGAACAGTCTGCACACACTGCTGAGCTCTGTGCTGGAGCAGGGAGGTGGCACCAGTGACCCTCTGTGGTCCCCTCCAGCCTGAGCCATCCTGTGAAACTGCTGCCCCCAGACTTGGTCTCTTGAGACAGACAAAAAAAAAAAAAAGGGGAAAAAAAAAATTGGGGTAGAAAAAACTAGGAAAAATTAAGACAGCATAGAGAATACTCCAGGGTTGCTGAAAAAAATAGATTTTAAATAAAATATCCAGTCTCTTAGCTAAGAGCTTCCGAGTTGTTTAACAGGCAGTGACTGTTCCTCTCTTTCCTTGGGTCACTGCTCCCAAACAATGACTTTGGCACAATTCACCTCAGCTCTGTCAACAAAGCTCCTGGGCACCAGGAGTCCAACCAGAGCCATCAGGTGGCTTTAACTTCTTCAGAGACAATTTATCTCTGAGATAAAACCAAGCAGGCTTAGACACAGTCTCACTCCACCAAAGGCAGGCAGGTACTTCATCAGAACACACTTTTCTGGCTCCATTCCCTCCTACAAAGCACATCAGACACTCGTGGGAAGATCTTGAAAAGCAGGGCTGTTACTTCTGTAAAATGGATAAATCTAAAGCCACCAATTTAGCTTTCAACGTGACAGCTCAAGCTGAGAGAAATACAGAGGTAGAACAAACAGCACAGCTGTGTCAGGTTTGCACACACGGCGCTCTTTTGATTAGCAAAATACCATTTAGTTAAAAAATACAATCCCAGACTCCTGTCTGAAGTAGATGGGGGGAGTTTTACTGCTCAGAGATGTTAAAACCATCCCTAGAACTCCTGTGCCCAGGACCAGAGATAAAAAGATTAACCTCTTTACTTGTTAAATTAATCATATTCAGCAGTGTAAGAGCTGGGGTGTGCAGAGATGGCCCAAAAGATCAGTTACTCCATTCTCTGTGCCTAAAGGACAGAAAATGGGAAGTCAAACAGTAAAGATGGCCCTGGAGAACAGCTGGGATCTGGGACACAGATAAGGCAGGAGCAGGACACAACTCCCCTCTGACAGTGACCCTGAGAGGGGCTGGGCATCACCAGACTGCTGCTGAGGAGAGGGAGAAAAAGAAAAAGAAGGGCAAGGGCCACAGACTGCTCAGCAATGCCCTGGGCTGGATTATGTTCCCCAGGGGCTTGAGAACTGCTTCAGGAAAAGAAGTCAGACCTGGTCAGACCAGCATTTTGGAGCAAGTCTGTGAACTAGGAAAGGATGGGCTTTAATTGGGGAAGCATCAAGGAAAGCCTGGCCTTTCAAAGAAAAGCCTCTCTTACTTGACACTAAAAAAGAGTTCCAACACCCTCTGCATTTTCAATTCCTGTGGTCCTTGCTGCACTTCTGCTGGGCAAAAATCTCCAATTTTTCCCCACAAACCTATCAAAGAAAGAAGAATTTCTATACATAATAAATTCATTCTGAAACAAGTGAAGAAGTAGAGCTGTCTTATTCTCACACCTTACCCTACATGTGCATAGAAAGCATTAATTTTTCTATTTTCATTAAGAAACATTAGTTCAAGATTTAATTCTGAAATCCTTTCTTTAGCTGTTTTTCTTCCCACTCATAGACAAGTGCATGTTCTGACAACTCTGCAAGAACACTTAGCTCCTACAACCCAGCACAGACAATAAAATCAATCACTCTTCTCCCAGTGTGACCCAGTAGGTGAAATCTTTTTAAATGAATGGGAAAACAATGGTAGGAAGTCAGCAGCAGGGGCAGAAAATAGGAACTACTGACTTTGAGCCCTTCATTCTGCTAATTCTTTGTTTAGATGACATTTCTATGTTTCCTGTCTGCTGGCAGATGAGAACATGATGTGCAGAGAGCAGCTCAGGACAGCTGTGGCAGAGGCAGGCTGTGATCCCTGGATGAGCAGTGGGAGCCAACAGACCTGAGCTTGTTCTGACTCACTCTGTAATTCCTCTTCCACTCAATTAAACCTTTCTTCTTCAGCTGGTGCGTTTCGCACAGCAGCACCTGGCAACATCTGCCCCACCTTTCCTCCAGCACGTGGGAATCTGCAGATGGGAAAACTGCAAATATCTGAAGCTAAATTAGCAAAGCTCCAAGCTCTACCTGAAGGAATGGCTGGGGGGCATGTTGGGGGGTTTGAGGTTGGATATTAGGAAAAGGTTTTTTCCCCAGAGGGTTGTGGGGCAATGACCAAGGCTGCCAGAGCTCCAGGAGTTTGGAGAATGCTCCCAGAGATTCACAAGATGGGATTGCTGGGGGGTGAGAGGAATGAGGGATTTGTCTTTCCAAACAATTTGTGGGGCTGCTGGTGGATAAAACCAGCACCGAGTGAGAAAGGGAACAATGGGAAGGATTCCATGGATTGATGAATGGATGGATAAAAAGATATTTGCCTTACAAACAAACTGTAGGTTTGCTGAGAAATGAAATTGGAGATTGAAATGTGAAAGAAACAATGGGGAGAAATCATCAACTGCATCAGAATGAAAAATGCAAAGGGAGGGTTCTACATTGGAGGGGAATGTGAGGGAAGTGTGGAGCTCTCAAGTGCCTCAGGCAGTGGGGAAAGGGAGAGGGGAATGGGGCTGGGAAATTGGGATAAAAAGGAGGGAAATTGGGATAAAAGGGAGGGAAATTGGGATAAAAAGGAGGCTGCATCCTCCAAAATTCAGAGAGACCCCAAGGGAATGCCCCATGGTCTCTGCCTTTATTGGAATAAAGTCAAAGGACTCCTCTGTCTCCTTTTTGGACATAAACCTCTGGTGTTTGGGGATTAATTTTCCTGACAGGGGTCTGTGCAGGGCCAGGAGCTGGATCAATGATCCTTGTGGGTCCCTTCCAGCCCAGAACATTTTGTGACTCTCAGATTCTTTGAAGGTCTGGACAAGGAAGGCAGCAGGAAGGTGGCTTTAGGAAAACAAACTGGATGTGCTGTGCAAGAGCCGAGTTTGGTTCAGTACCAGAGCCTGAGAGCAGTTTGTGAACGGTCTTGATGGTTTTGGGAATTGGGACACAAACTTTGAAGCATGTGCAAAGTAAGATAAGTGATCCCGCTAATCGCAGTTTCACACAGAAAATAAACACTGAATACACAAACACCAAAGCTGTGGCCCCCGAGTGTGAGCTGCAGATGCAAACACAGATTCTTAGCCGGACCAATAAACCGATACTTGTAAATACCACGCAGTTATTAACACATTTATAAGATTAACACCCTGCAACAGCAGATAACGCACACATCATTAAGCAATCAGCCAGTCCTCATTTACACACAATGGGACATTAACACACACACTGCAGAACCAGAGCTTTACTGGACAAACTCTCAAGGCTTCAGAATTACATCGGAAACTAATTCTCAATTACTTTGAGTAACTTCTGATATGAGAAGGACCAGAGAGGGAGGTGGAGGGGCTGATGGAGTTTTAAACAAATTAATCTGGACTGCAAGCAGGTGAAGACTGCGATTTTTCAGATGCTGCCTGACTGATTTCTCACTCACAACATCCCAGCAGTTTTCAAAGCCAAGAGGATTTTTTTCTGACCTGCTGACTCTCCACACTTACAAACCCAGGAGTGAAATGCAGGAATAGGTTTCCTTGCCAGCCAGCTCCTCCCTCTTAATTCTAGTTCCAAGAACATAATGAAACTAACAGAGGAAGTGTCTGAGAAACAAGGAGGAGTACTGAGAACAAGAAAACAAGGTTAGGCCAGGAGGACTGTTATTAATTATATAATCCAGCCTTTGGGTAAGTGGACATTTAGGGAAAGGGGCTGAGAGAACCTGGGAGGCACCAGCCTGAGCACATTATGTCATCTGGTCTGCTGGTTACTTAGCAGGTACAGGATCTGCATAGGGACAGAAAAACAAACCCATTTATTTCTAGGACAAAACACTTTCAAACCTCACAGCAGCTGCTGGAAAAAGGCACGAAAATTCATACATTCTGCTCCCACTTTAGAATCATTCCTTTCCAAGGAGCCAGTTCTCTTCTGTCCTCCCTTCTGCCTGCTCTGTGGTTCTATTGTGCTGTCCTACAGAACACCTTCCTGTCAACCACGTGCCAAATTTTTGGGTTTTTTTTCTTCCAGTGCATATCAAGCTTGTTCTCTCAGGAGTACACACAGCAATTGTATTGCTGCAATATGCCAAAAATGCAACTATTTTAGGTGACACTGAAGGATGGAAGACAGGAAGCGGTACATCACTTTTTTGTTTCAAAATAAAATGTTAGGCTCAAACACATTCCAAAGGCAATTAGGAGGAGGAGGAAAGTATAATCTCAAATACCCAAAGGTGGAGTCTTGCCAGCAAGCATTTTATCTCCTTTTAGGCAGTGAAGCAGGTGTCAAAATGAAGGATGGAAGAGAAATTAATTTTTAATAAAGCGAGCATATTACACTCTGCTTCATCAAAACAAGAGAAAAGTGTGGTGAAGGAAAAGTGTTCAAGTAAGGGGATTTAAAGGGATTCAGCCCTTTGCTGGGCTGTAGGAGCCATTGAGTGGGAGCAGCATTTTGTGGAGAACAGAGAGAATGGGGAAGAGCATTAAAGATATATGGCAGCTCCCCAAACCAAGCAGATTGTTCAGATTCTTGAATGTCATGAGCTGAGTGTAACCCTTCCTGTTCCAGAGCCTTTAACTCAGAGATTCTCGTTCCTGCAGCTCCCCAGCACTTCCACCCTTCCTGATCCCCTTGGTCCTGAACGTTTCTCCTTTTCCCCACGGCGAGTCAAAAAATTAAAAGATTTAAGAATTAGAATTGTAACCAGCAAGATGTAAGCAACACGTCAAATAGCAAGACCTAGTGTAATAACAAAGAGATCAAAGAAAAAAACTGAAGGTTTAATCATTAATATGTAAGTATAGAGCACATCTGTCTTGCATCTGACACTTAGCATTGCAAGAAATCAAAAAATCAAGACTTTCGATACTTAAAGCCAAAAAAAAAAAGAGCCTAGACCATAACCAAGGGAGCACAAAAACCTGACAACAAGACAAATTTGTGATGAAGATAACTTTGTTTCACCCCACGGACCACTGACTCAATTCAAAAAGACCACCACCTCAATTAAAAAGGTTAATTTTTTAACTGTGCAGTTAAAAATGCAGTTGCAAAGAACATCCAATAATTTTAATACAAGACAAAAATAAGTAACACATTGTATAAACACGTTAAGTAATTTTATAGATATATATATAATTTTTAGAAATATATAAAAAACTGATACTTTGTCAATTCAGCAAGTCTTTAGGATGCAAGTCCTCTGTGCTCCAGTGCTGAATGAACACACAAATCTTTCAACCTCAAATTAGCTGAAAAGTTTCTTTGTCCCTCTGGCACACCTTTAGAGCATCAATGGGACACCTGCCACATTCCCTTCCCGCAAACAAACAAAATTTTTGCTGCTGATCTGCAGCAACACCGAACAAAATTCAAAGCTGGAATTTCCAAGAATTTCCCTACACACAACCAGAGAGGTGTGGAAAAGAAGAACTGTCCCAGAGCCTTTCCCTGGAATTACAAAGGCTCTGCTGCTGCCTTGCAGTGCTGAACACCTTGAAATGAGATCTGGGAAGAATTATTTTAGCAGCAGAAATGGGCAGGAACAGGCTGCTGTTATAATGCAGCAGCCACATTCAGAGTTCAGTGCAGTTGGGTGACGTTTCATTTAGAATGACACAAAATCCAAGCAAGGCTTAAAGATTTCACCTTTATCAGAAACCCAAGTTATATTCACATTACTGATGTTTTAAGGGGGCACACTGTGGTCTAAAGAGGACAATTTGGAAGCCAGGTGATCTGCTCTAGGATATAATTGTTAAATAAACACTGAGGAATCATAACCCCCTGAAATTCTGTCAGCAGTAACACAGACCTGCACATTTTAACACAGCATTTTGAAGGCTCTTCTATTACACACCAATCTTTCTGGCTTCTCTGAATTAAACTAAATACAGGAAGGATGGAAACATCCTTCAAAAAACCAAACAGAAAAGCAAACATCCAAAACACACACAATTCACTGAGTTGCACTGGCCAACTACATCTTGTGTGTGTATCTGCCACGATTATTACTGAAATACTCAAGACCCTTCAGAATAAAGAAGATTTTCTGCTAAAACACTCAGGTATTTCAGTATAAGGAAGATTCTGTAGATTGTGGCAAGATTGTGGTTAATTTTTTGGCAGACCAAGTCTTCCATTTCGAGAGCAGCTGGCTCTGTACAGGAATACCTAGACATCACTTCAGGGCTTGTGCCTGGACAGAGGACAAGAAAAACAGATGATCCTCCACTTTGTTCATTGCAAGACTATTCTTTCCTCACCACCTCCACCATTTGAACTGCATGCCTCAAAAATACAGCAGCACACTTCAAAATACAAGCTCGACCAGGTCCACAGCTCCCAGTGCAGGCTGGTGGCATTGCTTCAGCTCTGTTTACAGCGTGATTCAGTCATTTTCACAGCAATCAGCTGTGATGGCATGAAGGAAGCATCTGTGTCACCAAGGACTGAACAAAGGAGGACAGTTAAAGTTCAGAAGGAACAAGGTAAAAACTTTCCTACAAAGCCAGACCTTAATATTTCCCTGCTTATTCAGGAAAAAAAAAAAAAAAAATCTCCACTGCGATGATATTTGGAGAGAAATGATGAATTAGGGAGACTTAGAGAGAAATATTTACATGCATGCCCACCATGTATAATCAGTTATTTGTGGCACAAACATCAATAGACTCTGTCTGTACAGCTCTGCTTGCCCATCTGACTGCTGTGACTGCAGAATAATTTCTCAGGTGCCCTCAAAGGGCTATTGTTGAGCCAAAGTTAGTCATGGCACTGCCTGGCACCCAAATCCACGTTGGGCATTACGTAAGGTGGCAGCAATAGCCCCTTGGAAGGGTTGTTTACCAGTGGCATTGCACAATGTGAACTGGGACAGGCTGGCCAGACGTGGCTGCAGGTGGGGATGGAAATGCAGTGACTGCTGAAATGAGCTCAGTTTGTTCAGAGCATGGTGCTAAAAACGCCAAGGTTGTGGGCTCGGACTCGATGAGAATATTCTGTGATTCTGTAATTCTATAAATCTGTGACTACCCAAACCAGAGCTGTGCCACAGCCCCTGGACATTCATTTAGGAGGTGATAGATACCAGCTCAGTCACTCACAGGAATTAATGTTTTGGATAAAACCATTGCACCCTTCCTGCTCTTAGCAAAAGGAGTATGTTTGGGTTTTAATTAGACCTAAGAGTTGTGATGGGCAATAGACAGAGAGGTGCTCAGACCTGGCACAGCTGTGAAATCGATTCCTGAGCACATTAATGAGCACAAACCAGATTTTAGGTGATTTTGAGTCTATTGAGAAAAATCTTTCCTGAACTAAGCAACCCCTCGGATACCTCATTCACTCGTGAGCTTAAGGCAAATTAGTTAATTTCAGGCTTCAGAAAAGAAGGAACAAAACTGTCTTTCATGGTCCCCCCGTTTTTCTTTTGATCAGGAATCAATTTCACAACTGTGCCAGGTCACAAGTCTGAGCATCAGTTTGTGCATTCACCATCACAACTCTTAGGTCTAATTTAAATTCAAACATACTCCCTCTGCTAAGAGCAGGAAGACTGAAGTGTGTCAGCTTTGGTTAAGACTGAATAACTTGATTTAAAAAAAAAATCCTTCAGGAACTAAAGTGAAGACCTGTCCCAAAACAATAAAAATGATCCATAGGTCTGAATCAGCACACCCACACTAAAATATCATTTATCACAGACATGCCAAAGAACAGCTGACAGTGGGGGCCTGTCCTACTGTGCAGATGGAATAAAAGTTTTTGCCTTCCACTCTAGATCAGCATTTAAATCTAAATCCTTTCTAAGCCTGGCTCCTTTCCCATGACCTACAAAATCCGGGTACAGCACATTGTTACTTCATACAGGTTATCACACTGTGAAAAAAACCAAAACCAACCAAACCCCTAAACCAAACAAGGAACAATAAAAAAAGCCCTAATGAAAACAGCACAATGATTAACTGTGGGAAATAAATTCTGAATTTCTCAGTTACACATAAAAAGAAGGATTCACAGATATTTGCCACTCTATGCCAAACACCTGGCCAAGGCATAACTGTGAATTACTCAGAACTAGAACAAAAACTTGATTTCAGAGTGGTCTATTTTAGTTTTTTTTCTCAGTGTAACCAACTAAAGTGACCAAGATGGTTCAGAAGTTTCAGTATCCTACAAACCCATGCAAATAGGCAGGTGCAAAGAAAAGCCAACAGAGCTGAGAGAACTCACAGCAATGCTTCTCTCCACCACGTCCACCTCCACTGCAAGGGAGTCACTTCATTTTTACAGCAGTAATTCTCATTTTTATTTGTGTCATTCTCAACACCTGAGCAGTCTGAAGTCCCAGCACCAGAACACAAACATGTGGGAACCCCTCTGGCTGGCTCACAATCACCACTCAAGCTGACCCAGGCTTAGAGTTTAATCTAATTATGACTTGAACCATCCTCAGAGGCTGCAAGTGTGCATGTGACAGCAGATTTTAAAGGCTCCAAGGGGAAATACCCTCTGAGCTCCAGTGAGAGAACTCCAAATCCCCAATCAAACACATACAAAGCTGCTTTTGCTGACACAAGTTCTAAAAAACCAGGAGATGGGCAAGAAGGGAAAAAATCTGTCTCTCTCTTTCAGCCAAATGGGTGTTAAAAAATAGGAAAGAAGCAGGCCTTCTGGAAATACAAACTGATTTAGTAGTTCTGTAGGAGGGCTGGTGCCTTGTGACATGCACTGAACAGATCTGTACTGAAAGCTCCAATCTGGAAGCTGAAAACTTGGTGCTGTACCAACATCACAGCAGGGCTGGGGGGATTAGTTTGAATGAAATGCCTTGAAAAATGAAAAGCCTTAGGTAAATACTGAATATTATTAAAACCCTAATGATACTTAAGACAGAATAATTATTATTCATGTGAGAGTACTGTGAAAATATTGGTTTATTTATTAATTGAATGCAGTTTTTGTTAGGAAAAGGAACCGCTGATAAGCCAAGAAAACAGAAGTCCTACAGAAAAAAAAAATGTACAAAAAAGTACAGGCAACAAACCAAGCTACTTCCATATCAGACTGACTGATGGAGACAACTTCCAAGAAAGATATCTAATCAATTTTGGTTCTTCCATCTAGCTAAGTAAAGAGATTTAGTCCCATGGAAGAAAATTATTTCTTTGACTTTTAGGTGGTGAAGAACAGGGACATTTTTGGTCTTGGGCTGTTTTAATTACTTAACATTTGTGTCTCCATCATCTCCAGATGAGGTTTGGGCAACTTATTCCTTATATTGGAGCTACTTTGTGTGGAAACAGAGCTCAGAGCCTAAACTTCCAGCTGGTCTGCAATGCCCTCCTACACCTGGTGCCAGCTGTCAACACCCTGCCACCCTAAAATACCAAAAATAAAGCTCTAAGAAAGGGGAGGATACAAAGAACAACAAAACCTTGCCTTCCCAAATGTCCTTGGCAGAGGAGCTAAGGACAGAATTCCTTCAGATGCAATGCAAAAAGTGTGGCCTCCAGAAGAACACAACACCTTTCCACATGGGATTCTGGACTCTAGAAGACATGCAGGGGCATTTCTAAAAGTTTCTCAACAATCCTAACCCCTTGTCATGCACAGGCATGCAAAAGACAGGGGACCAACCTGTACCTGCCAAAGGGAGCAGCCAGCTGAAATCTCTGAGAGAAACCTTGCAATTTACATGGTGAAAATGATATTTCATTCAGAAACTCACTCAAGGAGGTGACGTTATTTCTCCAAGAGCCTTGCATTGCATTTTCTAGAGTTGTCAGGAAGTACCTGAACATTTTTTTTAAACGTGTGCATCATACTTTACCTACAACAGTAAAATTTTCCAGCCTCAGCAGATTTTGTTCCACTGCCTGCACTATGAACAAAACCCACAACAGCTCAAAAAGGCTCTAACCTTTGCAAACCTTTTGGTCCTGAACTCTGTCCGTGCTTCTAAAACAGGAAAGTGGTTTGCTGCACGTGACAATAGCTCTTCTGTACTTTAAATATGAAATTCCTGTTATCAATGGCAGCTTTTGAAAAATTCATCCTTGCAGAGAAGCTGAAG
The DNA here is from genome assembly GCA_018697195.1 of Certhia americana. Taxonomy (NCBI): domain Eukaryota; kingdom Metazoa; phylum Chordata; class Aves; order Passeriformes; family Certhiidae; genus Certhia; species Certhia americana. The sequence continues at coordinate 2,157,767 of CM031869.1, read as the reverse complement.
TTCAGTGAGCTTACATTATCTGAGAAAGGGCTTTGAAGTGTCTATTTCTAATCCTCCACTCTGAATGACAAAGAAGTTATTTGCAGTTGTGAATCTTTAAAATACAGATCTGAACTGATGTCTGTTTTTGTAACTCATTAACACAAACCCTGCAATTCAGCTTTTACTGAACTCTTTGTTCCATTCCAAAGTGAAGCACTAGCTCTGTCTCTTAAGATGATTATGCTTTTGGTGAGCCAGTATTTCCACACACACCTTCTGAGACCCAACAGAAATTACATTTTCACAGACATCAGAAATGACATTTTCTTTATCTGCTATTACAAAGTGACAGCCACAGCCCGGGATCTCTTATTGTTCATGGATTTTACAAGCCTGAAAATGGATGGCAATAGGATTCGCAGCTGGTAGAATGTCTCCAAAGAAGAATATTTTTTTTATCAAATTTTACACAAAAGCAGAAACGAGGCTCTGGGCCCCAGATCCCACATGATCCAGCAGATGCTGTTTCCAGCTTCAGCAAGTTTTCATTCAGAAGCAACTGCCTCCATGTTCAACAATGCCCCATGGATCACACAGGATCCTGTTAGCCTGTATAAATGAGAGGCCTGGTTTAGAATTACAGTCAAAATATAATGCACAACTTTTTGTTTGGGAGAACTAATACACTGCATTATCACCGTTTCCCATCTCGAGGGGGTGGGTGCACGTGTAGGGGTCCTGATGATCCTACATGGAAAGGACTGTAGTTAACTGCATATTCCCAAAAATACATTTTTTTATTGGACTATTGACATTGCAGTAAAATCTGTATTAGAAAACTGAGGCATGCATCTTCCCCTTGGCATCTCTGAATTTGGAAAGGGGCAAATTGTAGGTTGAAGAACAGCTCAAAAAAGAAAATGAAGCCACAGTTGCTATTATGGCTCCAGTGAAGTCAGAAAGGTCTTTTTCACTTCTGCTTTGGTATCTGACACTACCTCCAATGGCCTAGGGGATGAAGGAGATGCACAGAAAGGACAAATTCTGCAACTTGCACCTGCTCAAATGGCAAAACCAAAGGTGGAGGCATTGATGTTGGTTCCCAGCATTAGACACGTGGCACAGCTCTGGCACACGAGGCCTCGTGTGGGAGCCCTGCTGAAAAAAGTGACCCTTAAAGATGCTCTGGGAGCTCCACCCTAAGATGTGACCCCCTAAAGTCACTGTGAGAGCCCCACTGTGATCTCCTAAAGCTACTCTGGGAACCCCACCACAAGAAATGACCCTCTAAAGCTGCCCTGGGAACTCCACTGTAAGGAATGATGCCCTAAAGCTGCCATGGGAGCCCCACCATGACCTTCTAAAGGTGCTGCAGGAGCCCCACCACAAAAAGTGACCTCCCTCCCAAAAGTGAGACCCCAGGCACCTGCGGGAGGAGCAGCAGCCCTGCACCTCCACCCCAACACCAGCATCCACCACCCCAAAGGTCCTGCTGCTCTCTCCATCCTGCCCAGGCAACCCAAACAGCACACACCCCCTTGGGGTGAATGGAACTGTATTATGGAGCTGGGTACAGCCTCCCCTGTCCTTGCACATACTCCAATCCATCTATCCATCCATCCATCATCTATCCATCCATCCATCCATCCATCTATTATCCATCCATTCATCATCCATCCATCCATCCATCCATTCATCATCCATCCATCCATCCAACTATCCATCCCTCTCTCCCTCACCCATCCATCCATCTGCCCATCCCTTATCCATCCATCCATCCCTCCCTCCCTCCATCCCTCCCTCCCTCCCTCATCCATCCCTCCCTCCATCCCTCCCTCCCTCCCTCATCCATCCCTCCCTCCCTCCCTCCCTCCCTCCCTCCCTCCCTCCCTCCCTCCCTCCCTCCCTCCCTCCATCCATTCATCTGCCCATCCCTTATCCATCACATCCAACCCTCCCTCCCTCATCCCTCCATCCCTCCATCCATCCATCATCCCCCATCCATCCATCCATCATCTATCCATCCATCCATCCATCCATCTATTATCCATCCATTCATCATCCATCCATCCATCCATCCATTCATCATCCATCCATCCATCCAACTATCCATCCCTCTCTCCCTCACCCATCCATCCATCCATCCATCCATCCATCCATCCATCCATCCATCCATCCAACTATCC
>CM031869.1:2130992-2146725 GCA_018697195.1 Certhia americana | reverse complement strand
TCACTCACTCACTCACTCACTCACTCACTCACTCACTCACTCACTCATTCACTCTCTTCCCTGAAATCATCGTGGGAACAACCCTATTAAAAAAAATACAAACAAACAAAAAAAAAAAACCTCCAACAAAACAAAAAAACCAAAGAGAACTTTCCAATTCTACTTATTTCAGTGGAATTTCCCTGATGTCCTTTTTCCATATCAGTGGGTGTTTTTTTTGCTGGCGACAGTGGTGTGAACAGCGTCAGGAAGAAGAAAACTTCATTACAGAGGCAGTCACTGAGGCTAACATTAGCCTAATGAAACTGATTTTCCTAGATTCTCTCTCAAGCCTATGTGCAGGAAAAGGTTTCCTCAGAGGTAATTCAGAACATTGCATGGAGGACATAGGTTATCCACAGAGATTAACTCCTTAAGCCTAAAACTTAAAAGCTTAAAGAGATTGAAATGCACTCTTGTTCAGGGGACTCACAGCAGGCAAATACCCAATCCCAATGTTGTGGATTTGTTGCTGACATGGAGGAGGATGTTCTCAGCTGAGTAACCACTGGTTTATGGTGCAGGACAACATCCCTCAACTCTCTTCCAATTTTCTAAGCTGTCCTGAGCAGGTGTCCTGGGTTGATGCTGAATTGTATCCCCCTTCATCTGTTTAGCTCAGAAATTCCTTCCCAAATTTGCCCTAAACCAGGACTGCAGGGAATCCTCTGGCCTTGGTTGATGGATGGGAAATGATGTCAATCATGATGTTCATTCACACCAGGCCTTTCTTGATGGACACTTGGTGGACACTGAGCTACAGCCAGCAAAGCCTTGCAGATGTGATGCAGAAGATGAAGTAGGAGAAGCTTTCCCACGCTGCAGGGAAATTTCCTGGGCACATTTTACATTTTGTTATTTCCCCACTGGCAGGCTCTGCAAGGGCATGGACGTTGGGGACATCAGAGTGACGGAGGATGTCCCCTCACCATCAGGAGCCTTGTCACAGTGACAAGGCAGAAATGAGTCATGGCTGGAGCTGTTTTATGTAAATGAGGAACTTCTGGTGTTCCCCTGGTGCCCATGGGGACACGTAAAGTTCACATAAGTGACGTTGTCCCCATGTCCCTGCTGAGGCAGGGCAGGGAAATGGGGTAAGGCAGCTGTGGTTCCCCCAGAGAGGGCAATTATTGATCAAAACTGGTGGTGAAGCTGAAAGTGAACCCCTGGAAGGGAAGGTTCCTTCCCAGCAGCCGTGCCTGGAGAAAATTTTCTGTTGCCTTTTGCTGTTAATTGCAAAAGTGATTGGGCCACTGATGGTAAATGCTGGGGGGGAGCCGGAGAAGGGGGAAGTAAAGAATTTCAGCAGAGAATTCTCTGGCTGCGAAATCAGTTTTAGTAAGATTTATGGGACATCTGTGACACTGCTGAGAAACTCACTCAGGAATAAACGTGGAAAGGTCCTGCTGCTGAGTGGCACAATGCTGTCCTGGTGGCCTTGTGTGGGCAGCACATCCCAGACAGGAGCACTGAGGGGGACAAGTGGAAGTGTTAAAAAGCAGCACAGTGCAATCGTGCCTGTCCAAAGCCATGGAAGTGTTAAAAAGCAGCACAGTGCAATCGTGCCTGTCCAAAGCCATGGAAGTGTTAAAAAGTAGCATAAAAAGCAGCACAGTGCAATCGTGCCTGTCCAAAGCCACAGCTCACGTTATTTCAGGTGGAGAGCCAAACTCCCTGACTCACCCCCACAAAAAGCACGTTGAAGTCTACTGAAGACAATGGAATTAATGTAGTGTGGAACTCATCTGAGGGAGAATGCCAGCCTCCAAATCTCTGGCCTCCTTGGCTGTGTGGTTCCCAGGGTGCTGTGATTGATGTGGACACAGCACTGCTGCAGGTGACTGCAGGCAGCCAAGAGGTGGGAAAAAGCTGACAAGCTTGGAAGGCTTTCCTCTTGCATTAGTTATCTTGTTTCAAATCAGAAGGAAAATTTAATTGACTCCGGTGGGAGTTTTGCTTGGGTAAGGACTTAGGAGCTGAATTGAGAGATGAAAAATAAAATGTGTCTGCTCACAGAAGTGACTCGCTTCATTTCCTCCAAAGAGATGCAAGAAACTTCCTCTCAATCATTTCAGAGCCCTTATCGCTCTTTTTGTCAGTGTTCAACATGTTTCCTCTTAAACGCGATTGTTTCTTTATCTGTAGATGTTATCTGTCACACTCTACAAAAGTTTTCTCATCCCTTACAGTCATCCAAATTTGATAATGCTCAGTACATTTAATTACCTTTTTTTTTTCCATTTTTTTCCCGTTGTTGATTCAGACCCCCACCTCTTTTAACCCTTGTTAGCATTGCAGCCACAGCACCCATGTGTGCTCTGCAGTAAATTTCCCAGGCAGGTGATAGATTGATGCAACTCTCATTTCTCACTGAATTTAAAGGTCAGTCTTATAAATGCTGAGAGGTGCTCCATGAGCTGAGTCCTTCGTGTGTTTTTGCTCTGCTCATTACCTGTTCCCCACTCTGTCCCACAGTGTAATGGCTGATAATTGAGCTCTTTTCAGTGGTGTGGCTCCTGCTCCATTGAAGGCAGGAGTTTTTTCTCAGCAGAAAGCTGACTCATAAGGATGCTGCCTTCTATCCTTAGGAAAAGTGAGTCACTAATGGATTTTTCATTATACATTCAAGTACCATGGACTGAAATTTTGTTCTACCGGTCTCATCTTGAGGTAGTGTTTGGAAGCCTTTTAGATTTGGTATTTTAGTTATGTCTCAGTGAGGCTCTTGAGATACAAAAGATGCTGTACAAGGAGCTGGTTTGTATTGCATGCTGAGTATTCCCATTAACCTCAGCAGTGCCATGGTTTCACTCTGTGTGCTGTGTCCTTCCTTAGCTAAAATCCCATAAAACCCTTTTACACCTGCATCAACAAGTTCAGCATCTGTTTTCAACAGACATAAAGAGTTGAGAGTTGGTTTTCAAAGCTGTACAAAAGCTGAGAAAGCTGAGGCATAACTGAAATAATATGAATCCCATTGCCTCTGTTGGATTAACAGAAATAGTCCATTTGTTCAGGCAGTAATAATTTGGTTTTCTTTAAGACAAGAAATGAAGATTCACCACTTCACACACGACAGAATGTTAAATATTATCATTTCTATTTTATAAATAAGGGAATTAAATTTAGGGGAGATTAAGCTGTGATAGGGAGGCAATGGGATTATTGTGGCTGGAACCCAGGAGTCCTGTATGGCTTTTCCCCCAAATGTAACAATATTTTGCACCAAAGATTTGGCTGTATTTACTGTCCCTAGTGTTTAACTTTGAGTGATGTCCCTGTGAAGGAGATCTGGGAGAATCTGTGTAGATTTGCCTGTCCAGGTTGCATTCTGTTAAACTCCCTTTGCAGAGGGTATTAAGGGGGAAGTCTGAATCTCTGCTGCTGACTGCAGCTCTTATTTAAAGCTGTGTGATGTGGATGCGAAAGGGGTGCTGTTGGGTGGTTCTTCATTGCACAGAGGTGGCTGCGCTGCAATGACAACTTTGTAAATCATAGGTAGTTCCGTTCTCACACCACCCAATAACCTCACAATCTCTCTGTCAACTTCCTGAGGGCCTTGGGAAGCTATAATCTGCGATAAAAATGGGAGTTGGAACGGTACATGTATAAAGCTGAAAAGTTGGGGCTGGCTGACCTTTTCCTTTTGAGCAAATGCACTCATTTCCTTTGCGTTGCTTCGCTGTTTCCTCCTGAAGCTCGGCATAATAGGAAATCCTCCAGGATTGTTCTCCTTAATCAGTGGCTCCATTGTGCCGGCTTCTGTTCCTTTCAGGAGCAGTTTTCCTCGTGGAGCATCGCTCTCTGTGTTCTCAGGCGTCAGTGCCCCACAAACTCTGAGGAATTTCAGCTGCCGTGGCTGAGAGCACACCAGGGGCAGCGGGTGCTAAATTCAGTGAGCTGTCAGAGCAAAGAAACAGCCCTCTGATTTTCAGTGCAGAAAAAGATTTAAAAAAACTCCTCACTGGATTTTTACAGTGACATTTCCCAGTGCTTGTGATTAGGCTTAGATGAATAATGAAAATGAGTGGTTCGTAAATTTAGATTTCGCTTCATTTCCATACGTGGGGGGATGTCATTTGTTGTCATGTCACTGCTAATATTTGCATAGTCATCTGGCAATTATAAAGCAGGCATATGAATTCTCAGGACAAATAACTTCTCCAGAAATATATTCTGGAATGCCTGGTAATTATGACTAGCACATCACTTTTCACTTTCTTTTTTATTTCTCTGTCATCCAGTCAAGAAGTTTCACGCAGTGGCTCTACAGCCCAAACTGCAGATGGTGCAGCATTTATATACACACATCTTTCTCAAAATTAGGCAAGTATTTAGAAATAAAGGATGTACTGGCAACCACCTAAAAGTGTTCGGGAAATAAAAATAAGATCAAAAAAAGATCGTTTGTGTTGGTAACCTCGGCTTTGTAAAGCACAACATAAACAAATAACAGTGACAGCTCAGTTCTCAGGAAGAGCTGAGGCTTCACCAAGTCTTATCTTCTGTTTCCTGTTGCAGCACAGAGGTGTTGACATCATGTTCCTGCACATGCAATATGCAAAAAAAGCTCAGTGTTCATCATTCTGTTTTGGCACCAATAAAACAACTTTGGCTCGTTGATTTTCTGCTGTCCTGCTTTCCTCCACTGGAGTCGGTGTCAGAGTGGAGCCAGGCAGCCTCTGCAGGTGTTTCACAGCACACCCAGGTTTTTGCTGCCTTATGGCTTTCCAGGGCAGCTTGCAATAAAATCCAGCAGTGCTCAGGGGGCTCTGGGCAGTGTGTGACCCATTCCTTAGGCACAAAGTTCCATGGGAAGGACTTGTGTGGCAGCACGGGTGACAAAAACCCCAAATGCAGCCCTGACTGCATTTCCACTGGAGTCAAATCTCCAGGGAAATGAGGGTAGGGATGGTGCTGCTGATGATAACAGCAAATAATGCACGCTCCCCTCGGATCTTGGCTGCCTATCAAGACAGACTTCCTGATGAGGAGATACTTCTGCCTGTCTCCAGTCCCTCCAAGGTATCTGCAAGGCACCAGTTTTTGCAATTACAGAGGACTGCAGATGAGAACATGCCCCATAAGAAGCAATCCAGCAGCATTTGTCCCAGACTTCTGTCTCTCATTTCCATAATCGTTCTCATCTCAACTCCTCAGACATTAGCAAGCCAAATCTCAGAAGAGCTCTGTCGAAGGTTCATCCCAGCACCTTTCCAAGAGAACAAACCCCATCCCAGCTCCTTTCTAAGAGGCCAAACCCCATCCCAGTGCACTGGCTTGTCCACAGGAACCCCTCCTTTGCCACTTCAGGCAGCACCAAATTGAATTCCAGTGAATGATTAAGCAAGACAAACAGTCTTTGGCAATAGCAGGACTGGCCTCCCCCCAACCCGTGGACTTTGTGTGAGAGCAAACAAAGTTCAGCACCTCTCGGGGCACACAGGGAGCACTCAAAAACATCTTTCCTGCTAAAGTCCAAACGGAAGTTGGTATTTGCCATGATCTGGGGTCACAATAACCTTCACACTCCTATCTAATCCTGTAGTCACCCAAGGTTGGGCTAAATATTTGTTTTGGTTATTCTTGACATGTTTGATAACAAGGAGCCAAATGCTGCTTGGCCCATCCTCTCACTCTTGGGCTGGTTTTATGGTTGCTGATTGTCATTGTTTTATCTTTGGTCTCCTGACATGCAGCCACTCAGGTTTAGTCACATCTACCATTCTACATGGCTTTTTTAAGTGATGCACAAAGGAAAATAACCTTTGGTCAAGGTGTTTGCTCTTGAGTCTCTTTTCATAAGCCGCTGATTATCAGTGTTGTAAAATGAGATGATTTTTCATGTCATTATTGCTAGAAAGTGACTCTAGATTCCTTCTCATGAATTATTTTGTCCCAGATACTCTAAGAAATGAGCAGGATTTGTCCCTCTGATCTCTTCTAGAAAGGTTTCTCAAGCACACAGAGCACAAGCAGAGCACCAAGCATGTAGAAGCTTGTAGATCACTCTCAACTGAAATTTGAAATTCTACAGGAGATTTGCTACCTCTTTCCTGTTGCCAGCCCCTGAAAACCTGGATGATCTCATCCTTAGACTGCACTGAGCTCTCAGATAGAAACAGAAGGTTATCTCCTAGATAGTCACAGTGAAAGTGGCAGCTCCCCAAGCCCAGGAGCTGCTCAGGGCTGTGAGTGTGAGCCTTGCTCGGGTGGTCCCCGTTGTGCCTTCAGGGTATTTGAGAGAGGAAGGGGGAAGGAGCGACCCTGACACCTCCAAGGAAGCTCCAGTGGGAAATTTCCTGGCCGACAGAGCAGCTTTAGGGCTCCACTGGGTTTATCTGTCACTTCACCTCCCTTCCTACTGCATGGACTGCTCTGGAGCTGTAATTGCCACGTAAACTCTCAGACATCACTTATGCCAGAAGATTTTCTTTCTCTTTGAAAACCAAGTTAAATATAACCATTCTTCTCCCACAGACAGAGAAACTGAGGCACGGAGGATCTGAAGGAAGGTCAGGCAGCACGTCACAGGCAGTAAATCCCAGGTGTCCTGATTTCCTCTCACCCAGATGAATCCCTAGAACTCACTATCTCCTGTAATAAAGCTTAGCTCAGAGACTTATTCTGAAATGTAATTAATATGCAAAGTGCTTTGATCCCCTTTGATGGAAGGTTCTGTGTAATTTGCTCTCATATTTTAAATGAATACCTCGAACTGTTCTGCGGCAGTAAAATAAAATATGGATAATTTGTTTGCTATTTTGGGGGAAAGGATCGAGTCTTTTACTCCAGGAGTTTTAGGTTACAGTCATTTTCAAGAGGAGGGCTGTGAGGTTGCTGCTGCTGTTGAAACACTTAAAAAAGTGAGGATTAACAAACATACAGTGTGTTCTGGGATCCTGGCTCTGGAGGGGTGAGTTCCCCCCCTCCCCGAGGATGACTAACAGCAGGATGTGGGACATAATTTGCATGTTCTCTGCCTCTGCTGCAATCATTTGTGTATTGGATACTTGAATTATACATTACACAGAAGGTCGCCCACTTGCCAAGCTGACAGCCCTGCTGAGTAGAGCACAGCCCTGGACAGGGGGCTGATGTTATTTCAAAAGAAATGCTCAGTGCTGGGCTGAAAAAAAAAATAATAAATGAAATAGTTCTGTGTATGAGAGTGGAATTTGTCACTGAATACTTTGGGGATTGTTTGCTCATTCTGACCATGCTCCTGCTAGCTTCTGACTTTCACCTTTTTTTTGCATCTGCTCCTGTTTTTTTCCTGAGGTGGGTTTGATGCTGCTGGGAGGTGACACAAGACATCCCTACACACTCCAGTGCTCCCTCTCCCAGGAGACAGTGGCAGATCCCCCCTGCTCTGCCTGCTGAGGCTGCCTTTGGTACTTCACAGAAATCCCAGGGACCAGAGAGGGTCACTGGTGCCACCTCCCTACTCCAGCAGGGCCATCCCAGGGCATAGGAGTGCATCCTGAAAATTCTGGAATATCCCCAGTGAGGGAGACTCCATCCCCTCTCTGTTCAGGGCAGGGCACTGCACGGGAAAAAAGTTCTTCCTCGTGTTCAGGTGTGTCAGTTTCTATCCATGTTTTTTTGTCCCTGTTTTCCAAAAGGAGACAAGAGAGGTCCCTGCTCTCATTGCAGCCTGCTTAAACTGCTCTTCACAGGGGTGCTTTTTCTGCTGCCCTGCTCAGAAAAAAAGCCCAAACCCCAAAAACTCTAATAAAAGCCCACAAAGTCATTTTTGTGAATCTCCTGCCCAGGACAGACCTCACAGCATCTCCCACTGCAGCCAGCCTCTCTGAGAAATCATCCTTCACAAATTGAAATCTCATGAGAGAAGCGGTGATCACACTTTTCCCCTTCAAAATATTATTTTTTTTCTGGCAGTACTGACCGCAAGAAAACAAATGAAAAAAAAGGAAGTGATTCAAAGCTAAGTGACAGAGTGCACTCATCTATCATCTGATCAGCTTTCTGCTGGTGGTCACACTACCTTGCAGCACCCAGGCTTCAAAATTAAGGTCTGTGTCATCCCAAATTCTATTTCCCACGCAAAAATATTGGATTTAGTGATAGGTTTCAGTAGACCCTGTGCATTTCTTCTGCTTTGGCTTGGTCATGACTGGACAATCCATGGCAGTGGGAAACATTTTATCAAATGCGTTCTTCCAAACTCTGTTTTTTCAATTTGGGTCCATCAGAAAGATGTGAACTATTTTCTTTGGTATTTCCACTGAGAGCTCAAATCTTTTAGTTCAGAATTGTTCATTAGTCCACGTTCACATTTCCCCTTCCCTCCTTTTCCTTTCCCTTCTTTTGCCTCCTACAAAACCCACGGCTTCAAAATCTGAATCAAAGCTGCAAAAGCCCATTGAGAGCCTCTGAGCCTTTCCCTGTGGAATGACATTTCCCTCTCCCCATGCTCTGCTGGCTGACACTCAGAGCTTTCAACACAAAATGTGTTAGGATGGGGAATGCAGGAGCTGCTTATCTTATTGAATTCCCCCAGGGCCTCCAGGGCAGGTGGATTTCTGGGGAGGTGACCTCATAAACCACATCAGCAGAAAACACAACCTGTCCTCTCCCCTTGGAATTACAGTTGCCTGCTCTCCTTCTCCCTGAGCCAGGCTCCTGCCTGATGTAACTCAACGTTTTTCCTTTGAATCTAACCAAGTGTTTCCAAAGAGATTCCCAAGAAAACCATGAGCACTCCCAAGCTGCCCCAGGTGCAGTGCTTGGCATGGAAGGTGCTGTTGCCAGTGGCTCTGTGGCCCCCACAGTGACTCCATCCAATATTCCAGTGGATTCCAGGGAATCTGCACACATTTACTCCAGGCCCAGAGCAGAAATACAGATATTTTGTCACTTTATAAACAAAAGTCATCTTTTTTTGGCGTAATGTGCCATCCTCCTGTTTCTAAGTAAAAGATACATCACCAAACCCTCAGGGGGAAGGGCTGTGTGAGTAATAGCAATGGCACAGAGTCTGCATCCCAACCAGCGTGCCAAACAATATTCCAAGAAAATACTTCTAAGTTACAGGAGTTGCGTAAGGGTGATTATTATTTTTGAAGCACAGAAAACCAAGTCCAGTTTCTAAAAAAGCAAACACATATTTTTAGCCTTGCTGGTCTCTTGATCTCAGACTAATGAGAACCATCTGCACTGGGCCTGGCTGACGTTCCTGGTAAATAAGCTTTCACTGCAACATTCCAGATGTTTCAGAGGCTTCTCTGTGGAGCAGCGTTTGTCTCCCTGCCTGTCAGTCTCCCTTTCTGCCTTTCCTGTCCATGTTTACTTCAGGAATATACATTCCTTCAGTAAAAAGTTTTGTGTTAAAAATAGCTGCTCAGGATTTGTTGGCTGATCTTCGTTCGGGTTCTTGCTCACCAGCAGAGAATGGAAGCTTTTGTTCCTTAGTGCCAATGTTGAAAGATAAAATTGGAGATTTGGGAAAGAAGCTGTAAGATTTAGACGAAAAAACAACAACCCAGAAATCAGTTGGAGATGGATTTCTACCTCATCTTGATCCCTCTGTGGATTCCAGCTGTTGAGCAGACACGTTTCTTTTGGTATTGAGAAATCTAAATGTGACCAACTTTTACAGAATACACAAATGTACTTTTTTCTGAGCAAGATATCTCGCTAGCAAACCTTTGCAGCTCATTATATAAAGGAGTCCTGTGGTTTGCTTTGCTGCCTCTGCTGTGATCTATCCTGGTACTGGATGTTTCCTATGCAAAAAAAAACATCCCCAGACAAACGGGTCACTTTTTGTCCCAGCCAAGCTAAGCTGGTGGAAGGAAAATAAGGGGATTTAAAACCCTCCTTTGACCCTTCTGTTATCTCCACCTGGAGCCTGCCTGAAATCTGATGTGTTACAGCTTCATTAATGCTGTAACTTGGGCTGGGGTTCAATTAGATAAGAAAAGCTCTGGTGTCAATCCTCCTCCTCAGGTCTGTGAGCTGCTGTCTGTGTCCTGCACTCACACTGCTGCTCAGGAGCAATGAATCCTCCCTCAGGAGCAATTACCCCGGAGAAGGCACTCCCCAGAGGGTCATTCCTTTATTTTAAAAACTTCGTGTCACTGCCCCAGTGTAAAAGCTCTGGAAGGCACAGGAGAGCCTGTCTGTTTTTTTTCTGAAGGATTTGGGGCTGCGAGGCTCCTCAGTTCTCGGCTTTAAGTGGGGCATTGTGATGGCAATTGCAGCAAACTCTCATTTTCCGACGTTCTGTGGGCTGGGACAGAGTTTTAGCAAGCGCTCCTTTGTTCTTTTGTTGCCTGTTATCAAATTTGTTTCATAACAAAGGTTTCCTGAGCTTGGGGGTTTTGTGTGTGTTAATACTGGTAATATGGTTTAAATATTCTGATGATTCATTTTCACTCCAGAGAGCTGAATCAGCCATGTAGAACATAACTTGCTTCTCCCAAACCGTTACCTTTTTCATCTTTTCTCGTCATTTCTATAAGGGGATGATTCATGTTCCTCTTGTATTTACCATTGGAGAATGTGCCCCACTCCTTCAGCTATTTTCACTTCTTGTTCCTCTTTTTCAAGAAAAAAGAAAAATGAAGAAGAACCAAAAGTGATTGTTGATCGATGAGGCACATCCCACTGGTGAACCTGGCACGTGAGCTAAATCTGAACTGGACAGACAAGAAAAAAAGAGGAAAAAAATGCCTTGAATTATCAAATTGATCGGAAGCCAAATTGAGAAATTCCACCCTGGCTCACATTTCACACATTTTTGAAATCCTGTGCGTTCGAGTCAGGGGCTCTGTTCAAATAAATGTGCTCAAACATAGCCAGTGTAATGTTTTGGGTTTTTTTTGCATGTTTAACAGAAGTCCCTTTTGTTACTCAGTTATTCAATTCGAATTTGCTTTTTCTCCAGCCTGGTTACTGTTGTGACTGGCTCAAACCATTAACTAGGGGTTGGCAGTATTAATTATTGATTGACCTGATTACACGAGAGCATTCTCAGAGATGGCTGTAAGATATATAAAAACATAAGGAAATAACTTTGTCAGGCCTTGGGAAAACACTTGGGAGTCTTGTCCTCAATTTCCACGTGAGACACAGTGGTGAGATCAGTTTTAAACTCAGAGAGCATCTCTTGCTTTCCTTCTCTCACTGCCAGCCTCACCAGACCCAGGGTCCCACTCCAGGTGAGGTTGTGATGATCCAGGTGAGGCTGGGATAATCCAGATGAAGCTGGGACCATCCAGATAAAGCTGGGATGATCCAGGTGAGGCTGGGGCCATCGTGGGGCTCTCTGGCTGCTCGTGCCCTCCAGGAGATGCCACACTCAAGGGAAAGTCTCCCCCAGTTTTCAACCATTTCCATTTTAGGTCTACCCTCATCGCTTTATGGGTGGGTTTTTTTGGGATTTCAATGGGAATGGAGTTCTTTACAGCACAGCAGCTGTAAGAAACACTCTCTCAGACGTGTGTTCCTGTGAGCATCCCTGGGGCTGGGCCTCTCTCTAAACAGAGCTCTGGGTTTTGAGCAGCAGCCGAGGTGAAATCACAGCTGGAGGCAGACTCCAAGAGCCACAGGGCATCTGTCCACACATGTGGCCACCCCTCAGGAGAAACATCCCATGTTTGGGCAAATTCCTGCGAGCCAATGCTGCTGTGTGACCTCACTCCTCATCCATCCCCACCAAGAAACAGTTTGTCCAACGCTTCAGAGGGCAGCACGGAACTGGACTCACCTGGAGGTTTCACAGCAAGGCCACGACATCAGCTCAGCCCTGAGTTTTATCAAGTGGCCCCTGAGCAACGTGGAAGGGTCAGGAGTGATCATGACAAGACATTTCAGGGACAGAGAAATGGATCATCAGATCCTGGGTCTCAGCCCCTGTCCTCCTGGAGGGGCAGAGAGGTGACTCACTCTGCCCCACGTGTTCTCCTGTGCCCCTGGAAACAACACCCTGGGCCAAAGTTTGGCTTTTTCCACAGCCTAAAGCTTTTCCTATCCCAAAGAGCCAAGTGTTCTTCTCCCCTGTGAGTAATGCTGTGTTTTCACTGCCCGCTATTACACACACATCACCTCCCCCATCACATGAGGGAACCGTGTCATTTTGCAAACACTGTCACAAACTGCAGGGCCCAGGATGAATAAGCACTGCTGTACTTACTGACACAAGGGGATTTTTTAACAGTTATGGTTTAAACACCACGACTGGTTATGAGCACCTTGGAAGCTCAGACTAAGAAAGCACAGAGAAAGGAAGGAGGGTAAAAAAGGGATTCAGCTGGAGCATGTGCAGTGTAATATCCACTGGGATTTCTTTGTGCCTTGCTTTCCTTACAAGTTTCTTTACTTTTTGACAGGCTCTCATGAAGGGTCACTCTTGGGTCCTCACACTGAGTTACTCCATAGTCCAGGAATGCAGGAGTTGTGTTTTTTGATAACAGAAATCTCATTTTATTTCGGACAGTTTCCAGTTGCTTTTGCTGTTACATCCTCCCTTTCAGCAAATAAACTCTTTTAATGCCATTAGATGTGGGACAAATTCAGACCTGGAGGATGGCAGAGGTGGCACAGGTGAGCAGTGGAAGTACAGCAGGAGGATTTCCATTGATTCCTGCACTCAGCACAGGACTTCAAGAGGAGATAGAAATGCCTTTCCCTCAGCTCTGCAGCTTTCAGCCCTTAAAATCCTGCATCATCCCAAGCTGGCTTTATCCCCCTGAAATTATTTGTGAGTTGGGAGAAATTGTTATGTGTGAACATGAAATTCTTTCCCACAGCTGGTCACACTGGCTTTACAGACCCTTCCCTGGTGGGAAGAGATGGAGCTCCAACGAGTGGAGAACAGGTTTGTGGTGGCTCCAAGACAGGGAAAAGATGCCAAACTCCAGCTCTATCCCTTCCACTTCTGTTCTGACCTAATGGGCAGAGTAATCCCTGGCTCAACATCAGCCTCTCCTGTGTCACGTCTGTTTATGAAGCCTTCACCTGGCTGGAAAGATAAGAACAGAAGAACAACCTGCAAACGGCAGTGCCTCAGCGGCTCTTATCTCAATCTTTATGAGAATGGATGGTTCTGGGAATCTGAAGCTCTTTCAGAGTCACTGCGCCCACAAAACGCTGACATCACCTGACAGGCAATAAACCCAAGGCTCATGTTTCTGGGGAGGAGAACACGCCTCTCTCTGCTCCTTGGTGTGAGCTACGTCATTTGTTTTTTATTCAAATTCAGCCTCCTCCCACGGAAGCCTTGCCTTGCCCTAGCAGCCATCAGGAGATGTTATTGAGAAAAAAACCCGTCCCAGCAATAGGAAGAATAATTTCCCATAAGTATATTTTATTGTGTATCTAATGCCTTTCATCTTGAAGTATGAGAACTTTACAAATACAGCGATTTTATTGAATAAATACCCTTATGCCTGGTGCAAGGCATGATTCATAGCAGATTAATAGAGGCAATTAAATGTAAGATTAAATTGCCTAAACCATTTGCCCTACTAAGCTGATCCCGGAGCTGTGAAGTGTATCAGTGCCACTAATTCCCAGAGATTTTCCTTTGCAGGCAGGTATTTAACGATTTTGAATATCAAATCCAAGGTATCCCAGGCTGGCTCTGTAATGCCTGTAATCATGTTAAAACGAAGCACTAAGCAACTGGCCCGAGGCAGCTCGGTGAGTCACTGCAGGAGAAAGCAGAACTTGGGATTTGTAGGAGCTGCTCCAGCAGAGTGGAGCCTTGCAGAATTGGGATGGGGGACTGTGCACACTGCAAATCCTGGTTTTCAGGCCATGACAAGCATTTGGTGGGTGCTGTGGCAGGTGAACACGCAGGTCCAGGGTCGCCCTGACGCCTTAAGTTTTAGCTTTTATATTTTTTAGACTCTGGGCTGTTTTGGTGAGTAGTTTTAGGCTTCATACCCAGTGCTACGGAGCTCTCTTCACAGAGCAGGGACACAAAACAATTCCTTCTCCACTTTGATACCAGGACAATTTCCAAGCCCCAAACAAACCAGGGTGAGGGAGAATGAAAACGCAGGGTGAGCTTACCTAAGGTGGAGCTGGAATTGGCACAATGTACTGCAATGTGCTGCTGATCAGAACTTGTCCAAAGTGTGAGCCCTGGTGGCCGGTGTCCTTCTGTGCCCATTTTGGGCTCCCCTTGGGTGTGTCCGCCGGGCTCTGGCACTGGCCCAGCTGTGCCCAGTGAGGCCTTGGAATAAATCCATCTTTGTGCGTCTGCTTTGGCTGGGCTCTGCTCCAGACCAGCCTCCTGAAGGCATCAGCAGCATGGGTGCTGGCTCTGCAGAACTGGTGACAAAGCCCAGCTGCAGGTCTGGGACCCTCACGTTTGGGAGAGTTTGGAGCCACAGCACCAGGGGAGCTGGGAGCTCACAAAGCAGCTCCTGGTGAGGAGCCCAAGGTCCAGGCAGTTGCCCACTGTGCTTACACTCTTTGAAGGACTGGCAGCACCGGAGCAGCCAGCAGAGCAGCTGGTGCAGGCAGGGGAAGCATGAGCTGAGATTTCTGCAGGCAGGGCTGAAGAAGGGCTTTTTCCATATTCCCTAGCCCATCAAGGTCCTAGATGTGTCCTGTTGAAATATCTGTTCAAACCCCAACTGTTTTCACTTGTGGCCTCACAGAAATAAATATGCCAAATTTTCCAGTCACTCTGGAAACCTCCATGAGAGAGACCTCAACCAGAGCTGTTCTCATGCAGTTAGGACTTACCTCCTGCCACCCTATTCCCCCCTTCTCATCCTGCTCTGAGAAGGAATTTGAAGGCATCTGACTTTGCCAAACCTGGCAAAGGGTTAAATCTTGGGATTTAAATGCATAAAAAATATGTTTTTCCATTTAGTGTGAGTCATCAGTAATTCATATGTGTGGTTCTATTTATGGTGACCTTTCATCTCTGAATCCTCTTTGGTTTTCCCTTCTTTTTCTTTCTCTCGCTCCGCTTCCCTTCTTCTTCCTTCTTGCATCTTTTTAGTTCTCTCTCGTCCCTATGTATCTTTCCTTTCTTTTTCCTCTGTTTTCTTACAATCTGTTCCTCTGTAAATCTGTCTAAATAGTTTCAAATGAAATGTTGGTGTGAAACTGAATTCCAGAGAAAATGTTCACACACATGCTGAGAAATGCATCCAGCACCGTTTCCAATGTTTCCCCACATGCGATTTTTGTTCTGTGTCTCAAGTGCTGGCCTTGATACTTCATATCTTTATTCAGGCAAAACTTGCACTGAAAGTCAAGCGAATCCAGGCTGGGGTCTGTTCCAGTGGTGCCGTGACTTCTGGAGTGGTTCCATTTGATTTGCCATGGGTGACTGGTTAAAAAGCCTGAATACCAGTGTGACTGGGTAACTGTTTGGTGCAATGTGCCCGTTCCGCGCAGGGTTATCGTCACTTGTCACCAGCTGGGACACACCGCAGCTGCTGTCAGGCAAGAGCAGAGCTCTCTGCAGCTTTGTCCATCTCCAAAAAACAATCGCACCTGGCTGCCACTGGGACGGCCCTGGGGGGGTGCCCTGACGAGTGCCAGGACAGGTCCTCCGGTACTGCTGAGACCAAAAAAACCCAAAAAAAAAGAACCCAGGCTCTGCCACGCCGGATCAAAGTGCCATGAAGTCTTTCCCAAGAATCTTTAATGCTCACGCTCATGTCCCATGTCCTCATGTCCTCGGACTATGTTTTTGGCAGAG
>CM031869.1:2113929-2128688 GCA_018697195.1 Certhia americana | reverse complement strand
CACCTGCAAATCCTGGGTCTTCAGGCCTGACAGCATTTGAGTGGGTTGATGTGGCCAGGTGAACTGCGGTCCAGGGTGCCCTGAGTGCCGCTAGAGTATTCAGACTTTAATATTTTTCAGACTCTGGGCTGGTTTTTGGTGAGTAGTTTTAACGTTTCATTATCCAGTGCTACTGAGGCTCTCTTCGACAGAGCGCAGGACACAAAACAACTTCCTTCTCCACTTTGATACCAAGGACACACTTTTCAGCCCCAAGAACATAGCCAAGGTGAGGGAGAAAGAGGAACCAGCAGGAGGATGGAGCTTACCCTAAGGTGAGCTGGATTTGCACAATGTGAACTGCAATGTGCTGCTAGCTGGGAGCAGAACTTGATCACAGTTGGTTGCCACTGGTGGCCCTGGTGTCCATTCTGGCTATGCATTTATGTGGTCTCCCTTAGGATGTGTCCCCACCGGGCTCCTCGCACTGCCCAGTGTGCCCTAGTGAGGCCTTGGAATCAATCCCTGCTTGTGCTTCTGCTCTGGCTGGGTCCTCTGCTCCAGACCAGCCCATCCTGAAGGCATCATCAGCATGGCTGCTGGCTCTGTCAGAACTGGTGACAAGCCCAGCTGCAGGTCTGGGACCCTCAGACTTTTGGGAAAGTTTTGGGACCAGCCAGTAACACAGGGGGAGCTGGGAGCTCACAGGGCAGCTCCTGTGTGAGGAGCCCAACGGTCCCTCGCAGTCCCCCACTGTGCTTTACACTCTGTGAAGGACTGGCAGCACCTGGGAGCAGCCACATGAGCAGCTGGGGCAGGCAGGGATCAGTGCAGCTGATATTTTCTGCAGGCAGGGCTGAGAGAAAGGCTTTTTCCATATTTGCCTTGAAAGCCCATCATAGGTCCGATGTGTCCCTGGTTTGAAATATCCTTTACCGTGTTCTTCCAACACCAACTTTTTCACTTGTTGGGCCCACAGAATAAATATGCCAAATTTTCCGCTCACCTCTGGAACCTCCAGGATACAGAGACCTCAACCCAGAGCTGGTTCTCATGCAGTTAGGACTTACCCTCCTGCCACCCTATTCCCCCTTCTCATCTGCTCTGAGAAGGATTTGAGGCAGTCTGAGCTTGGCCAAACCCTGGCCAAAGGGTTAAATCTTGGGATTTAAATGCATAAAAAATAATGTTTTCATTTTAGTGTGAGTCATCAGTAATTCTATATTGTTTGTGTTCTATTTATGGTGACCTTTCATCTCTGAATCCTCTTTTGGTTTCCCTTTCTTTTTCTTTCTCTCGCTCCATCTTCCCTTCTTCCTTCCTTGCTTGTATCCTTTTTATTTCTCTCTCTCCCTATGTATCTTTCCTTTCTTTTTCCTTCTGTTTCTTACGAATCTGTGCCTCTGTAAAATCTGTCTAAATATTTACAAAAGGAAATGTTGGGTTGTGAAACTGAATTCAGAGAAAATGTTACACATGCTGAAGAAATGCATCCAGCACCGTTTCCAAATGTTCCCACATGCATTTTTGTCCTGTGTCTCAAGTGCTGGGCCTTGATACTTCATATCTTTATTCAGGCAAAACTTGCACTGAAAGGGCAGTGAGATCCAGGCTGGGGTCTGTTCCAGTGGTGCCGTAATTCTGGAGTGGTTCCATTTGATTTTGGCCATGGGTGACTGGTTAAAAAGCCTGAATAACCAGTGTGACTGGGTAACTGGTTTGTGCAATGTGCCCGTTCCAGGCCAGGGGTTATCGTCACTTGTCACCAAGCTGGGACACACCGGCATCGCTGTCAGGCAAGAGCAGAAGCTCTCTGCAGCTTTGTCATCTCCAAAAAAACATCAGCCTGGCTGCACTGGGACAGCCCTGGGTCCCTGGAAGAGCCAGGACAGGTCTCAGGTCCTGCTGAGACCAAAAAAAACCAAAAACCAAAAAACCCCAGGCTCAGCCACGCCATGATCAAAGTGCCATGAAGTCATTTTCCCAAGAAGTCCTTAATGCTCACACTCATGTCCTCATGTCCTCATGTCCTCGGACATGTTTTGGCAGAGGAACAGGGAACTGTTTAAGCCCCGGGGATCAAGGGAGTCGGCAGTGGGTCCCATCTGCTCACAGAAAAGCGTCACCTCCCACCCCCACACTCCATGCTCATGTTTCTATTCTTACCCTGACAAAGGCATCGTGGCCCCGGCGCAAACAGGGATTGTTTTGGAGGAAGGGGTTAAATTTGTCTTTCCTGGCTTTTGTTAGGACAGGAAAACGAACCCTTTAGCAAGCCATTCAAGTCGGTACGAGCTGCTAAAAGCCACTTCAAGACTGATTTGTATTCTGCTTTCTTGCATTCTTATGGTAGGTTTATTTAAGAGAAGAAAACAAAAATAAAGCAAGGAAATAGCCAGCCCTCGACTGTGAGTGATTAAGTACACACTGCCACATGTGATGAATTTTTTTTCTTCCTGATTTACAGCGGGTATAAACAAGACCAGATTCAAAAGTCTGACAGTTACATAAGTGCATCGAAAAGCAATTATCATTGTTGTGGAGGTAAATTCCCTTTGTGCAAAGGCCTCCGTGGAGTGTCATCCCTGAGCTCAGAGCAGCCAAGGTACCTGGCTCATATTCATTATTTGTGTGCTGCTGGTTGACATCATGATGAGAAAAGTGGATCTCATTGAGAGCACATCGTCCCTTGGCTGGGCAGGCTTAGAAATTTCTTTAAGCTCGGGAAAAATTGAAGATGCCGGACTCGGGGGAAAAAAAGTCTGTTCTTTAGATTTGTGGGACACTGGGAAGAGTTTAGGACAAGTAGAGAAAAGCCTGTCAGTGGCACAGGGATACCTCTGAGCCAGGCAGGGGGTGGAATAGATGCTCTTTATTCCCTTCTAGCCCAAACTATTCTGTGATTTCATTATTCTAAGGATGTCCCCAGTTCCTAATCCCACAGGGGTTCTCCACTGTGACTGGACAGACTCTTTGCCTCTCCCATGCTCCTGCCTGTAGATGCCTTGAATCTCTCCCATTCACACTCCAAGGGAGAAAAGTGAAGCGATTCCTGGGTACAGTCCCACAGAAAGCTCCGTGCCTGAGGTTCCATTTCCTCCAGGAAAAATGATGAGCACAGCCCTGTCTTGTGGCCATCTGTCAGTGCTGGCTTGTGCTGCAAGACAAGGAATCCATCACGGAGAATTCCTGCTGTTCATCTCCTTAGAACAATCTGGGCAGGCTGGTGTTGGACAGATGATGTGCAAGGTCACCAGAGCTTCGTGTCACTGTGATATCACCTCTTCTGGGAGAACATCCAAGGAGGACAGCTGGGTCTGCTGCCACCAGGGGTGAGGTCCCTGTGGTGGGACATGTGTCACCTGCCCAGAGGTGACAGAAGGTCCTGCAGGGTCCCTCTGCCAGTGGGTGCTGGTGTGATGGAAAGCAGTCATTTCCCAGCACCCAAGTGTGTGAGTGTTCTTTCCCCAATCTGCTTCCAGCCTACTGCTGAAAGAACAATAAATAAATGGAATGAAAAGTGCAATCCCGTGTTTGTTTTAAAGGAACGTGTTGAAATAACAGATTCACTTTGAGGCTGCAGTTCTGGCAGGAAAACCCAGTGCTCAGCAGAGCAGAGACAATCCCGTGGGTGAGCCAGAGCTGGCACTCGCCCACCCGTGCCCTTGTCCATGCCACGTCCCTTGGGAACCTGGAAAACCCTCCAGATCCCAGTTAGACACAGAGCCTGGCTGGTCTGAGGTGGTCAAAGCCTGGGGGATGTTGGGGGAGACAGAAAATGTGAGGGGTGATGGGTGGGAGCCTGGTGGGGCAGGAAGGAGAGAGAGGAGCCCTGGAGTGAGGATGGGTGAGTGCAGGGGTGTCATTCAAAAGGAACAGCTGGAGGGGGGAAACGCAGAACTGCAGAATGGGGCGAGGAAAGAGCGGCTGGGAGCGGCAGGGCAAGAGGGGGATGAGGAATTGCTGGGGGAGAGGGCTGGGAGGGCTGGGGACACACGGAGGGGACACACGGAGGGGAGATAGAGGGAGGGGACACGCGGAGGGGACACACAGAGGGGACACATGGAGAGGGGACACACGGAGAGGGGATACAGGGAGAGGGGACACACGGAGAGGACACATGGAGAGGGGGACACACGGAGAGGACACATGGAGAGGGGGACACGTGGAGAGGGGACACGGAGAGAGGACACGGAGAGGGGACATGTGGAGGGCACTCACTGAGGGGACACGGAGAGGACACACGGAGAGGGGACACAGGGCGGGGACACAGGGAGAGGACACACGGAGCCGAGCAGGGGAAGTGGCAGCGGCGCTGACTGGAAACCCTGAGTAAGAAACACCCGAGTGGCTCGGTGGAAGCCGGTCATCCACGGGAAAAAAAGAAAACTTTTGGGAAGTGCTGATGCACCGAAGAGGGGGAAAAAAAGAGTCCAGGAGACCTCCCAGCAGTGCCCTGCCGGTTACTGGGCAGCCCCGACCCCTGGGGGAGTTCTCAGTGAGGAAAAGTGGACTTTGAATGGGACTGCTGCTTTTTTTTTTTTACCATATCCAAGAAACATGATGGGAACGACTGTCAAATATGTGTTTACATTACAAATATATACACAAATATATGTGTACACATATATATATTTATGTGTGGGTTTGTCTGTCCGCGTAGATGATCCTGTGCATGAATACAAATATATGTATGTGCATGCTCGTTCCTTTATACATATGTTTTAGGAGAATAATCACACCCTCGTCCAAAGCTCGGCATCCCCGCACTGCTGCTCCTTGCCTTGAATTCCGTGGGAAAGGAGGGAGCAGCCAGCGCAGGGGGGGTGGAAGGATGAAACCAGCTTTGGGGACATGGGGCAGAGGACAGCGACAGCTGGCAGGGAGGGAGGGGACCCAGCCCGAGCGCTGCAGTGCCGGCAGCAAACACGGAATGGTTCAACTTGGAAAACACTCCTGAGAGGATGGGGTACAACCTCAGCCCTGCTCTGCTGCCCGGGCTGGGGATCAGCACAGACCAGGGCAGGGTTCTGATGCAGAGCTTTTCATTCATATATATATATATATATATATATATTTATAAATATATAGATACACATAGAGACAGACATAGGCACATATATACATACACACAGCTATACATACATGTATGTAATACACATATATACATGTATGTTTATATGTATATATGTATGTGCATGTGTAGATATACACACACACACATATTTTAATATATTTATGGATATATTTTTCTATATTTTATCTGTTTATATATATTTATATATTTATACATAAATTAGATATATGTATATATTTATATATTTATATATTTATATATATGTTTATATTTTTGTACATTTATATTTTTATATATTTAGATATATTTATATATAGATAGATATATTTATAGACATATTTTAAGATTTTTTTATATATTTATATATATTTATATATATTTTTGTATATATATTTTTATATATATTTATATATATTTATATATATATTTATATATATATTTATATGGGGGGTTGTGTGCACTCCGTGTGTCTGCACACATCTGTGCGTGTACCTGTGTGCACGCGCGTGCACAGGCGTGAGATGCACAGTGCACACAAGTGTGCGTAGGTGTGACCAGCTGTGTTCGGGTGTGGGCAGCTGTGCATGTGGGGGTCTCACACACTCACACACACACAGACACAGACACACACACACTCTCACACACTCACACACACAGAGACACACAGAGACACAGAGACACACAGACTCACACACACATACAGACACACACACAGACACAGACACACAGAGACACATACAGAGACACACTCACACACTCACACACACTCACACACAGACACAGAGACACACAGACACTCTCACACACACAGACAGACACACACACAGACAGACACACTCACACACAGACACACACACAGAGACACACAGACACACACACACTCACACTCACACACAGACACACACAATCTCACACACACACTCACACAATCTCACACACACTCACACAATCTCACACTCACACACACACTCTCACACTCACACACTCTCACACACTCTCACACACACTCTCACACTCACACACTCACACACTCTCACACACACTCTCACACACACTCTCACACTCTCACACACTCTCACACACACTCTCACATACTCACACACTCACACAATCTCACACTCACTCACACTCTCTCACACACTCACACACTCTCACACTCTCTCACACACTCACACTCTCTCACACACTCACACTCACTCACACAATCTCTCACTCACACTCACTCGTGCGCGCCCCCGTGCCCGCTCGGGCTCGCGCGCGCGCGCTCCCCGATGACGTCACGCGCGGCCGAACCGGGCGCGCCCGCGCTGGCTCGCGGCCAGGGTGACGTCACCCCCACGGCGGCGGCCCCGCCCCCATTGACACCACGTGACCCTGCCCCATTGAGAAAACGCCGTCCGTGCGGCGCGGCCCCGATATAAGGGCGGGAGCGGCCGGGACACCGGGACACTCGGGGACAGCCGCACCAACCCGCACCCTGCCCTGCCCTCCCTTCGCTGCCCGGCCATGGTGAACCTGCGGGTGTGCGCGCTGGAGTGCGAGGGGCTGCGGGGGCTGCTGCAGGAGCGCGCCTCGCAGTGCCTCGTCCTCGACTGCCGCTCCTTCTTCTCCTTCAACGCCGCGCACATCCGCGGCTCCTGCAATGTCCGCCTCAGCACCATCGTGCGGCGCCGCGCCAAGGGCGCCCTGGCTCTGGAGCACGTCGTGCCCAACGAGGAGCTCCGCGCCCGCCTGCGCCAGGGGCTCTTCCACACCGTGGTGCTGCTGGACGAGCGCAGCGCCGACCTGGAAGCGCCCAAACGCGACAGCACCATGCTGCTGGCGCTCGGCACCCTCTGCAGGGAAGCCCGAGGCGCCCGGATCTGCTTCCTCAAGGGTGAGTGGCCCCGCGGGCTCCGGAGGGGTCGGGCCGGGCTGTCCCGCTCGCCCCCCGGCCGTGCGGCGCTCACCCCGCGCCCCTCTCTCCGCTCTGCTCCCGCAGGAGGTTACGAAGCTTTCTCCTCCGCCTGCTCCGAGCTCTGCACCAAACCGGCCGCTCCAGCCGGGCTCAGCCTGCCCCTGAGCGCCAGCCCCGCTCCCGGCAGCGCCGATTCGGGCTGCAGCTCCTGCGGGACCCCGCTCTACGACCAGGTGAGCGCCGGGGGGCAGCGGGAGGAGCGCACCGGGAGCTGCCCGTGAGCACCGGGAGCTGCCCGTGAGCACCGGGCGGAGGTAACCGGGGCTGTTCCTCTCTGTTGCAGGGTGGGCCCGTGGAAATCCTGCCGTTCCTGTACTTGGGAAGCGCCTATCACGCCTCCCGCAAGGACATGCTGGACGCTTTGGGGATCACGGCGCTGATCAATGTCTCGGCTAACTGCCCCAATCACTTCGAAGGGCACTACCAGTATAAAAGTATCCCCGTGGAGGACAACCACAAGGCAGATATCAGCTCCTGGTTCAACGAGGCGATCGATTTCATCGGTAAATGAGCTCTCTTTGCAGACCGCGCTTTTTCTGGGTTAATGTCCTTTGGGAAGTGATTTTTTTGGCATGGTTTTCCCCCTTATAAAACCTCCACTTGAGATTGGGGAGTAATACTCCATTTGGGAGATACACTCGGGGAGCATTTCCATTAGTTTAATTCTACTCACAGGCATAATCTTAGCTTCGTAAAGCTGTTTGAAATCTTGATTCAAGAGGCACTGGTCTTGCAGAAAAGAGTGATTTTAAGCGGATCAGTATTAAAGTAATCTTGCAAGACTGCTAAAGTGACCTGGAGGAGCTATTAGTATAATTGGAATTGGAGCCCGAGTGAAAATAGCTGCTTTCCTCAGGACAAAGACTCCCTTTGTCTCAAAAGCTCCGGGTGCACCTATTAGGCTAAGGAAGGGATGGATTAAAGAAATGTAAAACAGCACTCTGTGCTTTTCCCACCTCTGGAAGGGAAGCAGTGAGACTTGTTTGCTAACCGTGTGCTTTTGATTCCTTCAGACTCTGTGAAGAACGAAGGAGGAAGGGTCTTTGTGCACTGCCAGGCTGGCATTTCCCGCTCAGCCACCATCTGCCTCGCTTATCTCATGAGGACCAACAGAGTCAAACTGGACGAAGCCTTCGAGTTTGTCAAGCAGAGGAGAAGCATCATCTCCCCAAATTTCAGCTTCATGGGGCAGCTGCTTCAGTTTGAGTCGCAGGTCCTTGCCCCCAACTGCTCAGCAGAAGCCGGGAGCCCCGCGATGTCGGTGTTGGACAGAGGGGCATCGACCACCACGGTCTTCAACTTCCCTGTCTCCATCCCAGTTCACACCACGTCCAGTGCTTTAAACTACCTTCAGAGCCCCATCACTACTTCCCCGAGCTGCTGAAGAAGCAGTGAAAAACGTGGCCAGGACTCAGACTTGCTGTCTCAGAAGTGCAATAACCACAGGGACAGTGTCGCTCGTGTTTTGTGGGGAGCTGTTCCCGTGTCCCAGAACGGTGTCCTCCATGGAGAGGAGCTCCCCCCATGCCAAGGAAACCAGGTGTTTCTGACTTCCCAAGCAAGTGTCTGGATGTCTACGCAGAGATCAAAAGGACACTGGCTCTTCCTGAGCTGTCCCTCCTTGTCTTCTGTCTGTCCTAAGCCTGCTCCATGTTTAGTAGCATGCTCACCAATATTCCCATTCCTGGACACTTTGAGCAACACTGATGCTGTCCCCTTTTATATGACAGTCCTATTTATTTATTTTTACTGTAGTGCATTGTTGTTGGGTTTTTTGTCCTTTTTTTTTTTTTTTTTTCCGCCTTCACAACGTAAAGTTTCATTTCTAGAGAAACCAAATACCTCAGTATTTTTTGGTACTATAATACTGTGTGTGTATATCTGTCAGCTCTTCTTGTTTCCCAAGCACTGACATGAAAGCACCAGGCGAGTGCTTTTTTTGAGTTGCCAAGAGTTGTATGTTTGCTGGTTTATTTATGATGTGAAATAATATATTTCTTCTTATGAAGACATAGTTTTGTTACATGATTATAACTTTTTTTATACAAACGGAATAAATTATGGTATTTCTATTCATCTGGATTACATATTCTTTAAAATACTGCATTTCACAGTCCCAAAACTCATGTGGAAGCTCTAGGGTGAAGAGCTGTAATTTTCAGCTCTTCTGGCCTCGGGTCTTGACTGAGAAAAATGGGTTTAAACAACATAATTGACTAGAAACGACTGCAGGTTCTTAACCTGAGCTTTTCTTTGTCCCCATGTAATTGTGTGCAGTGGCAGGGAGCCAAGGCTGGCTTCTCAGCTGGGAGTGGATTTGGCTGCCCTGATGGCTGTAACAGTCTGAATCAGCTGAGACTTGGGCACTGGGCTACAGTGAATTTAAAATAGTCCTTCTCCTAAGAAGGAGGAATAAGCTTCCTTATTCCTTGTTTACTTTTAATGCTTGAAAGGTTAAGTCTAAAAATTAACCTGTTAGTAACAGATCTCTTAAGGCCTGGCACAAACTCTGTTTTTCTTTTTCTGTCCCACCTCCTTAAGTCCTTTTTGCAACTCAAACTGCCTCTGATGCCTGGAGTGAGGTATTTGGCTGTAAACAAATCAAGGCATGACAAGGGATCAGGTAACCAGCAACTCACTGATTGTCTTACCCAGACCCAAATAAATTCTTTCCTGCTGGAGATTATCACTAGAATGACTTGGAGCTGGTGTTTTCTGTTGAGGCAGTGAGGAGAGTTGATGTAGCTCAGCCACAGCCAGGCAGGGCAGCTCCAGCAGGAGCAGGGGCAGCAAAGGGTGCAGGGTGAACAGTTCTGGGACAGAACTGCACCTCTCCTGGGCTCTGTGGGGTAGGACGGCATCCCTGCTGTGACATCCCCTTCCCAGGGAAGCTGATGGGTGTGGGATGCTGCTGGAAGCTTGATTTCCTAGGCATGATAATGCTGATAAGGGGGCAGGGATGCTGAGGCAGCAGCAGGACTCTGGGTTTCCCATACTCACTCCAGGAGGGAGCCACCAGTTCTCGTGTATCTGACAGTCAAAGAGTCAGATCCAACTTTTGCCCCGTCAGAAATGGTTTTGCTGAGGCACACGCAGCAGGTTCTGGCTGGAAAATGAAGGGATTTAAGCAGCTGTGAAGGTTTTTGTGAGCATAAAGCTCTCGTCACGCGGCAAGATGAGCAAAGCACCACAAACTCCTTCTGCAGTCCTGCAAGTTCCCTGGGGTATTAACGGTGCTAAAATCCAGGACTCCTCTCCTGGGAGAAGGTGCCCTTGAAGGACTGGATGATGCACTGCTGCCTCTGAAGCTCTTCCACGTGAGCTGCCCCTCCAAAGCAGCTCTGTCGTCAGCACCACACGTCAGCCTCACCGACTTTCAACCTGACACCAAGGGAGGGGAAAAAATGGAGCAGCTAAAAGAAGAGAGATCCCTGGGCACTGAGAAGTGAAGTTAGCAACTCTTGTTTTCCTGAAGTGTACCTGAACCTCAAAGTGAATATCCTCCTCAAAACCTGTCCGGTGTTGCAAATCCTGCAAAACCCCTTTGTCCATAGAAAATCCCTTGGCATGTTGAACCTGCCATTGCTGTCCTGATTAAATATGCAAGACTGTCTCTGAATACACGAGCCTTTTTACACCTGCAGTAAAGGGTGGAACAAACTTTCACCTTCAAAGCAAAGCAGAGCTTGTTCAGTGGAAAAATACAACCTTGGCATCGCTGGCCATGCAACTGATAAAAAAAAAAATCCTGCCTGTTAATCGCAATTCAAACAGAAATCCGCTCCCTGACAGCCGCGGGAGCTTGTTTATGTGTTTCTTGGAACAATAAAACTCATTACCTGGCAGCAGATCAGCTTTTATAACCTAAGCAGGCACCTGACAGAGGGGTGCAAAAGAGAGCTGCTTCAGCACAAAGCCTGCTGTGAGCAGCCAGCCCGGCCAGCGGGGCTGCGGTCCCTGCGAGCTGCTGAGCACTTCCAGCTCTGCCATCCCATGCCCTTTCCCAAATCTTTATCGGGATCCTTCTGCCGTTCCCTGTAATCCGACTCTGACGCTGCCCAGTCTCAGACTCCTGCGTACTTTTTGTGGATGGGATCGCACCCAAATCCCAAACTGCTCCCGGTGTGAAGGGGAGGACTTGAGGGGGGAGAGAGATCAGAGTGAGACTGGCAAATGTCACCTCAGTGGGGCAGTTTTGGGGAGGTGGATGGGGTCAGCTGAGGGGTGTGCTGGGAGCGGTGGGGAAGGAGCAGGTGATGCCTTAGTGGCACAGCCGGGCTGAACTTTTTGGAAGAATCTTCACTTCCCGCTCCTTATTTATCCTCCCAGCTCTGCTGCTTTGTTTGATTGGAATATTAAAGCACATGGTTCACCCCGGTCCGGGGCTTTAAACTCCCATTTTTCTGCCTCCAACTAAGCTGGCTGTCCCCTCCCGTGCTAGCAAGACTCAGCTGAGACCAGCCCGTGGTATCCAGTCCCCAGAATTCTGGCAGGCAGCAGGCGTGTGTGAGGCTTTCAGTTTGTATAAATCTGTAGCTCCCCAGTTGCATACATCCCCATGGAAACCACGAGGAGTTTCCCCTCGGTGAGGACGGCAGTAACATCACTTCCTGCTGCTGACAAACCAATTTGTCATGAAGCGATAAAAAGGCATGTTTTGTGTTTGCAGGAACTGGCTCCGGGCTTTGTTCCTCCCAAGCCAGAGGCTGCTCACCCGCCCCCAAGGCAAACAATGGCCATTGTGTGCCCTGCAGAGCAGCGATGGGGACACAGAGACCAGCCCTTCTGGTCCCCAAAAATGCCACCAGAACACCCCAAATTGTCCCATTACCCAGAGACACTGTTGATGTAAAAAAGTGACATAAACTCCGTGGCTAGTGGGTCTTTCTACTTTAATCAGGCTTCAATGTTACATTGCAGGACGTTTTCTTGGTCTTTGTTGTTAAAACCTCCACGTGTCACAGCAGCACTTAGCACGGCACCCCCAGATGTGTCCCCACAGCCCAGGGGTGTCCCTGGCCAGCCCACACGGGGACATAGAACAGGAGCCCTGCGTAATCCCCCCAGCAAAATGCAATACTCAGGGGGCTCAGCCTACCCAGTTATCACATGACAAACAGACCCAGAGCTCCAGATTAGATGTGTCTTGGGTAATCCCCGTGTCTCAAAGCTTTTGCCTGGTGTAATCAGCACTGCAGAGGTGCAGGGTGTACTCAGGCTTAGGGACTGTCCTGAATTAGTCACCCCAGGATCAGACTGGCAGGGCCACAAGGATGTGTGATGCCATGGTGTTAAAAAAAATTAAGAACATTACATCCAGATCACACAGAGGCAAATCTTGCTGGCTGGTTATCACCTGGGTTTTTTCTTCTGCCTGGCTCCAGGGTAGCAGAAAGGGCACTGAGAGTTGTTTGGAGGTGATGTTTTAAGTGCAGCCCACTCCACAATTCCACAGTCACACTGGGATGGGGAAGGAGAAAAGGTCGTGGTGTGTGACTGTCACAGTGTGGTGAGAAATCACAACTCCTCAAACCCCATCTAAACCTCTTTCTTATCCTCTTGCTGGTCCAGCAGCAGTGTCTGGAACAGATTCCCTGTGCAGCCAGGGAGACTCTGCCCAGGAACTTTGGCTTCCCCAAATCTGCTCCCACCCAAGGCTGGAGGGAGCTTGGGAAAAGAGTTAAAACAAATCCACTCGCGCTGGAAGAACAAATTAGCTCTGAGATTTGTGCTGTGTGTGGCTCCTCACAACACTGTTCATTACAGGGCAGAGCCAGGGGCCACAGCTGCTGGGGGGTGGCAATCCAGGAGTGGCATGGTGGGACCTGTTAGCACCCATCAAAGGTGTGAAAGGTTTAATGGGACCAAGGTATTAAAGGAGGGATTGGGGAGACTCAGAACTTTCTGGCAATTGCTGTGAGGACTTTGAGCTGCCTGAGGCCGTGACCCTGAGCACAAGCTTGGAGAGATGAACCCAGGTACTGAGGGGGAGCAGCTGAGTTGCTCTGCTGCTGGGCTGGGTGAAGCATTCCTGGTTTTGAGAGCTCCTTCCCACTTTGGAAGTGCAGTTGTACAAACCTGTGCCTGTCTGGGGAGCAGTGCCAAGGTCCTACCTGGACCTGACACTCTCAGTCTGGCACAGAGCAAGTTGGCTCTGTTATTGTAAGAAAACCAGCCAAAACCAGGGCAGAAAGCAGCTTTGGATTTGTCTTTATATGGTGTGGGCAGCCTGCCCTCCAGGTGTAGATCTGATTTTTTTTCCTTCGCCGTGGGATTTTTCATTCCCAGGGTTTTGTAGCTGCCCTGCAGAGCTGCTCTCCCCCCGGCAGTGCCAGGCTGGCTGTGCTGAACCTCAAGAAGGGGCTGAGGGTGGCTGAGGGCCTGGAGAGGTTGGGCTGGGGGTTTCCTGAGCAGGGTTCTCAAGCTGCAGCATTTGCATGTGTTTCCTGATGACTCTCCTTGGGCTTCCCCTTGCAGCCCTGGCACGAAGGGCAGGGGGTGAGCTCAGACACCGTGGGCAGCTCACAGCTCCCCTCCCAACACGGGGGTGAGCTCCAGGTGGGTGCTCAGTGGTGTCCATCCCTGTTTGGAGATTGGGGGTGTGCTGATGATCCCTTCAGGAGGCTGATCTGGAGCAGAGCCCAGCCAGAGAGATAGAAGCACAAAGCAGGGATGTTTCCAAAGGGCCTCACTCGGGACAACCTGGCCAGTGCCAGAGCCCGGCTGAGGACACACCCAACGGGGAGCCCAAAATGGGGCACAGAATGGACACCCGGCCACCAGGGCTGGACACTTTGACAAGCTTCCTGCTACCAGCAGCAAAATTGCAGTTCTGTGCAATTCAAGCTGCCACCTTAGGAAGCTACATCCTCCTGCTTTTTCCTTCTCCCTCACCCTATGGCTTTGTTCTTGGGCCTGAAGTTGTCCTTGGTATCAAAATGGAGAAGGAATTGTTTTTGTGTTCCTTGCTCTGTGAAGAGAGCTCAGGTAACACTGAATATGAAACCTAAAACTACTCACCAAAAACCAGCACAGAGGTGAAAATATAATAAAAAGCTAAAACTTAATGTACCAGAAAAGATGCTCGTGGATGTTGTACTCTGAAGGAATGCTGTGGACTCAGAAACCATGTAGATCTCAGCAATGGTTGTGGGTGGTGCTCGGATGGGTTGACTCAGGGCGGTGGAACTTTTTTTGGTGCTACGTTTGATCAGCCAGTTCATCGCCAGTTCTCCTTATTCTCACACCATTTCACGGGCACAGAAAAAATTAGCTATATTCTCATCAACGGGTTCTGTTATACACACAGCACACACCGAGGACGAAGGGGCGGCACTAATACTTCTCCCTAAACTATAGGGCTGCGTTTAAAAAGATAAACTCCCAGCGGAATCTGCTATGACCTATACCCTTCTACTGTGTAACCAATTGGCTACAAATTAACAGGTTCTTTAATACACAAGTATTTTTTTTGATTACAGTCCTTCTCAGAGCCAAATCTAACTCCAACCGAGTACTCAATAACCAAACTACCTTGTCATTTAGACTTTAGTTCTGAGGTTAATAATTTTATTGCAAAATTAGGGGTTCGTTTTTTTGTTCTTTTTTTTTTTTTGTTGTTGTCTCAGCTCAGTTGTGGTGGAGCCGGCTACTGATGGTTTTTTCAGTTCCCTTTTTACATGCTGGCAAAGAAGTGTTTTATTTTCAGTTATTCTCTAAATCTTGTTGAAACTTATGATCTATGGA
>CM031869.1:2092447-2113829 GCA_018697195.1 Certhia americana | reverse complement strand
ACCCCTTTGTTGCCATAGACAATACCCTTTGCAGGAATAAGTTCGAAAAAAAACATAGCACATTGCTGTCCTGATAAAAATGCAAGACGGCTCTGATACACGACCGTTGTTTAACACCTGCAGTAAAGGTGTGGACAAACTTCACCTTCAAACGCAAGCGCAAGAACTGGTTCGAAAAATGGAAAAATACAACAGCTTGGCAGCGCTGTCCTGGCAACTGATAAAAAAAAAAAAAAAAAAAAAAAAATTCCTGCCATGGTTAATACGTCCATTCAAACAGCAATTCCGCTCGACCTGAACATCCGCAGGGAGCTTGTTTACTGTGTTTCTGGTGGAACATAAAAACCATTCCCAAATGGGCAGCAACAGATAACAGCTTTTAAATAAACCTAAGCAGCACCTGAACAAGAATAAGGGTGCAAAAGAGAGCTGCTTCAGCCCAAACAAAAGCCTGCTGTTAGCAGCCAAGGCCTGGCCACGGTGGCTGCGGTCCCTGGCGAGCTGCAATGTAGCCTTCACACAATCTCTGCCATCCCATGAACCGACTTTCCCAAATCTTTTCGGGAATCCTTCTGCCGTTTCCAAACCCAGGTAATCCTCTGACTACCTGACAGGCTGCCACAGATCTCCCTACCCTGCGACTTTAAAAATTTGTGATGGGATCACAACCCCCAAATCCCCAACTGCTCCTCGGTGTGAAGGGGAAAGGACTTGAAGGGGGGAGAGAAGATCATAGTGGAGACTGGCAAATGTTCACCAACTCAGTGGGGCAGTTTTGTGGACGTGTATGGGTCGCTGAGGGGTAATGCTGGGAGGCGGTTGTGAAGAGTCAGGTTATGCCTTAGTGGCACAGCCGGAGCTTGAAACTTTTGAAGAAATCTTCACTTCCCGCTCCTTAATTTATATCCTCACCAGCTCTGCTGCTTTGTTTGATTGAAATGATTAAAGCACACGGTTTTAACCCCTGTCCGTGCTTTAAAAAAAAAAAACTCCATTTTTCTGCCGGCCACTAAGCTGGACTGTCCTCCCCGCCCGTGCTAAGCAGGTGACCAGTCGAGAAAAAAACCAAAACCGTGGTACCAGCCCCAGAATTCTGGCAGGCATCACGGCGTGTGTGAGCTTTTTCATTTAAATGTATAATCTGTAGACATCCCCAGTTGCATACATCCCCATGAAACCACGAGAGAATTCCCCTCGTTTGGAGGAAGGCATAACATCATCGTTCCTGCTGCTGACAAACCAATTTGTCATGAAGACGATAGAAAAGAGCATGTTTTTGTGTTTTGCAGGAACTGGCTCCGGCTTTGTTCCTACCCAAGCCAGAGGCTGCGTCACAAAACCGCCCCCAAGCAAACAAATGTGCCATTGTGATCCCTGCAGAGGCATCGAATGGGGCACAGATAAATCCAGCCCTTCTGAAGTCCCCAACAATGCCACACCATAAAAACCCCCAAATTTGATCCCATTACCCAAGAGAACACCTGATTGGGGATGGTAAAAAAAAAGTGACAGTACCACTCCGTGGTGGTGGTTCTTTCTATTTTAAAAAATCAGGCTTCATGTTACATGCAGGACGTTTTCTTGGTCCTTTAGTTGTTAAAACCCCACGGTGTCAAATGAGCATTGCACAAAAGGCACCCCCAGAATGTGTCCCACAGCACG
Source organism: Certhia americana (assembly GCA_018697195.1). Classification (NCBI taxonomy): domain Eukaryota; kingdom Metazoa; phylum Chordata; class Aves; order Passeriformes; family Certhiidae; genus Certhia; species Certhia americana. Next base: position 2,112,167 of record CM031869.1, on the reverse strand, counting down.
CAGGGGTGTCTCCTGTGACCGCCCACACGGGTACAGACATAGAACAGACCGCTGCGATAATCCCCCAGCAAAAGTCAAAATGCAAACTCAAGGGGCACCATGCCTAACCCAGTATCACCCATGACACCAGACCCAGAGCCCGATTAGATGTGGTCCTTACAATAAAAAAAAGCCAAGAACGAGAGTTTAAGAAAGACTTAGGGTATCCCGTGTCATACAAAGTCTTAAATTGCCTTGGTGTAATCAGCACTGGACCAGAGGTGCAGGGTGACTCCAGCGTCTTAGGGACTGTCCTGACAATTTAGTCCACAAGAAAATGATACCACCGGTCAGACTGGCAGGCCCACCAAGGATGTGTGATCTGCCATGGTGTTAAAAAACAAAAAAAAAAATAAAAAAAGAAAAGAAAAATTAAGACCCATTACAATGCCAGATCACACGAGAGGCAAATCCTTGCATGCTGGTTTCCCACCTGGGTGCTATTTTTCTTCTGAACCCTGGCTCCAGGGTAAAAGCAGAAAGGGCAACTGTAGAGTGACTGTTTGGAGGTGATGTTTTAAAGTGCACCCCTCCACAATTCCACAGTCACACTGGGATGGGGAAGGAAGAAAAGGGTCGTTGTGTGTGACTGCACAGTGTCGGGTTAGAAATCACACTCCTCAACCCCATCTAAACTCTTTCCTTAGCCTCTTTGCTGGATCCAGCCCAACGAAACAGTGTCTGGAACAGATGTCCCCCCTGATCCCTATGCTCCAGGGAGACTCTTTCCGCCCAGGAAACCTTTGTCATTCCCAAATCTGCTACCACCCAAGGTTTGGAACTGGGAGGCTTGGGAAATAGAGTTAAAACCAATCACACTCACGCGCTGGCAGAACAAAAATTAATGCTCTGAGATTTGTGCTGTGTGTGGCTCCTCAAACGACTATCATATCATATAACAGGCAGGCCAGGGGCCACAGCTGCTGGGGGGTTGACATCCCAGGAGTGGCATCGGTGAAGGACCTGTTGCACCCATCAAAGGTGTGAAAGTGTATTTAATGGAACCAAGGTATTTAAGGGGGATTTGGTTAGAATCAGAACTATATCTGGCATTGCTGTGAGGACTTTGAGCTGCCTGCGGCCGTGACCACCTTTCAACACAATCCTTTGAGATATGTAACCCAGGTACTTGAGTGGAAATCAGTGCATGAGACTTGCTCTTCTGCTGGGCTAGGGTGAAGCCCCAAATACAAGGTAAGAATTACCGGGTTTTGAGAGCTCCTTCCCTACGTATTGGAAGTGCAGTTGTACAAACACCCCTGTGGCCTGGTCTGGGGAGCGTTCAAGGTCCTACCTGGACCTGAACTACCTCATCCTGGCACACGAGCAATACGTTGGCTCTGTTATTGTAAGAAAAAACTACCAAAACCAGGGCAGAAAGCACTTTGGATTTGTCTTTATATGGTGTGGGCAGCGCTGCCATCCAGGTGTAGATCTGATTTTTTTTTCCATTTTCCAACCTGCGGTGCACAACAGAGGATTTTTCAGTTCCCAGGGTTTTGGGGGTAGCTGCCCTGCAGGGCTACTACAGCCCCCACTGAAGCATTGCCAAAGGCTGATGGGCTGTGCGAAGCCTCAAGAAGGATAAGCTGATAGGGTGGCTGAGGGCTGGATATGTTGGGGTGGCTGGGGTTGCCTGAAGCATGGTTCTCAAAGCTGCAGCATTTGCCCATGGTTTCCTAATATGACTCTCCTTGGGACTTCCATCCCACCTAACGCAGCCCAAACTGGCACAGAAGGGCCCCAGGGGGTGGAGCTCAGCACCGTGGGCAGCTAACACAGCCTCCCCTCCAACAGTAGGGTGACTCCAAGGTGGGTGCTCAGTGGTGTCCATCCCTGTTTTGAGATGGGATGTGTGCTGATGATCTCCTTCAGGAGCTGATCTGTGAGGCAAGCAAGCCAGAGCAAAGACAAAGCAGGATTTATTTCCAAGACCATCACTGTGCACAAAAAAGGCCCCAAGATATGCACCTGGGCAGTGTCAAGCCCGGCTGGGACACACCAAGTAGGGGGCCAAAACTTGGTGCACCAGAATGGACACTCCCTCCAGGCACAGGGCTGACACTTTTACAGTTCTGCTTCCAGCGGCACATTGCAGTTCATTGTGTAAGCCAGCTGCACCTTAGGGAAGCTCCATCCCCTCTGCTATTCCTAATTCTCCCTTACTCCTTTGGCTTTGTTTCATTAAACGAATGGGGCTGAACGTTTGTCCTTGGTATCAAAGTGGAGAAGGAATTGTTTTGTGTCCCTGCACTGTGAAGAGAGCTCAGTAACACTGAATATGAAACCTAAAACTACTCACCAAAACAGCCCAGAGTGTGAAAAATATAAAAGCTAAAACTTAATGTACCAGAAAAGATGCTCGTGGATGTACTCATTGACGGAGTGCTGTGGACATCAGGAACCCTGTTAGATCTCAGCCAGGTTGTGGGTGGTGCTCAGGCTGGGTGACTCAGGGCTGTGGGAACTTTTTTTGGTGTAATTTTTGATCAGCCAGTTCATTCCAGTCTCCTTATTGCTCACACCATGTCAGGGCACAGAATATGCTCTATTTCTCATCAAAGGGTTCTGTATAACACCAGTCCCTCTCATATCAATACATTTTCATCCCTAAACTATAGGCCGTGTTTAAAAATAAACTCCCAGAGGACTCTGATATGACCTATTACCTTCTAACTGTGTAACCAATTGGCTACAAATTAACAGGTTCTTACTACACAATGTATTTTTTTTTTTGAATTACAGTCTCTCTCAGAGCCAAATCTAACTCCCACCTGTACTCAAATAACAAACTACATTGTCATTTTTAGACTTCTAAGTTCTGAGGTAATTTAATTTTATTTGAAATTAGGGGTTTTTTTGTTCTTGTTTTTTTTTTTTTTTTTCTTTTTTTTTTTTTTTTTTTTGTTGTTGTTGTTCTCCAGCAGTTGTGGTGGAGACGGCTAATGATGGCTTTTTTCCAGGTCTTTTACATGCTGGCAAAGAAGTGTTTTATTTTCAGTATATTCTCTAAATTCTTGTGAAAATATGATCTATGGAAAAATTTTCACACATCAGACTTGTTCGTCTTTCAAATCTTGTTAAGGTTTTGTTAATTGGCAGGTGGGTCGTAACACCATGTGGTTTTAATGGCAGGTTTTTCTAATTTAGGGAGGATACAAATTGCAGATGTGCATTAATTCTAGCAGTCTCTCCTGATACTCTGTAATACTTGCAGATCAACTGGTAACTTCTGTCCTTTCTTGTCCTCTGCACTGAAATCTAGATGATTGCAGAGATGTATTTCAGGGATTTTTGAGTGATAACTTAAAAATTGCAGGTCCAGTCTTCTCTCTGTGACAGGGATTGGACCCATGGAAGGTTTGGAGCTGTGTCAGGAGGAGGTCAGGCTGGATTTTGGGAAAGGTTCTTCCCCCAGAGGGTGCTGGACACTGCCCAGGGAATGGGCATGAGGCTGCCAGAGCTCCAGGAGAGCTGGGACACCGCTCCAGGGATGCCCAGGGTGGGAATTTTGGGGGTCTGTGCAGGGCCAGGAGCTGGACTGGGTGATCCTGTGGGTCCCTTCCAGCTCAGGGTATTCAGTGATTGATTGTAAGAATCCATCCTGCCTATAAAATCCAGAAGGATGGGATCTCTGCTGCTGTTCAGCGATTTGACGTGCCCAGCACTCATTCACATTACCCAGAGAGACTGCTGATGTAAATAAGTGGCATAAACTCCGTGGTTGGTGGCTCTTTCTATTTTAATCACCTAGGTGCTGGTTTCAACGTTACATTGCAGGATGTTTTCTTGCTCTTTGTTGTTAAAACAAACCTGGAGTCCTCCACGTGTCAGCTGTGATAGCATCAGCTGTGAACTCAGGCTGTGTCTGGGCACATGTGGCATTTCCCCCGTGTCTCTGGGCTTTGCTGGGAGAGCAGGGCTCTTGCCTGATGCTCTGGGTGTCAGCCTGGAGGGGAAATTTAGCTCAGTTGTACAGAAAAATCCTTCCCTGGGAGGGTGGGCAGGCCCTGGCACAGGGTGCCCAGAGCAGCTGTGGCTGCCCCTGGATCCCTGGCAGTGCCCAAGGCCAGGCTTGGGTGGAGCTCTGAATAGCCTGGGACAGTGAAAGGTGTCCCTACCAGGGCAGGGGGTGGAATGTGATGATTTTTAAGGTCCCTTCCAACCCAACATCCCTTCCAACTCCTGTAATCTTGTCTGTGTGACAGCCACTCCCAGCTGAATGGGTCACACGTGGCACCTCAGGGCAGGAGATGACCCCCAGAAACACCTTTAGTCCTCACTGGTGGCTGAGAATGAGGAACCCGAGCTCTCAGGGCTTTCCAAGGTGCATAAATGCATCTTGCGATTAGCACAGGGTGAGTAGAACAGTCGAAAGGGTCAGAATTGAAACTCTCTTGGCTGCTGTAGCTTGGCTGGAGCCTCTGTTGCGTCACCAGGATGCTTTGAGCCGAAGGATTTCTGGCTGCCCTGGGAGCTGTGCGAGGAGCCAGCTGAACAGCGGGATCGAACAATAGTTCCCACCCTTTCCTACTGACGAGGAGGAACAGAAGGGAACAAAGCTGTTCGCAAGGAGAGAAAAAAAAAAAAAAAATATATATATATATATAAATAAATCCTTTCGGTCTTTCTTTTGCTCTTCCGACTGCATTAGGAGATTTTCCTCCCTCAGGGAGCCAGCAGACATCCCAGCGCTGAGCAGCCCCCAGATTTCAGCGCCTTTCCCTCGTTTCTCTCCATCCTTCAAACGCCTGTCTGCCGGCACCAGCGGGGATGGGTGTTTATAACTCCTTTTGTTCCTCTGTTTACAGCTTCCCTTCCAGCCTTTCGGGGCTGGCTGACGTCAGGATGCTGCATTTGGGCTCCTCTGTACTTTTATCTGGTGTTAATGCCTTCCATGAGCCGCAGGAATGTGGAGCGTGGGGAGAGGGGTCCCGGGGAGGGTGGCAGGGAACCGGCAGCGCTCAGCTCAGCGCGCTGCCCACCCTGCTGTCCCCGCCAGGCAATTGGCTTGCTGGGCAGCACCATGGTCATTTATGGCCTTGGAGAGGGCAGGACCTGCCCCCTGGCACCCTGTCTGTCTGTCCTGGCAGCTGGCACAGCCCCGCCTGGCACCGCCAGCTGCTATTTTTAAGGTGCCCAGGCTGCATCCCAAGTATAGCGCGCTCTATTTCTGGTGCAAAATGATCTTCCTGGGTGCGGGGGGTGTGGGGACTTTTTGTATGAAACTCATGGGTTTGGAGGCAGGGAGAGAGAGGGAAACAGCTGGGCACAGCTGGAAGAGAGGCAGGAGAAAAAGCAGGGAGAGCTGATGGCCGTGAAGGTCTCGTCCAGAGGGAGAGCTCTGTTCTCCAGTGCTCCTTGCCAATGGTTTGCTCATGGGTCAAGAATCAGAAAGGCCTGGGCTTGGTTTACAGCTGGGGTTTGTTGAGGACGCTGGAGAGCTTTGCATTTGTTTGAAATAGGCTGCTGGGCAAGTTTGAGATTCCAAAACATTTAACGAGGCTGTGAGGGATGAAGAGGGATGCTAAAAGCAGAGCTGTAAACTCGCTTTCGCCAATTTTGGACCCGTTTCTCCCTTCAGATTGATCAGATCTCAGGAGGAGCAGGATGCCATTTCTCCACCAGGGCTTAAAGAAATTCCTGAAAAGAATCGAAAGGAGTTATTGGTTTACTGGACACCTTGCAGTGATACCAAGAGGCCCCGAATAGCACTGCAGACTGTTCAGAGAGGGGATGTGACATTGCTGGGGTAGCAAAGGACAGCTCTGCTCCTCCCTCCAGGTGCTGGAGCAGATGGAGCAGGCCCTGCCTGGCTGTTCACTGCAGGAACCTATTCCCCAGGCAGTGCAGGGCCATGGTTTGGACTCCTCGGGGCTCTGGGTTCTGCCAGTGCAACATCTGGAACTGGAGGTCTGAAGTGTTTCCTCTTCCGAAGCACAGGTGGGCTGGTGGTGACACAAAGGCTTCTGAGCAGATGGAAAAGGATGTAAAAGAGTTTTCTTTAAGGCTTAAGAAGAATTTGCCGTTCTGACCTTTTTCAGTGCCTTCTAAGGACCCAATGCTGCAATGACAAGTGGCACAAAAATGTGATACTAACCACGGTGCTAATCCAAGTCCTGTTCCTGAAACCTGCTGTTCTCTTACCTCCACCCACCTGTGCACCAGGAAGGGCTTTTCCTCAGCCATAAATCTGAAGTGGAAATAGTTGGTGTTTCCAAAGCTGACAGCTTTTTCATTGTGATGTTCTTTTGGAGGAATATTTAGTGGTTTTGAGACTGGATGAAATGTTTCTGACTTGTGTTCTCACCTAGAGCCAGGCACTCATGTCCAGCTGGGGTCCTTCAGGGAGAGAGTTCTCTGTTTCTTAGGACTGTTTTCTGGGAGGTCTCCATTTCCAAAAACTGGTCCATGCTGAGCTGTGCAGTGCTGCAGATGGATTTCTGCTCTCTTACAACAATCTGGGACACTTCTCTTCCACAGGCAGGTGCTGCACGTGGTGCCACAGCATCTCCAGCTTTTGAGACTTTGTTCCTTATGGAAAGGGGAGGCACAGAAATGCAGTGGGGAGGAGCAGCTGGGTGCAGGTGAAGCTGCAGAGCTGGATGTTTGATGTTGGTGGATGAAGGATCCAGGCATTGGAGAGCCTGAAATCTGTCAGGTGCTTGCCCAGGGCCACTCACCAGCTCTGGCTGGCTTGCTGCTGCATTTCCCCCTTCCCCTGCACCAGCCAGTTTCCCTTCAGGAACACAGTTTAACCCTTGGAGAAGAGGTTCTAATTCCCTATTGTTTTGCCCTTCCCACCATGACATAAGTGGAGATAAAATATCACCAAGTCAGAAGTGGCACCAGTTGCTCTGGGCTGTTCCCCTTTCAACCTGGCTTTCTACCAAATCACCAGTCCTGGAGATCTCAATTTCCTCACCCTCTTCCTCCTCCCCTCCAGCCAGGGTCTCTGAAAGGTAGCTGAAGAGATGAGAAATGGCTTTGCAAGGCGTGTGGTGGCAGCTGAGCTGTCCCTTGTCACAGCAGGCTCAGGGCAGTGAGTGCAGAGGGGCTGTGCTGTCTGTCCCATTGCCTGGTAGCTGTTGTGATCTGTTTATCCTCTTGCTGAGCTGTAGGAACTGCTGCTCCCTCATGCTGCAGAGTTCAGGCGAGGTGCTGGAGCTCACTGGTTATAAAAAGTGATGGCCCAGCTGCTGTGCTGGGCACTCTGGGGGAGCAGCTTTACATCTGGGGGTGCAGAGCCTGTGTGGGGAGCATGGGGCATCAGGGGCAGCTCTGCAGATGAGCAGGAGCTGCCTGAGCCTGCAGCCTTCAGCCTGGAGAAGAGGAGGCTCAGGGGTGACCTTGTCCCTCCCAGCTGACAGGAGGGTGCAGCCAGGTGGGAGTCAGGCTCCTCTGCCAGGGAACAAGTGACATGGGACAATAGGAAATGGCCTGGAGTTGTGCCAGAAGAGGCTCAGGATGGACAGCAGCAGGAATTTCTCCATGGAAAGGGTGCTCAGGCCTTGGAACTGCCCAGGGAGGTTTGGCTCTCCATCCCTGGAGGTGTCCAAAGAAGGGCTGGAGGTGGCACTCAGTGCTCAGGGATGTGGCACAGGTTGGATTTGATCATCAGTGATTCTGGGATCACTGCTTGCCCAGGGGCTCTCGTGGCTTGCTCCTTCCTCCCCCTGCTCATGGGGGGGTGTGTGGGGCCCCTCAGCCTCCTGCTGCTGCCCACACAGACAGAGTGGCCGTGTCAGAGCATCCTCTGCAAGGATGCAGCAGGTGGGAGATGAACCAGCTGGGTGTGTTGGATTTCTCCTCTCACACAGAGGTGGAAGAGATGCTCACCAACAGCCAGGACCACCCTCAGGGGTGTTGGCTGTGCTGGGAACCCCCTACCTGACCCATGGGGACCTTTGGCTCCATCTCTGGGAGAAGTGTGAGTACCCCATGCCTCTCTCCAGCTCACCATCAGCACCGTGAGCAGCTGCATGCCTGGATCCATGCACTTCCCCTTCCCTCCCCTGTGTCCCCCTGGGGCAGGGGCTGTGTTTGTGGGGCTGAGCACAGGATCCCTGCAGCAGAGGGGCTGTGTGAGCCTTGCTGTCCGACGGTGACGTCGGTGCTGCAGGAAGGAACAGCGAGTTCCTGAGGGGACATTCCTGCCATAGCTCTGCGGGGCCCTGTCCCCTCCCTGCTCCCCCAGCTCCAGAGGCTGTTATTGAAAACCATTTCCATGGCACCTTTCCAGGCCCGTATTCCTTTTCACACGCCAGGGGTGGAAGTAAAGCTCCCCTCCCTGCCCCGGAGCCTGCATCCAGAGCCTTCTCCCAGTGGCTGTACTTTTCCAGAACGTGCAGGACAGAGCCCCACGGCTTCCTTGAGAGCTCCTGGAAAGCAGGAGGATGGCACAGGCTGGTGCTTGAACACAGGTTCCCCACAAGTAAAAGCATCCATGTCCTTGTGCCTTCACCCCTCTTGCTGCTCCTTAATTGCTGATTAAGGTCTAATGAATGTCTTACTTAAAAGATCTGTTGCTCTCTGCATTTTGCTCAGTTTTCAGTCTGCAAATATTCTCCTTTTTGCAGCATTTTTCATTTGCTTTGCACGAACACAAATGATTTTTTTGTCCAGCAGTGCTTCAGCAGCTGTAGGAAAGTCAGAGAGGGGAGAGTGTGTTCATCCCTGCCCCATCTGCCTCGTGGGGTTGGGTCTGGCTCTGCCAGCTCAGTGCAGCACTGGGGAGATGAGGCTGATCTCTGGATCTGGGTATTTCTGCCCTAGATAGCCACAGCCCTGAGCTGTCTGAGGGATTTTTACCCGCACAACACACACCAGGTCCCTCTGAAATGCAGTGCTTGAGGCTGAAACTGAAAGTTCGGAGAGAATTAGTCACTGCTGTACCCTGGAAACGTTGGCAAAAACCAGCCTCAAACACGGCGAGGGTTTTGCAATCCCAGCAGCAGCTCTGTGCCTCTCCTGACACTCAGAGAGCTGCTGGGGGGAGCACCCCAACCCCTTCCTCCTGCCCCAGACATCTCACAGTGGTGGCAAAGGGGTGATGAGGGTCTGGGGGCACAGCCCAGCACCCTCCTCTGCACCAGTCCCAACCAGTTTGGGGGTTTGTGTGGGGTGTCAGCCTTGTGGAACAGCACATGCAGCCCTGAAGGTGACAGGGTTTGGGTCCCCCACATGTTGGCAGAGCCATGGGAATGCTCTCCACCCTCAGTGCTGCCAGACTCAGAGTATTCCTGAATCATTTTGGGCGGAGAAGAGCTCCGAGATCAAGCTGAGCCAAATCCACAGAGCACTCAGTGCACTTCCAGGGATGGGGATCCAAACCTCCCTGGGCAGTTCCAAGGCCTGAGCACCCTTTCCATGGGGAAATTCCTGCTGCTGCCCACCCTGAGCCTCCCGTGGTCCAGCCTGAGGCCGTTCCCTGGGAGAAGAGACCAAACCCCCATCCTGCTGCACAACCTTATCCCAACCTCAGCTTGCAAGCGTCCAAAAACTCACTTGGGAAGTTTTTCTGAGCTGGACTCCAGCTGGTTTTTGGTGTCATTGCTGGCCACAGCCTTCCCTGAAAAGTTTGGCTCTCTTTGACACTCGGAGCTGCTGCTTTGTTTCTCCCCTGCCGGGGCTCCCTGCGGGGTGCTGGGGGTGTGGGGAGGGGGCTGTGGGGCAGGGGTGGCTCCTCGCTGTCCCTGCAGTGCTGTGGGGCTGGTTTGACTTGTCCCAGACCCGCAGGGCTCACGTCAGTGCTGGCACTGGGAGCCGTGCTGTGCTTAACCACCACAAAACATAGCAACGGCACAGCAGCGCTGGCACCCGAGCAGAGGGGGAATAAATAACACAAAATCAACATGAAACACAACCAAACGGGTTTTTCAGGCTTGCCTGGGCTTCACGGCACAGAAAAAGGCGAAGCTTCCAGGAAATGGATGAGAGCCTGTGAAGGGATTATTATGGATGCTCTGAACAATCCCACCCCTTTCATCGGGGAGTGTTTCAGGCAGTGCTGGGCTGGCAGGGCAGCTCGCTGGCCCTGCTGGCCCCTGGAACAGGCTGTGCAGGCAGGGCAGAGCCCTGGTGCTGCCCGTCCTGCCCTGCTCTGCCTCCTCCCCTGCCAGCTCTGACCTGGGCACTGCACTTGGGCACAGCCTGGGGCTGCTGAACCCCCCCCAAACCTTCACAGGAGCAAGGGGGGGAAGTAGGAGGTGAGCTACTGCCTCAGGAGAGAGGGTCACAGCCACAGAACAGTTTGGGGTGGAAAGGATCTTAAAGATCATCTCATTCCAACCCTGCTGCCGCAGACAGGGACACCTTCACTAGACCAGGTGGCTCAGATCTCCAGCCAGCCTGGCCTTGAAGGGGTTTTAAGTCCTGGAATTCACTTCAGAAGAGGGAGGAAATCTGTAGGGAGCTCCAGGGAAATGTAAAGTCACGTCTCTGTCACATTTGTCTCTCTGTGGGTCCAGCTAGGGGTCTGTGCCTGGGATCCTGATCCAATCCTGACCTGAGGGAGCTCAGGAGGGACTCTGGCCCACATCTCTAAGTCTCTGTGTGAGGAGACACCATCCTCCTTACCCCCAACCCTCTCTGGACAGGACTTTGCCTTACACCTCCTGCCAACCCAGTGGTACCAGTGCTCCTTCCAGAGCAAGGGAACTGGGGTCAGAATGGTAGGACAGGTCCATGGCCACGTGCAGGCTTGGCACAGGGAAGCTGCTCATCCTCTGTCCAACCTTCTGGGAGAAACCTGAAGAGTGTTTTGGGTGGCAGAGAGCAATGGGAGATGGAGAGTGGCTGCAGATGGGTCAGGGAAGGCTCTGGATCCTCTGCTCAGAGCAGGGTCCTGCCTCTGCCCTGGGAGGGAACACCATGACCAGGGAGGGAGGGAGGTAAAGGCAGCTCTGATCAGTCCAAGTGAGAGGTCCAAGACTGACTATGCAGCAGGAGCTGAGGTTAATGCTCTTGTAATTAGTAATAGAAAAAAAAAAAAAAAAAGTCCTTTAAAAGTTCCAGGCAGTCCTTTAAGAACTTGCTTGCACAACTGAGCTCTCCTGACCCTCCTGGCCATACATTCTGAGGCTTTGCTAAGTGCTGCAGACACGGCTGAGTGCTCCTGGGCTGACTGGACGTTTAGAGCCTCCCCCTGTGAGTGCCGGGTCTCGTATTTTGAAGCAATGCAGAGGAGGAGAACGGATCAGCTTTCCTTCTGTGCCTCCTCCCACATACCTTGGCTATGCTACCTCCAGCACTTCCCCTTCCCACACCGAGTGAGCTCTTGGCAGGTTACGTGTAGCCCACAGTGCAAATTTTATTTGCTGCTTGATCTTTTTTTCTGGACTTTTCTGGCATTTGCTGGGTAAAGCAAGGCCTTTTCCTCATCCCTGGGGCAGGTTTGTCCCAGCTGCGCCGTTTCTGTGTCACTTTTGTCACTGGAAAGTTCTCGGAGCTGTGTGTTCCCAGGACTCTTGGGAACAGCTTGGACAGCTCAAAGCTTTCACAGTGAAATCCTGGATGCAGAAGGAGGCAGGGAGGAGAAAACCAGGTTGTGACTCACTGACCTGCAGCTCCAGAGTGTGGAGGGACCTTAACCAGCCATCTGGAACCTGTTAGAGGAGGAAAAAACCAACCCAGGTGGCTCTTTTCAACCCAAATTCTGCCACCTGGGGGGGCTCTGCCGGTGTGGAGGGGTGTCTGGGAGTCCCAGGAAGGGGGTGCTGGGTGACCAGGCAGTGCCTGGTGTGTCAGTAAGCACGATGTCACTCGGATGTCACTCGGTGAGACGTTGCGTCAGCAGTGGTCACCGCAGAGGTGCCGGTGAGCTCAGGCTTATTCACACTAAAGTCACATCTGCTGCAGAACCTGCTGTGCCTTATCAAGGAGCTGAGTCTCCAGCACCTCTACACAAAAGACAGAGAGCACTGAGTCATGGAGTAACCTGTTAAAAATCACCCAGGAGTCAATGAAGGGGAGAGAGGGATGGAAAGAAGTCAGGCTCAGGTTGCTTGAGTAACCCTGCCAGGCCCCAAGCACCAAATGTCAGTGCTTTTATCAGCTTCCACTCACTCTGAAATATTCCTTAGCACATTTTCCACCATTTGTTTCCATTTGAAATGAGAGTCCACTAAATCCTGTGACTTATGGGAGTGATGGAGTGACTCATGCTAAGCCAAAGCAGAAGCTGCCCTCAGACACCTCACACATCTGGACTCCCAACCCTGTTTCAAACTGTTGCTGACTCTTAGCCCTGAAACCTGCAGCACCACCCACTCTTCCATGGCACTGAGGGATGTATCTTGTGTAATAAACAACGTATTTTCTAACTATGACAAGAAAATGTCACACCTGGATTTTCAGTCTGGTAGAAAAGTAGTTGAGAAGCTCCTTAAGTGTGATTTAACTTGTGGTAACGAGAGTCACAATCAGAGAGATTCATCTTGTCCAGCTTTGCTGTCACATTACACAGAAGTTTTTTTGGTTTTGTTTTTGGTTTTTTTTTTTTAGTTTCCATCTCATATGACAACCTCTAAAATAGCTGTGGCAAAATGAGTAAATAAATAGCTGCCAGGGGTTTAAATAAGGCTACCTTGCTCATTGTGTTTTCTGGAAGGATCTGTTTCCCTACACAGAAATCTTTTCCCAGGCTGAATTTAAGGAACTGGACACTCATCTGTGAATTCCTGGGTATTGTGAGGCAACAATCGTGGGGCTGAGGGGAGCTGCAGATGGGTTTTCTGTGGATGAGGGGATTGGATGAAGGGGTCTAAGGAGTGTCTCTTGCTGTGGACAGGCTGCAGGGAGTGCAGAGTCCTCAGGGCAGTGCCTGTGCACCGCTTGCATCCACTTAACACAAAATTCCCAGGTCAGAAATGGGAATGTCCAGCCTTGAACGAGTGAAAAGGGACACAGAAACATCACCCCGTGGTGCTCAGCCCCATAAATCCTGGAGCTGTGGTTGGGAGGTGTCGGGTACCACTTCATTACCGTGTCTGTAATTACAGCGAGTTCTGGCTGGCTGTGTCCCGTGTGTCTGTGCCCTCTGCTGGGCTGCACCACTCCGGGGAACAAATCTTTGGGAGCAGGGTGGGGGACTGCCAGTGATCTCATTTCATGTGGCCTCGCAGACATGCGGATTTGCTTTTCCTTTTGGTTTTCCGTGCCCTTATCGGGTGACATTTAGGTGTGTGTGGAGCTGCCAGCCGTGTCTGACAGGTCTGCTGTGGCCTCAGCAGGGACTTTCGTGTCCTCCCTGCCCTCTGCTGTCCCAGGAAAGGCTGTTCAGAGGAGGCAGCAGGTGAGGGATGTCTGCAAGGCATCCCCTCCTTCCTGCAGGGTCAGTGGTTATTGCTGAGAGCTTCTCCAATATCGGAACATTCCCCGGAGTTTTTGACATCTCACAAAACACTCTAATGACACCAAAGCTTTGTGTTCAGCTTTGTCTGGGAAGGACCCTGGACAAGGGACCCTTGACATCCCTGGAAGGATGTCACCTTGATCCCTTCATGAGGCTGATCTGGAGCAGAGCCCAGCCAGAGCAGAAGCACAAAGCAGGGATTTATTCCAAGGCCTCACTGGGCACACCTGGGCAGTGCCAGAGCCCGGCTGGGACACACCCAAGGGGACCCCAAAATGGGCACAGAATGGACACCCGGCCACCAGGGCTGACACTGTGACAAGTTCTGCTCCAGCAGCACATTGCAGTTCATTGTGCAATTCCAGCTCCACCTTAGGAAGCTCCATCCTCCTGCTTTTTCCTTCTCCCTTCACCCTTGGCTTTGTTCTTGGGGCTGAAAGTTGTCCTTGGTATCAAAGTGGAGAAGGAATTGTTTTGTGTCCCTGCTCTGTGAAGAGAGCTCAGTAACACTGAATGTGAAACCTCAAACTACTCACCAAAACAGCACAGAATGTGAAAAATATAAAAGCTAAAACTTAAGGCATCGACCCTTTTTCGTCTGCTGCTGGCTGCCTTGCCATCGTTTTTGTGCAGCCCAGAGCATCGTGATTCCCCTCCAGACACGAACTGGGAAGCACCAGCGGGACTGGGGGTATGCGTGGAACCACCAGAACTCGCCATGAGCCCCTTCCTGCGAGTTAACCGAGAGGAAAACTCCTGCTCTTGTCCGGCAGCGCTCGGCAGGACCATTTCTCGCGAAAGCCAAGCTTTGTAAATCCCTCTCCCGGCCGAGGCCGGGATGCGCCGCTGCTGCCCGTGCTGTTCGTGGGGAGAAGCTCCCCTCTAGCGGGGCATTCCCGCAGCGGCGCTCCCGGAGCGGAGAACGGCTGGAAACCCTGGGGAAAACAACCTGGGGATGCTGAACATGAGCCAGCAGCCGGGGGGGATCCGGCTCTGCTCCCAGGGACAGGGACAGGTGGAGAGGGAACGGCCTCAGGTGGACAGCAGCAGGAATTTCTCCATGGAAAGGATGCTCAGGAACTGCCCAGGGAGGTTTGGATCCCCATCCCTGGAGGTGGCACTCATTGCTCTGGGCTGGGGACAAGGTGGGGATGGGGCACAGCTTGGACTGAATGATCTGGGACGTCTCTTCCAGCCTCAGTGATTCTGTGGAAAATTCAAAGCAGAGGCACTGATAGTGTCTCTGCAGACCCAGCACAAGAGGGTCCATAACTGATTATATTATATTATATATTATATTGTAATGAGAAGGGTGATGATACAATTGGGTTGCTCAGTCCTTACAACTGTGTTTTCAGAGCATTAATTTTCTTAACAATATTTGCCTGTTTAATTCCCTCAGCATCCCGAGGGGAGAATTCAGTGTTGTTGTTATCTGCTTTTTACAGTGGGAGAAAATGCTGGAAAAGTAGGGGAAGAACATGCCTGGCAAAGTCATCCAAGGTCAGGATTCAAGTGATGCTGGAGGGAGCCTGAGTTGAATCAGCTGTGCTGATCTGTCACATCACTCAGCTGCTCTTCACAGAAAGAACAAAGTTTCGTTATTTTGCAAGTGGCCCTTCACGGAGTTGTGCGCTGGAAAATGTGAAGTGACTAAAATGTAACTCTTTGCTCTTCAGTGGCATTGTCAGAGTGGAAGGGGGAGGCACTCAGAGCATCCAAATTTTGGGTGAGATCATAGAATCATGGGCTTTAAAATCATCTAGTTCCAGGCCCTTGTCCTGGGCAGGGACATACTTTAAAGGTGTGGGATACAAACCCAGTCTGAGCACTGGGAAATGGAGGGGGTTTTGACCAGAACAGTGATGAAAACATTACTGAAACATTATTAATGAAAACATTATTCCTTCTCTTCCCTGGGGATTGGGCTCCCTCCAGTTTGGGGACTGAGGTTTGTGCAATGCTCTGAGACCTGCTGACCAATCTACAAAAGCAGCTGATTGTTATTGCTCTTACTGCATTTACCAGAGTTTGGGGAAGGAAAATAGTGGTTTGTTTTTTTGTTTTTTTTTTTTTTTTTCTGAGGATCAGACTGACAGAACTAAAAATATCACTGTGTTAACAAGGGCTTGCTCCTTGCTGCTACACACTGCTCCAGGTAGAGTGTCTCCTGCACCTTTCCCAAGCATCTCCTTGGCAGCACCAGGGGACAGGGAATTTTGAGGGCATCTCCATAAACCCCTGCTGAGCCCAGATGTGCCCTGGGCAATCTCACCAGCACTCTGCCTCTCTGAGGGCTGCCCTCATTTCTGTGTTTTCCATGTCTTGGGTTATTCTTCCAGAGCCTGCAGAGCAAGGGAGAGGAGAGGAATGCAAACCAGCATCTTCCTCCCCATTTCTTCTGGGAAAGCAGCCCCGTGCAGCTGTGCCAGCCACCTCAGAGTGCAAATCCTCTGTCCCTAGAGCTGAGGGGGGCGAGTTTAAGGGAGCTGAACCTCTCTTTGCTGAAGGGTTTTGGTTCCAGGCCAATAACACATGGTGAGGGTTAGTCCTGCCTGACAGATTCTTGGTGGTCTTGGCATGGAGCGAGTGGGTGAAGCTCGGCTCAGTTCTCAGCAGAGACAGATGTTTGTGATTTAAAAAAAATCATTACTACGGTCACTGCCAGCCAAATTGCCTGGAATAAAAAAGCCTTCCTTCAGGTTGGGATCAATGCATTTTGGCTCCAAATCTCCTTGGGAAATCTGTGCTCTCCATGATGTTTCAGCTGTGGAAAAAACATTATGAAAATTTAACCTAATTGTTTTTTTTTTTTTTGTCCAGAGCATGGCCCTGACACAGGAAGGGCCCAGGATAACGCAGGGGCTATTTTGGGGATGTGATGCTTGATAACCCTTTCCCTGCTCAAGACACTGTCAAACAATTCAGGCCAGATTTAAATACCAACCATCCAACCCTCCCTGGCGTTATCCTTCTTTTATGGGGGGAAGCTGAAGGGAGGGATTAAAGGGATTTGCCAACAGCTGCCCAAGAAAACAGAGAAACTCTGCCAGAACATCATCATCTGAACCTCTGTGGCTGTGCCAGCATCTGGGGCAGTGCCTGAGAGCCCTGTCCCAGATGGGCCAGGCAGGGACCAGTGGGATTTAAATGGGAAGGTGCCACACAACTCCCCTGGGTCCCCTCTCAGGGTTTTATCTCTTTGAGTGACATGATGTGCCCTTCTTGGAGCTCCTCCTCCTCCTCCTGGGGACAGCCTGGTGGCTGCTGGAGCAGTGGTGGGAGAAGATGGAGATTAAAGGAGGCTGCTCTGATCTCTTGGAAAGTTCTTGCCAGGAGGGCAAGGCCCAGCTGCAGAAAAAGGGCAGGGGTGGGGCAGCAGGGGTGGGGCAGCAGGGGAGGTACTGGAGGGTTGGGGCCGCAGGGTTGAGCAGGGTTGGTGCAATTCCTGCCCCGGGGGCCCTGTCCTGGCAGCAGAAGCTCTACACTTGCTGCCTCTGCACTCAGGTTCTCGCTGCACCTGCTCAGGTGGAAGCAACTTCCCTGTTGTTAGAGGGCTGGGAAAGCGGCCCCGTGTGTAACTCACCCTCCTCAGGAATGTGAGTGTGTCTGAGTATTTCCTGGGAACAAACAGAGTGAGATGCCTCTTCTCTTTGCCTTTGAGAAAGGCACTGATTTCTCTAACTTTTTGCAGCGCTGGCTGCAGCTCCTGTCTGCTCAGGATCCACTGGGAACACTCAGCACTTCTGCCTTGTGCTGCTGATGTTACCCATAGAATCATGGAATATCCTGGAAGGGACACATGGGATCATCCAGTCCAGCTCCTGCCCTGCACAAACCTCCAACAATCCCACCCTGGGCATTCCTGGAGCGGTGTCCCAGCTCTCCTGCAGCTCTGGCAGCCTCGGGGCTGTGCCCATTCCCTGGAGAGCCTGGGCAGTGCTCAGCACCATCGGGGGGAAGAACCTTTCCCAAAATACACCCCAGGCACAGCCTTTCCCTGGGTCCTGTCACTGTCACAGAAACTGGAGCCCCTGATGAGCTCTCCTGTCAGTCTCCTCCAGGCTGTGTAGGTTTGGGTTGTTGTTTCAGGGTTCTTATCAGAAACCCAGGCCACACTAATGATGCCTTCAGGAGGCTGATCTGGAGCAGAGCCCAGCCAGAGCAGAAGGACAAAGCAGGGATTTAGTCCAAGGCCCACTGGGCACACCTGGGCATGCCAGAGCCGGCGGGACCACCTGGGACAACACCCAAGGGGAGCCAAAAGGGCACAGACATGGACACCCGGCCACCAGGGCTCACACTGTGACAAGTTCGCTCCAGCAGCACAGTGCAGTTCATTGTGCAATTCCAGCTCCCCTTAAGACAGGCCATTCTCCTGCTTTTTCCTTCTCCTTCACCTTGGGCTTTGTTCTTGGGGGCTGAAGTTGTCCTTAGGTATCAAGGGGAGAAGAATTTTTTGTGTGCCTGTCTGCGAAGGAGAGCTCAGCAGCAATGAATGGGAACCTAAAAACTACTCACAAAACAGCACAGAATGTGGCTGTGAAAATATAAAAGCAAAACTGAAGGCATCACTAAGGCCCCCAGAACTGGCGGACGAGGGACACTGAAATGCATGTGTGAGGGCACCACTGTCAGCTCAGGAAGTTCCTCTGAAGGCACTCAAGTACAAGACTTGTCCAGCGCGCACCACTGAGGAGGAGATAAAAAGTGCATATAGCAGCCAGATAAGGAGTATCACATGTCCTGTCACCTCGCTCACACTCCCTTCCTCAGCCGAGGCTCCCAGCCCTATAACACCCGCTGGGTGTGGTGGGCAATGGGAGGCAGAAGAGCAGTGGTCCTGCAGAAGCAGTAGAGTTCGAGCGTGGTTCCTTTTTTGTTTGGGACTAGCCCTTATCCCAGGCTACCGAGCAGGAGCACACGAGTCTGCACATCGTAAGTTCCCCATTATTTTTGGTGCAGGTTTTCAGGGCAGGATATGTGTATTCATCTGTAAGTTCACAAATTCAAAGCTGCTGGCACTCTAAGTAATGATGTTCGGAGGCAGCTGTGGAGGAGGACACCGGTACAGGGACAAATTGTGGCCTCCCACTGTCATTTTCTCTCTTTCTTATTTCAAGGGGTGGCTGGGCTGCTGTGACAGTAAAAACATCAGGATTTCCAACCCTTCTATTTTGCCTCTTTTACTCTTCAAAAGTCCACATCAGTACCGTGCCCCAAATAGAAAAGCAATCTGAGATAATGTGGACAGAAGGCTAGCAGGACTCGTCCCAGCTGAAAATCGCCCAGCTCTGCGGCCCACGACCGGACCCACACACGCCGCTTGGGATTTGGGAAGAAAAACCTCACCCTGTTCTGGACGCTGTGACCTTTCCTAGCACAGCAGTGCCACGCGACAGGTGAACAGCAAGGGCCTCGGCGGTGTTTGTTTACATCTCCCTTTTCGGAAAGGAAGCAATTTTAACATTATTCAGGGAGCGTGGAGAGACACTCCTGGGTCAATTCCCGGTGCGGGGCACAGGATGAGCACAGGGATGGGAACCTTTAGGGATTGTCCGGAACGGAGACACGATGCAGCATGCGGGCTCAGTTCGGGCACTCCTCCTCATGCGGATGCCGGGCACTGCGGCTGAGCCTATACCACGACTCCCAAGCGAGCTAGGCACGGCTCGGTTGGACTCGAACCGCGCCTTTCCGAGCCTATCAGAGGCCGGTCCGCTCCGCCCGTGTCCGCCCGTGGCCGCATGGTTGGCAGGTGCCCGAGCAGGGCGGAGCGGGGCGGGAGCTTCGAATCGCGGTATGAGAAGCACCGAGCTGCCTGCCGAAACACGTCTGCGACCCATTAGCCCCCGCACAGACCCTCGCGGCCCCGCACAGACCCTCCCGGCCCCGCACCGACCTCCAGGCCATTTCCATCCAACTCATGGGCCACGCAGAGTCCCGTCACACGCGGTTTGCACGCCCGACCCCGGTAAGTGCGGTATCGGTCCGGTTCGGTTCGGTTCGGTCGGTCCCGCTTCACCTGCGGACAGGACACCACCAGCCTGCGGGCTCCCACAGCGCTGACACAAAAACCGGGTGGGGCTGTGTCGCCCCGGGTGGGGCCGCTGTCCCCCGGGTGGGGAGGAATGCGCCAGGGCGCCGCAAGGGATGTGGCAGGGACATGCGAGGACCGCGCTTCAGCACAGGTGCTGCAGGGTCTGAGCTCTCGCTCACTCTGCTCTGGGACCGCCCGATACCTCCGATGCGGGTCTCGGGGCCTTTTCTCCCTTGCCAAACAGAGCTGAGGCCATGAATGTACTTCATTCTCCTCGCAGCTGCTGC
>CM031869.1:2038105-2091535 GCA_018697195.1 Certhia americana | reverse complement strand
GAAAGTTGTCCTTGGTTTTTATCAAACAGTGGAGAAGGAATTGTTTTGTGTCCCTGCTCTGTGAAGAGAGCTCAGCAGCACTGGATATGAAACCTAAAACTACTCACCAAAACAGCCCAGAATGTGAAAAATATAAAAGCTAAAACTTAAGGCATCACTAAGGCCCCCAAACCTGGCGACGAGGGACAATGAATTGCCATGTGTGAGGGCACCACTGTCAGCTCAGCAGGCTCCTCTGAAGGTCACTCAAGTACGAGGCTTGTCACAGCGCTCACACCTGAGGGAGGAGATAAAAAGTGCATTAGCAGCCAGATAAGGAGTATCCACATGTCACTGTCACCCCTGCTCACACTCCCTTCCTCAGCCGGGCTCCCAGCCCATAACCCTGCTGGGTGGTGTGGGCACTGGGAAGGCAGCAGTGCTCCTGCAGAAGCAGCGTGGTTCCTTTTTTGTTGGACTAAGCCCTTTCCCAGGCTCCGAGCAGAAGCACACTCGTCTGCACATCGTGTTCCCATTATTTTGTGCATGGTTTTCAGGGCAGGATGTGTCTTCATCTGTATTTCAGCAATTCAAAGCTGCTGGCACTCAGTAATGATGTTCTGGATGCAGCTGTGGAGGAGGACACCGGCACAGGGACAAATTGTGGCCTCCCCACTGTCATTTTCCTTCTTTCTGTTATTCCCAGGGGTGGCTGGGCTGCTGTGACAGTAAAAACACTCAGGATTTCCAACCCTTCTAATTTGCTCTTTTACTTCCTTCAAAGTCCACATCAGTCCCGTGCCAAATAGAAGAGCAAATGAGATAATGTGGAACAGAAGGCAGCAGGACTCATCCCAGCTGGAAATTGCCCAGCTCTGCGGCACGACAGGACCACACGCCGCTTGGGATTGGGAAGAAACCCTCACCCTGTTCTGTGGCTGTCACCTTTCCTAGGCATAGCCGTGCCCCGCGACAGGTGACAGCAAGGGCTCTGCTGTGTTTGTCCTTTTCGGAAAGGAAGCAATTTTACATTTTCAGGGAGCGTGGAGAGACCCTCCTGGGTCAATTCCCGGTGCGGGCACAGGATGAGCACAGGGATGGGAACCTTTGGGATTGTCCGGGGCGCGATGCCAGCGGGGTGGGCACCTCCTCCTGCGGCTGGCCGGGCACGGGCTGAGCCTATCCGATCCCAGCGAGCCTGGCACGGCTCGGTTGGACTCGAACCGCGCCTTTCCGAGCCTATCAGAGCCGGTCCGCTCCGCCTGTGTCCCGCCCGTGGCCGCGGTGGTTGGCGGTGCCGAGCAGGGCGGAGCGGGGCGGGAGCTTCGAATCGCGGTGAGAGCACCGAGCTGCCTGCCCGAACACGTCCTGCGACCGCAGTGCCCCGCACAGACCCTCCCGGCCCCGCACAGACCCTCCCGGTCCCTCTCCATCCCTCCATGGGCAACGCAGAGTCCGTCCCACGCGGTGCCGCCGCCCCCGGTAAGTGCGGTCCGGTCCGGTTCGGTTCGGTCCCGCTCCACTGCGGGACGGGACACCCCAGCCTGAGGCTCCTATAGCGCTCAACACAAAACCCGGGTGGGGCCGTGTCCCCCGGGTGGGGCCGTGTCCCCCGGGTGGGGAGGATGCGCCAGCGGCGACCCGCAGGGATGTGGCAGGTGACATGTGGGACCGCGCTCAGCACAGGTACCGCAGGTCTGAGCTCTCTGCTCACCTGCTCTGGGACTGCCCCAGATACCTCCGAGAGGGTCTGGGGGGCTTTTTCTCCCCTTGCCAAACCAGAGCTGAGGCCATGAATGTACTTTCATCCCTCGCAGCTGCTGCCCGCGCAACAGCCGTGCCAAATCCACCCGCCGCAATTCAAAGCGCTGCGCTCCAAAATCGCCTGCCAATCCCAGCTCCAGGGCTGGGAGAAGAGACCTGGGAAAACAAACGGCTTGGCGCTGGCCGCGTCGCCGGGTGTCAGGTTCTTGTTGCCTTTTATGCGTCTTTTATTTTTTTTTTTTTTTTTTTGTCGTGTCCAAGAAGTCCAACAGCCGCCAGCCTGGTTGGCTGGATTTGAAGGGAGCTGATAACTGAGCTCAGCCAACCGGCACAAGATGCCAGCGCTCTGGAATACAAATAATCCTGGGTGGGAATAAGGAAAGCATTGAGTAACGTGTGGGCTAACACGAAGCAGCATCTTGGTTCCTGGTGTTGCTGCAGAGCAGTGAGGTTCTGCAAGCCTCAACTTGTTTCTTGTTAACCTCTCCTTGGCCTGAGGCCTTTGGGATTTGCACAAACTGCAAAGTTTTTTTTTTTTTTTTTTTTTTTTTTAAATGTATGTGACCTGCTGCAGTTTCAGTTTTCAGTAAGGTGTCATTCTTCCCACCTGGTTCTTAACGTCAGAAATGTGATCAACTTTTTTTAGGCATTTACAGCATGGTCTGATTTAATGACTTCTTTCACAAAGTCCTTAGTTTGGTTTTCTCTTCCTCTGGGGGAACCCAAAATATTTTGCTGCTGGCAGGCTGAGGGTGTTGTCATTTACTCAGTGTGGGAGTTCAGCAGTGTGATGTGCAGGGGGGTGAAGCTGCGCTGCTGGATGCTCCTGCCTGAGCCTCTGTACAGGTGTGTGTGGTATGGAGGGGAGGGAAAAGTCCCTCTGGAGCTGTGCCAGGAACCTTTGGAGCAGGAGGCTGCATTGCCCTGAGTGCTGAGTTCATTGGCAGAAATCCAGAGCGGGCTCCCAGTGATGCTACAGCGGGAGAAAAAGGAATGTGGGTCAATGCAAAGTGATGTCTGCACCCGTAGCAAATACTTCTCCCCGCAGGAATTGGGCAGCAAATAGAGAAGATAAACCCCAAAACCAAAAGAACAAACCAAAGCAAGTGACTCCTGATCCTTGTTTTCCACTGGCTGCTCTCAGGTGTGTGGAGCACTGCTGGGGTCAGAGCTGTGTGTGCCTCAAGGGAAGGTCTCTGCTGTGCTCTGGGGGGGTTACTGAACCCCCAGGGGATTGAGAGCTGGCTGTTCCTAACAAATGAGTGTTTTTAAAACCCTGCTGTAGTGGGTTATTCACTTGTTTCTTGTATTTCTCTTTCCTGGGAGCTGCTTCTGGTTTTGGGGTGATCAGCCCCCATCAGATTTACATATTTGCTGTGTAATCTTATTGTAAGATAACTTCTAACTGATTAATAACTCTGCTCCCTGATGCTGGTTTTTGTTTTGAAATCCAAACATCCAGTCTTTGATTGTAAAGCCAGTTCTGCAAAACCGAGTTGGAGATAACGTTTTGGGCAGTTAATGAACTGTTAGGTAAGTCAGACCTCAATAACACATTGTGTCAACAGCTGCTGCTTCTCCCGTTTGCTTAACAGTGAAAGTCAATAAATCCATTTGATGATATTTCTAATATTGGGTAGGAGAATTTGAACCAAGATGGGATGAATTGTCAAGGGCTAAAAGAAAGATCATCAGTGTTTGGGTAGAAAGCAGGAATGTGGGATTGTAAAATGGGTAAATCCTTAAAGCTGGGGCTGTCACTGAGGCACGAGGGTCCTTAATTTAGAAATATTGATCTGTCTGTGTGTTACAGGTGAGGTTCTGCAGCCTGGTGAGCTGGGCAGGTCCCCATGTCCCCTGGTCCTGGCTCAGGTGGGCAGTGAGGCTCTAGGGTGGACACTGACACTGGAGGGCAGCCGAGGATAAAAAGTCAGCACTGCTGCTCTGTAACTCACCAGGAAATTAAAAAAAAAAAGCTGAATAAATGCCAGGAAAAGGACACAGTGAAGTTGGTTGCTTAAGGGATCAAAAGAAAAGCAAATAACCATGCAGCAGCTGGTCCCAGGAGAGCAAAGCTCGGAGGGGGACACAGCTGAGGGTGACTTCTCACTCCAGGAGCCATGTACATCCTTCTGATCAATTAGGAACTCTCTCAGTGGGGGAGAAACTCTGAATTATTTGCACCTTGTGCAGCCCAACAAGGTCAAAAGTCGCTGAAATTGCGTCGTTTATTTGCCTTATGCAGGTGGACTTATATCTGTATAAGAGAATCATTCTGTGACTGAACTCTGTTAATGATCTTGGAGTGTAAAACCAAATTGCAGTGCTGGGAGTGTTCCAAGTGAGCACAGAGCACACAGACGGCTGTGCTGGGTTACTTTTTGGTGGATCTGACCTTATTCTGCGCTTGGGCTCCTCCCAAGTGTCATTCCTGGGCTTCTCTCAATTCCCAGATTTCTCCCTCTGTAGGAAGCTTTCAGCCAGACCCTGCGCTGGAGGAGTTTGTTCCCGCAGGATTTTGTTTTCCCTCTGCTCTGAACGGCATCGGGAAGGGTGAAGGATCCCAATTCTGGGCTTAGATGGCGCCAGAGCCTCGGGAAAGCTCGAGACTGTCCCTGGCACCTGTCAGCCCCGCTCACCTGAGCGCAGCTCTGAGCCCAGCTTATCCCTCACCGATGGGGGCGAGCTGCCTCCGCCTTGGGCATTGAAGGGGAAGGTTTGATGGAGATCTTCATTCCTGCAGCTGGGAAATTCTCTGCTCGTGTTTTTGTCTTCCTTGCCGTGCTTCTTACCCTGAGTCACTGCACCCAGCTGCCAAAATATCCCAGAGCACGGCGAATTCCTGCGTGGAGTGTGCTGGCATTGCCTGCCCTGCAGGGATTCACAGCCACGAGTTAAACTGCACACAGCAGGCTCCAGGCAGGCTGGGGCAGCTGTGGGGAGAGCAGCACATTCCCCTCCTGATTTGCTCAGGGACACTTTGATTTCACACCACGGAATCTGTTCTCTCATTAACAAATTGCTGCTGTGCAGCTGCACCTCTGCACTCCCCGAAATGCTGGGGGCTGTGCCAAGCTCAGCTCACCTGGGGATTGAAATGATTGTCTCAGCGGGATTTTTTTTACTGATATCAGCAACATTTATGTGGATTTATTGTGAGGATGATAAGAGAGTATATGTTGTGTTTCCTTCTCAATGCACGGTGTGAAATCATCCCAGAAGTTTGGCTGGGGGGGATTCTCTGCAGCCTCATCCAAACTCAGAATGGTTTGGGTTGGAAAGGACCTTAAAGCTCATCCTGTTCCAACTGCCCTGCCATGATCAGGGACACCTCCCACTAGACCAGGTTGCTCAGAGCTCCAATGTGATACTCAGGAAAAGCTGATATTTAGTAGTGATGTCTTTTTTGCAAATCTGGACGGATTTGGGTTTGCTGGAGGCACCTTTGCATTGCTTTGGCACAAACACAAAGTGTTCACTCTGATCCAAACCTTCCCAGGGCAGGGGCTGTCCTGAGGAGGGGGATTACAGCCCTGAGGGGAGCTGGGAATGTCTTGTGGGTGTGTGTTCCCATTAGGTCACCCCTAACACCCCTATTCAGGGCTCTTCACTAGGGCCAAGCATTTTATCATCTCCTAAAAAGGAGCATCCATATGCCCTGACCATAAAGAACTCCAGTTTTCATGTTTGGCACTCAAACCACGCAGTTATAAATGCCTGCTCCTGCCTTGAACTGGAACATAAATGTTTATAGCTCCTGTTGCTCTCTTGACAGTTTGCCCATTAATTTAGTGTCGAGACACCTTTTAATTCCTGACCTCATCTGGGTACCAGCCCGGAGCCTGCTGAAGTTGCTGACTTTTTCCTCATCAAGGACAGAAGCTTTGCTTTTAGAGTTCTGCCCTCAATTTGCAGAGGTGAGGTTTCTCACACACGTTCCCCCCTTTTCAAGAAACTTCTTCCCTTTCTGGCTGGGATCACTCCTGTGGGTCTGAGAACCCCTCAGGGCATGGTTCCTGGGATACACCTACAAATCCTGAGGGTAGAAAGGAATGAGAGCCTTTAGGGCTTAAAATGATCCAAAAATCCACCCAGCCCTCCATTGTCTCTATTTCTGGATCCCTGATAAAACTAAAACTCGGTTCTAAATAATGTGCAATATTTCAGCAAGGAAAAGCAGGACAAAGGGGCTATTTAAAGCCACCTTCTTTGCAGGGCTTGGCTGGCGGGCTCTGCCTCTTTTGTGTCATTGTGTCTGTGCAAAACACAGACGAGAGGCCGGGGAAATACAATGTGCACTCCAATTTAGAACACATGCAAAGGTCAGCCGTGGTGCACGCTTGGCTTTGGGGAGGTGGAGGCTTTGGGCTGAGCAGGTTAACTTGGATTTCTGTAAAGCAATGAGGGGTATCATAAACAGGCAGTGGATGCAGTTATAGAGCAGAATAACCTGTCTGGACCACACCTGGCTGCTCTTTTTGCTCTGAAATTGAGGCATTATCTTCCCTTCGTGGCTCTGTTCTGTCTAGCTGCTTGAATCCTGGATCTCTCACCCTTCAGTGTCCTTGGGTGGATAAGGAGGCCAGGAGTATCTGTGTGAAACCTTTGGAGAGCCATAAATATAAATGTGAGATGTCACAAAGTGTGCCCAGCTTGAAAGCAGCCACAGAACCCTCAGGGGCTGCTAACCTGGGATGTGTTTGTTCTGGCAAGGGAAGGAACGCAATAAAAGCACTCGCTAAACTGAAAGGAACTGCTTGCTGCAGGTTGTTGGGGAGGACAGGGCACGGGAGGGAGGCTGGGAATGGCCCAGGAGGAAAGGAGAGCACAGAGGGATGTGCTGGAGGTGACATCCAGCAGGGCTGTGCTGCACTGGTGGGAAATGGAGAACCTGTGTGGATTCTGCACCTGCACAAGCTGGGGAGGGTCTGCTGCAGCCTGAAAATTGAACAGCACTTTGGGATCCTGAAGGAGTCCACACAAAGAAGAACCTGTAGAGATTTAGTGAGGAGATGGAGCAGATTAGTTTTTGGTTGCTGATTTTTTAATTTTTTTTTGAGGGGGATACAAATACCTGTGTGCTTTTCAAAGGCTAAAGTGTGTGTGTATTTCAGAAGTTTCAATCCAATCCCAGTGCTTTGAAAAGCAGCTCTGATGTGCCCCTCGAGGATGAAGTCTTCGACCAGCAAAGCCAAGAATGCAGAGCATGACAAAGGAGGGTTCTGAAGTTATTGGAGTCTGTAGGGCCATGGGCTGTTCCCAGCACTGGGCTCAGGAAAGCTGGGGATGGGAATGATGTCCACAACACCCAGATTGCTGTGGCTGCTTTAAATGCTGCATTTTCAGGGCACAAATATCACATTGCATGATGTGACAAGGGCTTGAGAGAGCCCCCAGCTGTGGGGCTGTCCCACTGTTTGGGTTGTGTGAAAGGGAAATTGATGATACAGCTCACCTGGAGTTTGTACCACCTGCAGTACATGGGGGTTTCTCTTTGGCTGCAGCAATCCCCCAAATTTTGAGGCAGTTCAGGAGTCCTGGCTAAGATCCCTGCTGTCATCCCTGAACTGTGCTGCCTTCCCAGTGCCTGTGGGTATAAAAACATCACATCCATTTGAAAGCCTTATCTGTGCCTCCTCTCTGCAGCACCGTGATGGATTTCTGGCCTTGTTAAAGTAATCTTCTGCGAGGATTTATCTATTTTTCGTGTGTCAAAGAAAATTTCTTTTTATTTTTTCAGAGCTTCTTCATGCTGAATTAATTTGTTCTCTGTCAAACCTGTTTTGTTTTTCGCTCGAGCCCTTGAGTGAGTGGGAGAACCCAACTCCCAGGAATGTGTGTGCATCTCTTCTCCTGCGTGTGGCACTCCCGTGCCAACAAACCCAAACCATCAGCCCGCAATCCCTCTGAAGGAACACAGCCCTTCCTGCCTCAGCTGCAGCCAGGGATGGACCCCAGCTCAGGCATTCCCAAGGGATGGGGTTCCAGCCAGCGTGGTTCCCCTTTTGAGCAATGGACAAAGCCATTCCCTTCATTTGGCCAGGAAAACCCACTTTAATTTGGGGGGATATGGAGCCTTTTCCTCTCCTGTCCACTTGTGCCTTGCTGACAGGAGCTAAAGGTGGTCGGAGGCTGCAGGGACAGGGTTTTTTTTTTCCCTCTCTCTATCCAAACTGGGATAATATGGTTTGTTTTGGGAACAGTGTTGAAAACTGGGAAAACAGGTTACTCAGAGCCTGAGAGCTGCCACTTATTTATGATTTTTTTTTCCCCCTCTGTCTTTAATTTGCTGAAGGTTAACGATGCTGAGACAATCAACCCTCTTAAATCCCACAGGGCAACAATAACCCCAGCATTTCCTGCTGTGAGCTGTGCCCAGGGGAGCTGCCTGGTCCCTGTCCCTTGGGAATGGCCTGGATTGTCACAGCCTTGTGACAGCTTGGGGCTGAGCTGGATCTCTGATGGCCAGGGCATTCAAGGGTGATTTTAGGATGCTTCAGGGTTCCTGCTGATAGCAGGGATGTTAAATCCAGTTTTATTTGATAGCCAAGCCTGCATGTGCACAGACCAAACCTGTGGCAGGAGCAGAGCAGGGTTTGTGCCACGTGGCTGCTGGAGGTTTTTGGTGTCAGGAGGAACAGCTGGGGACTGGAGAGGCTGAGCAGGAGGGAGGATCTCCCCCTTCTCACATTCTCCTCATGCTGATGAGGAGAAACAAACCCGAACTGAGCTGCCCTGGCTGTGGCAAGTCCCCTGTGAGGCTTTGCCCCTTCCCAGCTGAATGTTTTTGGAGATTCTGGGTGCTCCTTGCTGGGTCTGCTGTGTACTGGGTGTGGGGGAGCAGCTGGGGCTGAGCAGGGTTTGGGAGAGGCTGTGCAGAATAAGAAAAACAAGAAGCAGTTGTTTGTTAAGCTGCTTTGTTCTCTCTATTTCTGTAGCTAACCTTTTGCTTCTCGAAGCAATAAAAAAAAAAAAAAAAGAATAAAAACCAACCCTCTTCAGAAAATATTGCAGGGTGTTTCTTTGTGTGCTTTGACTAAGCTGTTCCTCATAAACCAGTGGCTTTTGCGTAAACACTGGCACTGCAGGCAGAATTATCTGCTTTTTTGCAGCTGTCAAGTACCTTTGCTCCCCCAGTAATGTGTAAATGGGGGGGAGTGAGGCTGGGAGAAGCAAAGCAGACAGAACCTGGGCATCCCTCCCTGCTCCTGATCTGCCATGGGGGGCACCCTGAGCCAGTTTGTCCCTGGGTGCCACCAGATCTGACCAGGGCTTGGCTCCAGAATGTCCCAGGCTGGACATTAAACCAGCCAAGGACTTCAGAGCATGAGGTAGGGACTGAAAACTGACCCTGGGCTGCATCTTTGGGCAAAGGCCGTTCTCAGGACTATAAATGTGCCTCTGGAGATGGGTGTCGTGGGCTTTGATGTGAACTTTTAATTGCTTGCCAGTGCTGGAGTCCCAGCAGAGCTCGAGGTGGCAGCAGCAGCTGTTTGGCTGCTAATTGCTGTGGCTGCTCCCTCGTGGCCTCCAGTCAAAGCTGGCATGCTAAATCTAGGATCTGCTGGAGAGAAGGGAGTCCTCCCTTCCACCCCTTTGGGTTGTGGGCTTCAATGATTTCCCTTTTTTCTTTTTCCCCCCCTAGATAAAATGAACAAAAATCCTGTGTCCCGTGACGGCTCTGATAAGCTGGAGGCTCCAGACATGCCCCAGCACAGATTGCCCATTGCAGCCTTTGTTTATTTAAAAATAAAAAAGCCCTGCCTCACTATCTAGATGATGGAACAAAAATTCCATAACCGTGCCAGAGGCGTAATTGGTGCCAGTGGAAACCAAAAATGACCCTTTGCCTTCCCCTCCACCCACCTTTTTCACAGTGAAGTGGTTTGGGAGGGAGCTTTTCTTAGGTCTTGGTGGTGCTGCAGGAATCCTTTCCCATGGAAAAGGGAACCAGTCTCAGATGCTCCAGGGGATGGTGGAAGGCCTGTGGTAAAATTCCAGGTGGAATAACGTATCCCTGCCTCTCAAACTGTGGTCAGATCCTTTTGAGACCATCCTAAGGGCAGCAGCAAAGAGCCCTGGCAGTATTTCTGGAAATCTTATCAGCATCTTTTTGAATGTGAATTTGGTTAATTGTGCAATCTGTTCCCTGGGGATTCCAGGTTAGCACCTTCTCCTGCCCCTTCAGACCTGTTGTACCTGAGGACAGAGGGTCCCTGTGCGAAATGTTAATATCATTGTCAAGTTCCCCACCTCCCCAGCCATAGTGATTTATATGGGAAGAACCATGGTCAGCTCCTGCTTGGCTTCTCTGTGTAGCAGGAAGAGTGAAAAAGTGAAAACTCACGAGTTGACTCACCCTGGGGGGCCTTCTTTCTGCTGGTCTCTCAGACAGCTGTATTGGCTCCTTCATGCCTTTGTTAGAAATCAGCCTTCAAGTCATGCTGTGGTGAAGTGCATTTGGGGCACATGCTGCTTCTAATTCGGAATTTCACTTGGGTTATCAACAACACTACTTTGCTCCTGCCGTGGCTTTGCACACCCAGCAGCCTCCTGGGGGCTTGCTCTGGCTGCCCTTCCTGCCGCTGCTGCCACTGCCATTTCTGGCCAGGAAAACCAGCCCAAACATCAATGAAAAGAGCTGTGAAGGATATGAGGCAAATTGTGGGTGACAAAAGCCCTTGGGACAAGGAGCTGGCGGGGCAGGAAGTGTTCACGAGATTGGCTCCTTAATTTGGGTTTATTTTCTATTTAGGCTGTCCCAATTTATCCCGTCCCTGTGTGTCCTCTGTCCAACTGCTGTCCATCACTCCCTCAGCACCAGCTCTGTAATAGGCCCGGAAAAGCCAAGGATGTCAGGTGACGAGCAGTTCAAACAGGGGAGGTTAAAACAACAGGTAGAACTGGCACTGTGCTTGTGTGTCACATGAGACCCTGCTCCAATGAACCATCCTCTTTTCCATCTTGTCATTTTTCTGTGAATAGATTTTTTTCCCCCAGTATACACCCCCTCCCTTTTTTTTTTTTCTTTTTTCAAATTTTATTTGGCCGCCAGTGTCTGTGCAGACAAACACATACTTCCATCATTACAGCCAGGATCACAAGGGCCATAATGGCTTTATCTTAAGATAACCCCAAAGCCCCCTCGCAATGCTCTGCAGGCTGGATGAGTTCCTGCATTCCCCAAGAAAGGCATGGATGCTGAGAGAGAAGAGACCCAGGGAGAGAATGGCCACTGTCAGAAAGAGGGCTTTGTAGGACTTTGCATATCTGCTTTTGTTCCGCGTCGGCAGCTTGGCTGTGTGCTCGATGTAGCTCTGTAAAGGATGTTTTCCTGTCAACTAACCCTCCTCCACCTCCATTCCTTTCGTCTCCTTGCTTTTCCCCTTCTCCTTGTTGGTTTCTTTTTTTTATTATTTTTTGGTCTTTGTAGGGTTGAGGAGGGCTCAGGTTATTTAGAACGGTCTCATCTGTTAAATCTCCAAGTTACAGCTCTGGCCTCAACGTGAGATCCAACCCCTCAATTCCTGAGATCACTCTTCAAGTCTTATCCTTATCTTTCAAAAAGAAAGTGCGTCCCCTACAATGTGCACTGAAGGGAAGAGACCGTGCCAAGACAAGTGGAGTTTCCTTCTCAACTAATACTCATCCGTTTAAAACCTAAGGGGAAGGGTTTCACTGAAAGAAGGAATTGTGGTTTGGATTTAGTAAGGAATTGTTCCCTGAGAGGGTGGGCAGCCCGGCCAGGTGCCCAAGCAGCTGTGCTGCTCCTGAATCCCTGGCAGTGTCCAAGAAATGTTGTATGTGGCTTGGAGCACCCTGGGACAGTGGAAGTGTCCCGGCCCATGGCAGGGCTTTGAAGCTAAGTGATCTTAAGATCCCTTTCCACCCCCCTTCCATTCTATAATTGCTATAAATAATGGCTGAATACATGGAATTTTTCACGTAGCTCTCTCCGTGGCAGTGTGCTTTGTCTATCTGGTTCATCACCATCAGCAGCTTTGGGCAGCTGGGGCTTCTCAAATTAATTCTCTCAAAAGCTACAGAGTTGGGCATTTTCCTCGTTTTGGGGTTTGTTTTTTTTTTGCCTACAAGTGTTAGGCATGTGAGGTCTTGTAATTTCTCTGAGTGGTTAAAATTATTATCAACTGGAGGCAATTAATCTCAGGGTTTCTGTGATTTGTCTACAGCACACATAAGAGAAATGAATGCTTTTATTTTACCCTTGGCCATTTTTTAGTTTGCTATCTGGACCTGCGGCTCTTTAGTATGTGAATTTGGCATGTGGGGTCCCTTGCAAACTGAATTTCTTTGCCTCCAGAATGCTGATGCTGTGCTAGCTCTTAAAGGCTTTGTGGAGCACTTGGGAAGCTGGTTGAGATGGAAAAACATAAATAAGCTACTAACCTAGCCTTGGCACAACCCCTAGCAGTGTATCTATTGGATGGAGGTTGGCCACAGATAAAAGTTCCTTCTGTCTTGATAGTGATATTTTTGGATGAGGTTTTAATCCAAGATTGTGAGGCCCAGAGAACTTTTTTCAAAGAGTGGCTCCCTTGGATCACTCACCACTTGGAAACTCTTACATGCCATTTATGACATAGCTTTTATTTATTTCTTAGTTGGTTAACGATGTTAATAACACCAAAACACCTCTCTCCAAAGTCTCTTAGTATCCTAAATCTGAAAATAATGGGGGTTTAAATTAGCTTAACCTACCGAAGGATTTGTTTTGGGTTTTTGGGTGGGATATGGCTCTGATCCCTTCAGGGGCTGATCGGAGCAGAAGCCAGCCATATCATAAGGACAAAGCAGGGATTTTTCTATTCCATGCCTCACTGGGCACCACCTCATTCCAGAGCCCGGCTGGGCACAACAATCCCCAAGGGATCCCAAAATGGCACAGTATGGACACCCTCCCCCAGGGCTGACCACTTGACAAGTTTGTCTCCACAGCACATTGCAGTTCTTGTGGCAATCCAGCTGCACCTTAGGAATCCATCCTCCTTCTTTTTTCCTTCTCCACTTCACCCGTGGCTTTGTGCTTGGGGCTGAAAGTTGTTCCCTGGTATCAAACTGGAAAGGATTGGTTTTGTGTCCCTGCTCTGTGAAAGAGCTCACGTAGCACCGACGTTAGAAACCTAAAACACTCACAACCAAAACACCCAGAGTGTGAAACATATAAAGTAAAACTGAAGGCATCACTACATTTGTAATTAAGTTTTTTTGCTGTGTAGTAGCAGGAGAATCAGAGCCAGCCACACTCTCTGCTCTACCTCCATGTGCTGAATGCACAGAGATCATCTTTACCTGGGGGTGGCTGGCATTCTGGAGAGGGTTTCATTCTAATGGGTTTCATTCTGCCCTAGCAGTAGTGGTTTACACTTGGAAAGTGAAAAGCCCTTCTAGATAAAGCCTTCCAGGCTGTACAGAGCCATAGTCTGCTTCAGAGGCTAATTTAGACCTCATGCTCTGCTCCCAGCTCCAACGTGCTAAAGAGCAGGCAGCACTGACAGCTTGCTGAGCAGGAGAGGGGATTTGGAGCCCTGATTTACTGATTCCTCTGTGTGTGTGTGTCTGTGTGTGTGTGTGTGTGTGTGTGTGTGTGAACAGCCCAAATTGCAGCCTCTGTCAGAGTGCTTGTAATTAATTACAGATTGCTGTAAAATTCTGGCCTGGATTGCTGCCTCAATCCCACAGAGGAAAGCAGCACAAAAAGTGACAGGGTGGGGACTAAAGAAATCAGAAAATTTCAGAAAGGGTGAAAAGTCTCGCTGGTGGTTTGTTGGGCAGGTGGAGAGAGAGGGAAGGAGGTTTTGCAACAGGATAAGAGCAGAAAAACACAGAGTTTTCATTTTTTCCTTAATTTGGTGGACCTGCCACCCTTCAGCTGTGACATGTCTGTAATTCCTGTGATGGGAATAAATGCTGCAAGAACAGTGGAGAGTGGCTGGTGTGGTTTCTAGCAGGGGTTTCATGGGATGCTGGAGTGCCCCTCACACCCAGAACACCAGAGACACTTCTTCCAGCCTGAAGAGCTCTCCTTTGAGGAGCAAAACCCCTGAAATTGCAGCCCAGGTAGCCCAGTCGTTAATTAAGATGCTCCTTTTAAGGGGA
This sequence comes from Certhia americana, assembly GCA_018697195.1. NCBI lineage: Eukaryota > Metazoa > Chordata > Aves > Passeriformes > Certhiidae > Certhia > Certhia americana. The sequence continues at coordinate 2,077,675 of CM031869.1, read as the reverse complement.
CATGCAGTCCTTTGCCTGCTTGGAGCTGATCTCTGCAGGATGGGCATTTATCAAAATGCAGAGATGGGGCAGAGCTGCCACAGTCCAGGGCTTTGCTGACCTGCTGAAATCAATCCCAATCTCTGAGCAAAGCAGCAGCAGCAGGACTTGTTCCTAGACAAGGATACGAGGCAGACACTCCCAGTGTTTCTGCAGCATTGCAGCCACCTCTGGATAAGGTGTTTTTTTTTTTTTTTTTTTCTTTTCCTTTGGGATTTTTTTCCATGTGCTTGTTGCTCTCCCTTTTTAGTTCCTTTGCCTTGCTGCTCCTCTGCCGGGTACATATGTCCGTGTTAATTAGAGAAAAAAAAAAAAAAAAAAGCTTTTAAGTGTCTTAATTAAGATTTTCCTTAACACCCCCCCAACATTTTCTCAGAGTTTTTTTTTTCGCCAACATCTAAAACTGTTCTTAAAAGCTGGTGTCAAAATAATCTTGTGCTTAACAGTCGATGTTTAGATATCTTTCCAAACACACAAACCTTGGATAATTTACCTTCACAGCACCACTGAGACTTGCTTGCTGTGAGCAGCAGCAAGTGAGGTGAACTGTCTCAGGTCACAGGGAATTGGGATTGGATCTGGGATTGGCTCCAGTCCTCCTGAGGCCATCTGCTTCTTGAGGGATGTCTCTAAGTACAGCTGGAAAGTTGGTTCGTGTTTAAAAAGTAAAACTACTGTTACTCATAACACAGGCATTGCAGAAATAGCATTTATTTGTTCAGTGTTAGGAAGAAGAAGTTTCTTAATGGCCTGATGGAAAAGCTGCAGGGAATTCTCCTTGCAGCTGAAATGGTCTGGTGAGGATTGCAAACCTCTCCTCTGTGCTGGATCCGTGTTTGTACTGGGAAATTGGATTAAAGCTTCTCATTCCCAGACAGCTCCAATGAGACTTGAGTGACTTCAACCCAAGCTCCTTGGGGAAACTGTGAGATGTCTCTGCTCTCCCTGGTCCCCCAAGTCACCAAAAGCTCCTCATTGGCCTCCTGGCCCTCAACTAAAGGGGTGGATGCTGCCAGTATGAAGTTTTGGGGTCCAGTATGAAGTTTGGAGGCCCAGTATGAAATTTTGGGATCCTTAGAGCCTTGGGAGGAAAAACACTGTACTGAGGAAACCTTCCTTTCCAAGGTTGCTGTGTCACACCTTCTCTAACTCTAAAAAACATCTGCATCTCCTCTTCCCTTCTGATCATCAGCTGGCAGAGTGTGGGGATGAATTCTCTCCTATGGAGTGGTTTAAAGCAGATTTACCCCAGAACTGCTCCGTGGCTCACAGGTGGATCCTCTGCTCCTGCCTTCTGACCTGGCCAATCCCCTGAGCGGGGTCCTGGGGGCTGATGGTAATTCCTTACATCCTGACTCAGGGGACATTTTGGGAAAAAGATGAAAAGTTGCTCAGAGGAGGGATCTGAATTAGCCATCAGCTGCCCTTGAGCTGGAGCTAATGAGATGGAGAATGAATTACCCCACGGGTGGGTCAAGCTACACTGACTCTGTACCTGTGTGCATAATTGATGATGCCCCCGTGCAGAGATCTGCTTCCCAGTGTCCTGCCTCGGGTTCTGCACCCTCAGCCAGCTGGCACAGCTGAAATCAATCCCTCAGTGCCCATCTGGCAGCCAGGCCCTGCAGCTCTGTTGGGATTTGATGCTGTCCCTGCCCCTGGGGTTGGGTTCCCCAGCCTGGCTCCCAGATGGAGCAGGCAGGAGCATTCCCTCCTCCTGGGAAGGAGCTTCAGTGTCCCAGAGCTGAAACCAGAGCCAGGACCTGCTCCCTGAGCCTGAGTTTCTCCTTGGAGAGTGGATTTGGGTGTGCTGGGGGATTTCTTGGCTTCTGTGACAGCAGCTGAGGAAGGAGCTGGGCATGTACGGCACGATGTCGCTGAGGAATGAAGTACAGAGAGGGAAGGGCAGCACCTTGCAAGGTAGGAATGCCAAATCTGCCCCAAACTTCTGTAATTAGCACCTCCAGGAGCCTGGCACAGTGGTTATCTGTTGTTCTGGGATGATGAGCAGTCCCTGCTAGAAGGCACAGAACAGTCAGATAAGCACAGAACAGCACTTCAAACCCCTGGCATCTTCTCTTAGGGCAGCTGTAAGTCCTTGATGTTCTGGACAAATTTCAGCGGCGTTTTTTTTTGAGTCTGGAGAGCTAAAAAGTGTGTAGTTTCTCCCACTTTTACAGCTTGTTCCATTTGCAGTGGGCAGTGAAGCAGCCAATGCCTTCTCCTCTGGTACCAACTGTGGGGTGAAGCAGCTCCCCCAGAGCAGCACTGAGATGTGCTGTGCTGGAAGGAGCCAGACAGACTGCACAAGTCAGTGTTTACCTTCCAGAGAGGACAGGCTGCACCCAGAGCTGAGTAATGGAGCTGAATTAAATCCTCCTGGTAGGCTGATGCACCTCAAGTGGCTGAGCTCGGCTTACACCAACTGGCAACGTGACTGTTGATTTGGGTTGCTTTATTTCTAGATTTTCCTTTGGAAGTGCTATCACTCCTTGGGGTGAAAGCTCTACTTTCCCCCAGTGGCTGGGCTGCTGAGGTTGGAGAATTTGATTTTTGGCCTCTGCAGAAAGCCTGGGCTGCTTCCCCTGCTCGGGGCTGTGGCCAGGCTGCAAATTGTGGAAAGGTCTAGCAGATGCTTCCTGATCTAAAGCCAGCTCCTTAAGCTGAGTGTGCTTCCTAGGAAATGAGCTGGATTTTGTCAGGCTGTGGCCTCTGGGCCCAGCTACTTGATCTTCAACTTCTCCAGCATGCTCTGGGCTCTGGCAAGAAAATTGCTGATGTTTAGGCCTTGTCTTTGTGAGTAGAGTTTAAACAAACAAAGCCCAGCTTGTCTCTGCAATGTGCCAGTAAATTCATAAAAAAAAAAAAAAATCATGTTTTATTGGGACCAGGAGAAGTTTCCTGTGGTGTGTCCTGGCCAGATCAGATGAACAGAAGAGGCCACTCCTGGCCCTTTTCTTGGCTCTGTCATCTCCAGGTTCCCTTTATTGCATTTGTGTTTTGGTGAAGGCTTTTGGAGCCTCTTGGTAATGAATTGATTGTGATTGATATCAGCAATTCTCAGATCCCTCCCTCTGCCAGCAGAGCCTTATTGGCTTTCGGGTGATGGACAGGGTAAGAAACCTGGAGAGAACGTGGCAGGGCAGGTTTATTGGTTTAGGGCTCTGAATCTTCATGGTTTATCTGAGTTCTGTGTCAAGACACAAAATAAATATAATATAAAAATCATATGTTCAAAATATATTCAATAAATAAAAATCTCATACTGTAATTGTACAAGAGACAAACAAGCATTGGTCCAGTGCCTTGTCATGTGCTGTGTAAAAGGAGTTGGATGTGTGGTTTCTGAAATTCTCTGCTTTCCAGGCCATAAAAATGTGATTTGTGAAGCAGACAAACTTTTTTCTCTGACTGTTCATAGATGAAGAAAAACCATGTCCTTTCTGGAGCTCTTTTGTAGTCTCCTATCTGCAGAAGAGCATAGAACAAAAGCTTTTTTAATTTGGGACATTTAAATTCCATTAAGAATGCTCAAATTCTGGGGGAAAAATGCTGAGAGCTCCCATCAGCTCCTGAATCACCAGCAAAAGTGTCCTTCAGATTGGAAACAAATCCCTGTAACCATCTCCTGGCAGGTCTCTCATTGAGGGGTGGAAGTTTGTCCAGGGAAAGGAGCAGAGCTGGGAAGGGGCTGGAGCAGCTGAGGGAGGAGGGAAAGGGGCTCAGGATGGAGAAAAGGATGCTCAGAGGGGACCCTGTGGCTCTGCACAACTCCCTGCCAGGAGGGGACAGCCGGGGGGGCCACCATGACAAGAGGGAACGGCCTCAGGATGGACAGCAGCAGGAATTTCTCCATGGAAAGGATGCTCAGGCCTTGGAACTGCCCAGGGAGGTTCGGATCCCCATCCCTGGAGATGTCACCTGGATGTGACACTGAGTGCTCTGGGCTGTGACAAGGTGGGGATGTGGTACAGTTTGGATTCGATGATCTGGGAGGGCTTTTCCAACCTTGGTGATCCTGGGATTCTGTGATTTTTATGATTTTATGATTCTATACGCACAAGTGTCATTTGTGGGCCTCCTCCACAAACATCCTTCACCTCGGCTGCTTCCAGCACAGCTGGAACATCCAACCTCTCTGAAAGTCCTTGTTTTAGGAGCACCTGCCCACGGGGACATTCTACAGAACTAATTCCTGCAGCTTTTCTGTCCCTAGCAATGGTTTCCAGAGGGGAGAAGGCACAGGGGGCACAGCTCCTTCCACTTGGAGGCTTCAGAGACAGAACTGGCCTCGGATTTTTGGCTCTGCCGAGGCTGTGGGGACACACTGGGAGGAGGAGCAGCTTGTCTGGCTATTGGAGAGAGGTTCAAGGCCCTCTTCTCTCTGCCTTCCTCCCACAGCACACCCAGAGCCTGCAGGCACCTGCTCCAAGCATCCTCCTCCTTGTAGTGGGGCCGGGCTTAGGTAACAGCACAGCTCCTGTTCCTCTCAGGAGGAAAAAAAAAGAGATGAATGCAGGAGGCCACGTGTGTCTAATTTATTCATTCTGTCATCTCCCTGGCTTCTCTTTATCCTCCTGTTTTGTTGGAGGCTGTTTGGAGACGCTTGGGAACGAGGCAGCAGCGGCACAGAACGCGCCGTGCACTCGGTGATGAGCTGGGCTGCAGGATAAACACAATATCTCCAACTCCATTTATTTCTCTGGGGGGGGGGGGAATTTGTTATCTGGTCACAGCCAGCAGAGGCTCAGACCAACGAAATGCAACATGCAGTGACATAGGGTAGGCTGTGGATTTAAAACCTTGGCTTGCCCACCCAGGCACAGTTTTTTTAAAATTTTTTCTCCTCTTTTCTCTGTGTGCTCTCTGTTCCCCAGAATAGTAATCAGCTGGAGATCAGTGTTTTCTTCCCACTCCTTTTCTCACAGGAGTTGTGCTGGTGGAGTGGATGCTGCCTGCGATACCCTCTCCTTCAAAACATGAGCTTTTTAAAATAGTCACTTTTGTAGTTTCCCCTTCCTTTCATTTCCCTTCCCAGTGTTTATCCAGGAAAAAAGTGAGATGTGGGTGAGCCTCAAAAACTCTGCCCTGAGTTCAAATGAGCTGGAGGGGATGTGGCAGGAGCTGTGGAGAGTTTTGGCCAGGAGGGTCTCTAGCCACACATTTTCCTGCATTATTCCTTATTTCCTGTGCCTGAACCTCTCCCAGCAGGGATGTTCAGGGTGTCTGTGCTCTGCCCCTCCTCCTGCACAGCCCAGAGATGCTGCTGGCACACACAGCATCCCTCAGCCAGGGCACCTTCCTGCCGCTCCAGGGCATTTTGATCAGCCGTGCCTGTGGCAATTCCCTCCCCAGTTTGAAGGTTTCAACAGATTTTCTGGTTTGGTTTGGTTTGGTTTGGTCCATTTTTTTTTTTTTTTTTTTTGCCAGAAGCCAGCATTAACATTGAGGAAAGGATTAAACCACCAACTGAAAACAGCGTGAGAAAAACCTTGAGGAAATCAGATTTATTTTTTTTTTCCATTAAGTTCACAAATTCTGTAAAGAACAGGCAGGAAAACATTATCTACCCTGTTGTAATTTCATTATAAGAAACAGCCTGGGCCCCATGTGTGGGGAAGTGCTGTGGGGGATGTGTTTTCTGGGGGCTCTTGGGTGTCAAAGAGATTTGGGACACCCAGGAGGAGGATGTGTCTTCCTCTCACAGGATGCTCACCCCTTACCCCAGCAGCCAACACAACCTCCTGAGGCTTAAGGCACCTCTCTTAATCTCCTCCAGAAATCCCTTGGGGTGAGGTGTTTTCCCCCCTAATTTTGGTTCAGAGAGAGGGAAATCTCTATTAACCTACCAGCCACAAGAACGAGGGGAGGATCCTGTCTGCCCCTTTCAGCCTCTCCCTGCTCAGGGCTCATCTCTGAGGTCTCAGCCCAGCCCAAACTTTGGAGAACTTTGCAATTTACAATGTGGAATTTTATAATTACCAGGGAACAAGAGACTCCTTCCCAGCCCCACACACAAATACACACAGAGCAATGCTTAATTCTTGTCATCCCCAGGCCTGGGGGCTGTTTATATCCAGCATTGCATGTTTATATGTGGAGTTCATCTCCTCAAGTGAAGACAGATTAAGCAGCGGGGTGAACAGACCAGTTATGTGAACTATGGGATTTCCAGCCTAGAAATTCTGCCAAGACCAAGCCAGACAAATTGGTAGCACAGCAGTGTTTCTCATTAATGTACATGGAAAGTTGTGCCTTGCTGATAATGCACAACAGCATCCTGTTGGGAGGTTTGGGAACCCATCTGGGAGCAGCTATCAGAGCTGTATTCCAGGCTGGATTGAGCTGTCTCGCTTTCCTCTGTGTTTTCTCCTCTGACAAGGGAAAAAAAAAAAAAAAAAAAAAAAGGTGCAGCTCCCTTGCACTGACATCCTGAAATATGTGGGAATATTAGTGAGTGGTATGGTTTGCTGAACAGAAATAAGATTATTATACCCTGCCTTCCCTCCCTGCAGCCATCCCTTGCTGTTTGTGGTTTGCTGGTTAAGTGGCTGTGGTGCCCATCTTCCATCCCAGGACAAATTAGTTCCAACTTGAAAATAAGATTACCTGCCATAATTGCATGTGGTGGTTTCCTCCGCTGCTGCCAAGTGGGGAATGCTGATGCTCAGATTTGTGGGTTGGCTGCTTTTGTGTTCTGCATAGAGAATATTCCCCAGCACTGTTAACACTTCCAGGGACAGCAGAAAAGAGCCACAGCCTTGTGTCCTGACTGGGAATTGGTGCTTTCTCCTGCTGGGAGCTTCAGGGCCAATGCTGGACAAAAGAAAGGAACCACGTCTCTGCGTCCCCATTCCTAACTCTTTTTTTTTGTCCTCTCCCCCCCCTTCCTGTCCTGGAAAAAAGCATTTTAGTTCCAAATACTTGTTTATGGCAGGCTCTGGAGCAGAGGGTGTGTCCCCAGTGCCTGGCACAAAAGGTTACAGTCCCCATCATCCAAAGAGAACTCTTGGCCTCGTTGTTCAGGGACCAAAACCCCAACAATCCCCTCTGGACTGGGCTGGGAAGTGCTCAAATTCCCTGGGAAATCTCAGTCTTCAAATTGTCTCTTGGACATGAGGCTTGCTGCTCGAGGTGTGCATCCCCAGGATGGCCTGATTGCAAACATTTGTCCTGATTTAAGGCACAGCTGCTGTTCCTGGACTGGAGCTGTGGGGAAAACCCCTGATAAGGGACACAATTGTGCCCAGAGGGGTTTTGTCTGCCAGCCTGGCTCCTTCCAGCCTTTGCCTCCCTTTGTGTTTGGAGGAGGAAGCTGGCAAATTGTTCAGGGCTGGAGAACAATCCAGGCTGGATTGAGTTGGCCTGGCTGGGGCTTTTGACCTGCTCCATCAAGGTGGATTGACAGGAACAGAAAGGATTAAAGAGCTTGGACAGTCCTGGAGGATGATTAGAAACCAGCAAACCTCTCCTTCCCAGCTGGAGCTATGGGTTAAATATCTCTGCATCAGCTCTGCAGCCCCTGAAGCACCTTCCCGCTGCCTGCAGAAGCATCACTTACCTTATAAAGTGATAATACCAAAAGTTTCTGTCTGTTTGAAGCCATTTTTCATCCCATGAGCACCTTTCTCTCTGCCCATCCCAGCGATCTATTCAGACTGTCACCAGGATCAGTGTGGGGATGCTTCTTGAAGAGCTAAAAAGCTGTAGCTGAAATAATTTTCTCTTTTTCTGTTAGCTTTTTTTCTGATAGTTTTTCTTGAAGGGGGTGTGTGTGCTATGTTGCTTCAGGAGGTGAAAAATGTGGGTCAGCCAGTCCCCAAATCAGCCTGAATTCCTTCTGGTGAGTGTCACGTCTCCAGCTGCCCGACTGCTGAGAGGACAGAGGAGATAGCTCAGATTCATGGCAGGGAGGAAGAAAAGTGATTAAAGAGCTTAGACTGCCTTTAGAGCTCCCAGGGAAATACCCAGGAATCAGTAAATATGGTTTTGACCCCAAAACAACAGCGATGTGCATGGAAACACCTGGTCCTGCAGGGCAGCCTGAATCCAGAGCAGTGTTCTGAGAGTTGTCCACTGAGCTGGAGTAAAACTGGGGGAATATTTATGGGCCAGTGAGTGCTTCTCAAGTATTTGGAGAGTTTAGCTTCATCGCACTATCCATGCTTTTCTTAATTTTTTTTTCTTTTTTTTTTTTTCCATTTCTTTTCTACCTTTTTTTCCTTTAAATTTTTTTTTCTATTCCTCTTATCTCTCCCAAATCCTGCTGAGTTACCTCTGATTCTCAGCAGCAGCTGCCTGTGAGTCTCTGGCTGATGGAGAGGGAGCAGTGAGGGCTGCCCTGTGCTGGGAGTGGGATTGCAGAGTGTTCCAACTCGGCAAGAAACTCCCCTTGGCCTTGCAGTATTTTTTCCTTCAGAAAAGCACAGTTCTTATCTTGTGAAAATATAGATATTTTCTCCATAAAGACAGCCTTTTCCTAGTTAAACATCCTGGCTCGTCTGCTCTAACAAACATCATCCCTTTGTTATTTGGGTTTATTTGCCAGATTTTTATAATTATTAAATAGAAACAGTGAAAGTAATACTTTATGGGACTGGCTCAACTTTATAAAGGTCTTAAATCTGTGAAAGCACCTTTCTCACTTGCTGTCCTCTCTCAGGAGTTGCATAGCAACCACCTGCCCTCTCAGGCCCTGCCTTGAACTGAGTATTTTTTGGTGGAGAGGCTGAACTTGACTTAAAAATAGATATTTTGCCCCTGACGAGTCATTTTTCCATGGGAAAAATATGTAGTTGGGAGTATGGCTAAACTAAACTTCACAAATTGAATCGACAGTGGGCATGTCTTGACATTTCTCAAATATTTTGGGGCTGGGAGAGCTGAATGAAAACTGAGGGTTGGGCTGAGTGATGTTCAGAGGGTCGAGGAGGTGCCCCCAGCATGGAAGGGCTGGAAGGGGATCCTGTAGAGGATCCAGCAGGTGAGTGTTTTTATTGGAGCATCCCTTGGGGGAGATCTTTGACCCCTGGGTGAGGAGATGAGAGAGGAACTTCAGCTGCTGTGGAGGAGTCTGATCCTTTGGAGTCAAAACCTCTGCCCAAGTTCCCCAAGTTTTCTGCTCAGGGATGAGCAGAACTTTGCATCTGAGCCATATTAACAGTTCAAACTCCAGGAGAGGGGTTTGGATGAGATATTAGCAAACAAATCTTTATTGTGAGGGTGGGCAGGCCCTGGCACAGAGTGCCCAGAGAAGCTGAGGCTGCCCCTGAATCCCTGGAAGTGCCCAAGACCAGGTTGGACAGGGCTTGGAGCCACCTGGGACAGTGGAAGATGTCCCTGCCATGGCAGGGGTGGCACTGAATGAGTTTTAAGGTCCTCCTGACACATTCTGTGATTCTATGACCCTTTCTTTATTCTGTTCCATAACGAGGAGAAAATAAAATACTTTTGGTGTATTCACCACTTAAAAATTGGTTCTGTCCCTGTTGCAGGAGACAGAGGCAAACACTCCTGATCTGCACAGCTCTGTTGTAAAACAGAGCAGGAAAGAGTGAGGAAAAGGTGATTTTTCCAACGCCTTGCAGCCTGAGGCTACTCCCCCAAATCCATCCCCCTTTGCAGAGCTGCTGTTTCCCCTGGCTCTGGGGGAGTGGAGGCTCCCTCCTGGGTGTTGAGGGGCAGCAGGGCTGGGAGGGGGCTGATGAAAATCCTTTGGTTGAATGACAGCCAGCGTGGGGGAGATGAAAACTCCTCACAGACGCTTCTGCCAAAGGCCAGCTCCTGATGGGGTTTGAACCAGAGCAGCTTTTCTCAGCTTTTTTGTTTTTTTTTTTTTTTCAGAAGTTTGGCTCTGGGGCCTTCGTGTGCCCCCCTGAGTCAGCAGCTCGGGTCCCCCCAGGGTGGGACAGAAATAGCTGCAGCCATGGGCTGTGGGTGGAAATGCTCAGGCTCCTGCTCTGAGCTGGGTTGAAGCTGACAGCACAGGCAGTTTGCACAGTTCCCTAAATGGGGGGATCACCTCCAGGCACAGCTGCTGCTCCCCCAAACCCCAAAGGAGCCTCTGTGCTTGCACAGCACCGTCCTACAGGGCTCCCTGCAGAATCCCAGATCACTCAGGTTGGAAAAGCCCTCCCAGCCCATCGAGTCCAAGCTGTGACCCAGCCCCAGCCCAGAGCCACCCCCAGGGATGGGGATCCAAACCCCCCTCAAGGCCTGAGCACCATTTCCATGGAGAAATTCCTGCTGCTGTCCACTCTGAGCATCCCCTGCCCAGTCTGAGGCTGTTCCCTCTCATCCTGTCCTTGTGGTTTTTACTCTCCCAAGCCAGCTCAGCCATGGCTTTTATTTTTGCCCACGAGCCTCTCTCCAGCTTGCTTTCAGCAAACTATAAATACCTATTCATAACAGGACCTTCACATCGTGCAAATATGTTTAGATCTCGTTATGTCTGTTTTCCCTCATGGGATTTCTCTGGGAAATCTGTTTGCTAAATGAGACTTTCATCCCCTAAGGCCCTGCAAATTTCTTGTGCAACCTCTGCCTTTGTGTTTTGCATTATGCCTGCAGATTTTTAGGCTAAACAGATAACCTTGAGGCCCAGCATGATTTTCTTTCGCTGTTAGTCCTTTTATAAGACCAGGGGACTCTGTGAAATATGGATTCTTCAGTGGTTATGAAGAAAAATAAAAATTCCAAGTATCCCTGAGGAGGGGAAATAAAGGCAGCAGCAGGGTTTTGTTAACATTTAGGCAGAACCAGCCAGGAGAATGACACTGTCCAGATGGAAAGAGCCACTTCCTGGCTGTAAAGATAACTCACTAAAGGAAACATAAGCTGTGGCTGTGCTGGCGATGAGAAACACAAGCAGTGCCAAGAATTCACCCCAAGCCCAGTGGGAGCTGCCTCTTTCTTTCCCTCGTGCTAAGGGTTCAAGTTTACTTAGTTGGGAAATATGCCCAGCATTTCCTGAGGGGATGGGGTGGCCCTGGAGGCACAGAGCTCGTGTGGACCCTGGGCTGATTTCTTGCTGTGCAAGAACAACAGAGAGTTCTGAGTTGGAAGGGATCATCCCAGTCCAACCATCCCATCCCTGGAGCTGTGTCCCAGCTCTCCTGGAGCTCTGGCAGCCTTGGGGCCATTCTCATGCCCAGCACCCTCTTGGGGAAGAATTTTTCCCTGAAATCCAGCCCAAACCTCCCCTGGCAGAGCTCCAGCCCTTCCCTGGGGCAGGAAGGTGGGGCTGAGCAGAGTTCTGGGTTCTCCTCCCAGTGATGTCTCAAAGTGCAGCACTTCAGGTGCCACCTCAGACACATCTCTGTCCAGCAGGGATTTCACACTCCCTCAGTGTTTAACAAAAAGCAGGGGAAAGAAAAGCTCACATTTTTGGGGTTGGTGGTGGGGTTATGACCACCAGGGTGTTTTCCTGCTTAACCCTCTCTGTTCTCACTTCCCAGTGGGAAGAGCTGAGCTGGCTGTGCCAAGGATCTGATGAGATCACATTTGTCTGGGGAGTTTTTTTTCTCCCCACAGCCTTTTAAGTCCCCCAAATGAACTGAGCAAACTGAATAGCAGGCCACAGATGAAGGATTCTTGGCCTCTAATTTGACGTGCAGGTGAACACACAAGATGGATCACAGTGTGTATTCAACTCTCCAAATTCAGAGCCCCTCACTGTGCCGTTAATTCTCCTTCTCAGAGTGACAGAATTCATCCCAGGCCTGGTGCTTGGTTCCATCCAGTGGGCGTGCCTCAGACTGGAGGTGTTTCACAGCTTTGCCTTTGTTGCCATGGCAGGGATAAATACTTGAATGCGCTTGGGTTTGGATGCTGTAGGTTTTCCTGAATGTCAAATGGAGCCTAATGGTAGGACAAATTGAACCTGATGAGTAGGATAAATTGAAGACCTGTGAGTTGGGTGGTTTTTTGGTGATGTTGGCTGCTCCGTTCCACCTGGGAACCTTCCTTTGTTAATTCTGTTATCCCTGCCTGAATATTGCAAGTTAAATCTTAAAAATATCCTCTATGTGGGATCTATTTTGGTTTGGATTTTTATAGAAGTTTATGAATTTTATTTTTTTTTTTTCTCTCGAACAGAACTGGATTCAAATTCTTCTTGATCATCTTGGCTTTTCAGGCAAAGTGATGTAAAAAGTGGCACTGAGCACAGCTTCTCCGGGAAAACCAAGAGCCTGTTTGCAGGGAATGAGGAAGGATATAACCTTTTCTTTAGGATGAAGTCTTGCAGTGGTTTGCCTGTTTCTCTGTGTTACAAAAACAAAACAAAAATCAACTTTTAGATAACGCCACATATCTGAAATGGGATTCCCAACCATCCTGCTCACCAGGGAGGATTTCAGGCAGATGTTCCACACAAGCTTTGGCTTTTCCAGCCCTGGCTGAGACTGGAGCTGTATCAGGGCTCTCCTCTTCTGTCAACTCCTTTCAAAGCTTCTCCTTATTCCAGACTTCCTCTCTCTTTTGGCTCAAAATCTTCTGTCACTTTTTCACCCATTGAAGGTAGCCCAGCAATTCTGCTTTTCTATTTCTGGATTTTTCTATTGTCCTGTCAGAGCTGCTTAGGATCTGGCGTGTCACAAGTTCACCATTGTCTTCTGGCCCCCTCATTAGGGACATAATTTGTCATGTTGAGCTCTGGAACAGGTCCATGTGGCACTTGCTGGTGCTTGGTCACCCTGTGTAGCACAGTGGGAAGAGCCAAAACAGGGAAGAGTGGCTGTACTGTGAGCTGGGAATGTTTTTTGTCACTTAAATATTTAGTTTTCATTCTTCTATGTTTTTTTTTTTTTTTCCCTATCTGACACACTGGAGAGGTTGTGTAAGTAACTCATAAAGCTGGTATCAACCAGGGAGAACCTGGGCTCCCATCAGTTCTGAGATCACAGGGGGAAAGCAGCATTTGTTTCTGGGAAAGGATGCTCTGCCCGACAGAAATAAGCCTGCAATGTGGGTCAGTGTGACATGACTGGCAGTTCTCCTAGCAGGGAACAAACCCAAAAAAATGTTACAAGTCAGCGCTGAGGTGTTTTGTCCAAGTGCCAGGAAAAAGGAACAGGGGGAAAGCAGAGAGTGATGCAGATCAGAGCTGGGAGGGATGAGAGTGGCTGTGGGGACTGTGGGTGCTCTGGAGGGGGTTGGTGTTTTGTGAGGGGTGTGAGAGGGTTGGACACTGCAAGAGGGAGGAGAGCGGGATGGGAAGGAGAAAATCAAAGGCTGGGGTGGGGGAAGAGGGCAGAGGAAGCTGAGAGGATGTTCTGGGGAGAGGATGGAGAACTGGAGGATCTAGGATAAGGAACAGAGGGGTGGCTGGGCACAGTGACAGGCTGGGGACAGCACTGAGAGGGTGCTGTGGCCACACAGGGAGGGGGGCAGAGTGGAGAGGGGCTGGTCCTCAGTGACAGCACTGCCCTGTTGGGTTTTACTGGAAAGACAACTCAAAAAGGTCTGGTTTACAAAGCAAAACTGTGCAAGCTCAGGTGGGACAGAGCCCACAGGGCAGGGATGTGATCCAGCTGGAAGCTGGGTGAGAAATCCACCCAGGGGCTGTATCCTTCCCTGGGGATGTGTCTCACAGGAGAACTCCTTCAAGGGCACTGCTGCTTCCTTGGCTGTGAGGGGATTCCAGCAAGTGAATTCAGCTCTGTAGTGATTTCAGCTCCACAGTGAATTCAGCTCCATGCTGGAATCCCCAGGCCAGCACAGGAATGAGAGAGAGAGCAGCCTGTACAGCAATTCCACAGAGATGGTTTTATTGTCAGTGTCTCTGCAAAGGGAGCCAGGGACAGAATGCTACTAAGGTCAGAGTCTGAGGGGTTTTTATAGGGACAGACAGGGGTGCTTACAAGCTATTTGCATGAAAGAAACAAGGTGTGCTGGGTGTCATTTACTGGAGTCTCTGTGAGCTTGAGGTGAGTTGCTTATCTTAGGGATGACTCAGGTTATCAGCCTGATTTCTCCATGGGAGGGTGAGGGGCTGTCTTGCAGAGGGCTCGTTGTGCTCTACAGGGGTGGGCTGGGACAGGCTGAGGGAGCTGCTGAGGTTCAGTTGTGGCTGTGTGTGAGCTGCCAGTGATGATCATTAATAAAGAGCATTCTGCTCCCTCTCAGATGGGGCTTTGCTGACAGAAGCAAAAAATTGATGAGCTCTCTTCAGCCACCCCAATTCACCTTATCTGACCTTCCACAAACAATCCAGAGGCACCAGGCACCTTCCAAAGGGCTTTCAGGGAGCTGGCCTGCAGCCCATGCCACATGTCCTCAGCTCCCCTTTGACCCCTCACCCCACTGAAGGCACTGGGGCTGCTTGGGGGTGACTGGAGGTTTGTGTGAGTTTCTTGAGCCACTTTGTTTGTGGCCAGATTCCCAGTGGTCCCAACCCTGGGGTTTGACATCAGGCTGGGATGCAAGGCTCCCTTTCCTTCCTGTGCCATCACCTGTGAGATGTTCCTGGGCAGTGCCAGAGCCCGGCTGGGACACACCCAAGGGGAGCCCAAAATGGGCACAGAATGGACACCCGGCCACCAGGGCTGACACTTTGACAAGTTCTGCTCCAGCAGCACATTGCAGTTCATTGTGCAATTCCAGCTGCACCTTAGGAAGCTCCATCCTCCTGCTTTTTCCTTCTCCCTTCACCCTTGGCTTTGTTCTTGGGGCTGAAAGTTGTCCTTGGTATCAAAGTGGAGAAGGAATTGTGTCCCTGCTCTGTGAAGAGAGCTCAGTAACACTGAATATGAAACCTAAAACTACTCACCAAAACAGCACAGAATGTGAAAAATATAAAAGCTAAAACTTAAGGCATCATTACCAGCACATCTCTCACATACCAGTGGACAGATTGGTGTTTTTCCTGGGCTTGGAGACATCAGCCCTTCCAGTGGGTCCTGCAAACTGTGCTTTGGTGGCACCTGGAGCAGCCAGAGGGTCCTTTCAGGTGTGGGTCCCTCAGGGCATGGGTGATGAGCTGCCTTTCTCTCCTATTTTTTTTTTTTTTTTATGTGCTGATAAACTCGGCCTAATCCAGGGATGAAGACACACAGTCTATTTCTGGTCTCAGCAGAGATCTTCCCATGCCTGAGAGGCAATCTGCCTGACTTAGCATTCCCAGGGTGCTGCCAAGCACAGCAAAGCACGGAGGAAGTGGCTCCTGCCTGCACAAACAAGCGGCCAGCAGGAAAGGCAGCCAGGCTAATGCCTCGTGAGGCAGCCCAGCGCTGAGCCCTGCTTGTGTTTGGCCTGGGAGCAGTGCCACGATCCCAGAAATCAGTCATTTCTCCTCCTGAACCCCACAGCCTGCTGCCTGCCTCACGTTGAAGGTGACTGGGGAAAGAATGGATGTGCTGACCCTTGTGGCCTTCTTCTCAGCACATAAAGGCACTCTGGAAATGGGGCAGGTTCTTAAAAGCTTTTCTTCCCTCTTTTCTTCTCCTGGGTAGAGAAAACAAACTGATATCATTGCACTCCTGACTCTCAGTGCTCTGATGAGAGCAACTCAGAATATTTTTACTGAAAAGGGCCAAGAAAAGATGGAATATGAAATCTCTTCAGCCTGTCTTGAAGTTGAAAAAGTGAAGAAAGTATCCTCTGCTCTCATTTTCCTTCTCTGTGTGTTTGTGTGTGTTGAAGGTACTTTCTCCTCCGCATTGCCAAGTCTCCTGTCGTTTATCTCATCCTTGTTGTTTCTTTATGGACCTCCAAGACATTTTTTGGCAGTGCTGAGATGAGAAATGCCAGCCCAAGGAAAGGTCCCCAGCCTGGCCCTGATGCTGATGTCCTGCACGGGTGAGAGGGTGTCAGTGGTGTGATCAATGTCTCCTCCTTTCCCAGCTCGAGTTTCAGGGATGGGAACTCACAGCCACACATGGGATTTGAAGGAAGACACAGGATTTGCAGCCACACACATGAAATTTGCAGCCACACACAGGATTTGCAGCCACACAAAAGTCTCTGAGGGGAAAAGCCAGTGGGTGGATTTTTGAAAAGGTCCAGGATTAATCTGACAACCTCTGCAGCTATAGATAGAGATGTCTGATAGAGCTGCTTATTGGGGGGCGTGGGCAGAGATTTTCATCCCCAAGGGTGTCAGAAAAGATGCAGCAAAGGTCCTGGTGATGCTGAAGGACTCTCTCCCTCCAGTGGGGAGCACGTGTTCATAAGTGTGTGTGAGGAATTCAGTGTGTGCTGGGCTTGGCTAGGCAGAAAATGATTCCTTGCAATCTCAGAAGGGATTTCCTGCTCACCTCAGCTTCACCTGGTTTCTCCAGTCCTGCTTCTGCTCCATCTGCATTCAGACAGTGCCTGCAGCCCTTGGGCAGCACAGCTGGGAGGAACTGACCTTCTGCAAGGCTCCCTGTCCTCCCATCAAACCCTTGATTTTAGATTTTCTGGTTGTTTCAGCCATCTCCTTCCCCTGCTGGAATTCTTGTCCTGGTTGAAACATCACAGCTCAAGGGCTAAATTTTTTTCCCCCCAGTCTTTCACTTCTGTAGGTGCAACCTGTAGAGGAGGGGGATTTATACCTGTGATGTTCAGGCATCTCCAGGGGGTGTGTGTGGCCTGCACTGAGTCAGCTTTGAAAAGGAGGACGGGATATTTTAAATAGCTTGATCTAAAATTGATTCCAATCTGTCTCTTTATGGCAGTAGGCTAAAATAATAACGTTTCCAGGCAGGTGAGGAAAGCTGCCTGATGTGGAATTTGAGTGTGATCATGACTGACACGCATTTTGGGAGTGTTCCAAGGAGAAAACACGTATGAAAGTAAATCCTCTGGCAGCTCAGCAGCAGAGTGGCTTAGAGTCTGGGAAAAGGATTGCAAGGGGGGACATCTCAGGAATAATAAATCTTCAGAAAGACTCTGTAGAGAGGAGATGCATCTATGGAATGTGTCAGTACCCTGAGCAGCAAGCCCAAAAATTGAAGAACACCCTAAAACAAGCTCTGCAAACCATCCTAGAAGCTTCTTGGTGCTACCTGTGACCCCCCAAACAGCAGGGACAGACACCCTGGCTGTGCACTGCTCTGAGAAGTGGCAGCATCCCTGGGAGGAGGAGGAGGAGGAGGAGGATGCCCAGGAGGAATGACTCGTTTTGGCAGCATGCCACAGAGCCTGTGGCCTTCCCTGATTTCACTCAAAAATGACTCAAAAAATCCACTGGTAAATGGAGAGGCACCTGATTCCCATGGCTGATTGGCTTTTTCTGAGTGGTTTTGTTTCTGCACTGGTAGTTTTACAGTCTAAGCAGAATAAGAATGTAAAGAGGAAATTACTGTCAAACAGACCTTTCTAAATTGCTGTCAGTGAGTGGCAGGAGATGAGCCAAAGAGATCCTGTTCTTGTCAGCCTCACTGGAGTAGCGTGCTGTCCTCATTCAAGGAGAGCCCTGGTCTTTTTTAGCTGTGTGTAGGATGAAGCAAATAGTAAGTGATGTAAATGATTGATTTGCTTTGCTGCAAATGATTGAGACGTGGCGAAGTGGCAGGAAAAAGGAGCGTGCAGTGCTTGGAATGGAGGAATAATGAATGGGGAAACAGTTTGCTGGTGAATTGTGGGTTGGCAGCTGAGGCTCTCAGGGCTCCATCACACGGTAACACACAAGGAGAGGTGAGCACGGCCACCAGGGCAGTGTGTGTGACACCTGTGTGCTGCTGGGTCACCTCTCTGGGACCTGCCTTTGCTGCACATCTGCACATGCACAGCTGCAGCAGTGCTGGGGGTGAGCAGCCTTGCAGCAGGGACACTGAACACCACAGGTTAGCAAAGTGTGATGGAATGAAGTTCCAGGCTGGATTTTCATCTCACACCAGGGTTTTTTTTTCTTTGGTGTTATTTTCCTGGTGCTGACGGGCTCCCTTTCCTTTTCTCTCTCCCTCAAAATGCTGCTCTCACCTCTCCAATTCTTGCTCAGCTCAATATAACAAACAAAACCCATCCTGGGTACCCAGGAAGGTGAAAGATTGGAGTCCTGGGCCTCCCACCCGAGACAGGACCACAACCAAGGGTGGGGGTCTCATGACTGAAGAGCACTGGCCCAGATTCAGGATGCCCTAATTTCCACCTTTGTCTGATGTTTGCTGTTGGCAGATGCTGCTGAAGGCTGGGGGTCTTCCCACGGACCACAGGCTTGCAAATGAGGCAGAATTTAGGTCAGCTGAACCTGGGCCAAATGGTGTTGGACTATTCATTGGGTGCAGCCCATCCCTTTTTGAGGGTGCATGACAATGGGGCAGCTGCTTCCTGGTGAGGGCAGGAGAAAAGGAACTTCTTGGCCACCAGATTATCTCTGGTTGGAGAGAAAAACAGTCTCTGTCCTGCCTAGGGGACACAAATTTGGAGCAGTGAGCCTAGAAATGTGATGGACACAAAGAGAATTAGGTGAGGGGATGTATCAGCATTGATCTCTCCTTATTCCCAAGTGATAATCTCAGAGTCTTTCCTGCCCTCAACCTTTTCACTGGTAATTTTTTCAGAAAAGCAGTCCTTAGACATTTTCTCACATTTTCATTTGTGGAATGTAAGATGATTTTTGGAGGTGGGATCATCATCATCATCTCTAACTTGCAGGTGGCCCCCAACTCCTGCTGTTCACCTGATGTGCCACAGACCCTGTTCCCACTGGGAAGGTTTTTGTACATTTGTCCAGATACATCCACCTTTCACCTTCCTGGGCTGGAAACAGTTAAATTCCCATGCTTCTGAGGAGAAAAATACACGCCTGAGGTCTGTAAACCTCATTGGAAAAAGTTGGGTTTAATTTTAGCACAATGTGCTGAAGGCAGGTCCTGAGGTTATGGTCCAGGATTTCCAGGGATTAAGTAAAGTAGGGCACAAATTATCTGGGTCATGGAAGGTCACCTGCTGCTGTACACTTGTTCCACAGCCCTCTGGGCTCTGCTCCCATGGGAGCTGGTACCCTGGAGCTGTGGGAACATGAGACATTGCATCACCCACCACGTGGGACAGACACTCCTTTCCCCAAAATAGTTGGGAAGAGTGGAAAAAAAAAAAAACAAAACAACAAACTTATTTTCATTGAAATGAAAGTGAAATGAAGTGAAAGAGTGGAGGGAGAGTTTGGGAAGGACATCCATTGTGGTGCTGGCTTCTGGTTGGAGCTTCTGTATCCAACCTGTCTGCTGAGAAGGCCCAGCAGCTTCAAGAATCATGGAATAGTTTGGGTTGGAATTTCATCTTGTCCAACCCTCTAGAAAGAGCAGGGACATCTTCAACTTGACCAGGTTGCTCAAAGCCCTGTCCAAGCTGGCCCTGGCATGGGGCACCTGCCACCCCCATGGGCAGCCTGTTCAGTGTTTCACTACCCTCATCAGGTAAAGGCAGTTTGGAATTCTGCAGTTCTTCCAATCCCTGAGCACCCTTTCCATGGGGAAATTCCTGCTGCTGTCCAGTCTGAGGCCGTTCCCTCTCCTCCTGTCCCTGTTCCTGGCAGCACAGCCCGATCCCCCCGGCTGTCCCCTCCTGGCAGGAGCCACAAGGGCCCCCCTGAGCCTCCTTTGCTCCAGGCTGAGCCCCTTCCCAGCTCCTTCCACCCCTCCTGGGGCTCCATTCCCTTCCCTGGACATGCTCCAACCCCTCCATGTCCTCCCTGAATTGAGGGTCCCAGAACTGGACACATCAATCCCAGAGTGACCTCAGCAGTGCCAGCACAGGGGACAGTCACTGCCCTGCTCCTGCTGGCCACACTATTGCTGAGACAGGCCAGGTGCCATTGGCCTCCTGCCCACCTGGGCACACCTGAGCTCATTTTCAGCTGCTGCTGACCAACACCCCCAGGAGCTTCCCAGCCTCTCTGTCCCCACCTGGAGCTGCAGGGAACTGTTGTGACCCACGGGCAGGACCTGGCACTTGGCCTTGCTGAGCCTCTCACCCCTCCCTCAGTCCATCAATCCGATTATTCAGCTTCTTGGCAAGATCCTGGACTGGGCTACAACCTGCCCAAGCTCCACCCTTCCCAGTGCCCTCTCCAGGCTGGGCACAGCTGGCTCAGGAGCTGCAGATGTGCAGAGGTGTGGCTGCACTGCTGCATCCCTGCGAGTGTGGGGTGTGCTGGGAAGGAGCTCCCTGGACATGAAACAAAAGGAGACATCATTAGCCCAGAGCTGGAAGGGAGCTGGACAGGCCAGCTGGAGTGTGTGAAGGCAAATGGACTGAGGGGGAGGGAAGGGAGGCCTGGAAGGTTTGTCTAGACAGTGTCTGTAATGATTTTTTTATGATTTATTTTACTTTTTTAACTGCTCTCTCTGGACAGTCCGATGCAGCCTGGTCCTGGCAGGACTGGCTGCCCCTCCTGGGACTGGACTGGGCACCTCAGAGCTGGTACATGCCAGAGACAGCAGCCCTGTGGGTCGGGTGCTGTTTGTTGTCAGGATAAAAATAATGATGCAGCTTTCCTGGGCTGTGGAATGCTTTTTGTCTGCCTCTCTGAGCTGACTCTGGGCTGTGCTGGCTTGACAGCTGTCAGTCAGAGGGGTTGGATGTGCCAATTAGCCAAGCTCATCAGGGAATTTGGGATTTGTTGTGAGGGCTGTGTTGGCCAAAGCAAACCTGTGAGGTTGCCCAAAACCCAACCTCCTCCTGTCCGTGCCAGACTGGAGGGAGCTGGGGCAGCACCTCCTCTCCCAGCCCCAGCAGCCTGAAATCCCCATCTGTGAGCTGCTGCAGTTCAAGGAGCCTGTCTGACTCTGTCATTCCTGTCTGCATAATCATTTCTTGTTCTTCTGCTGCTCTGACTTCCAGAGAGCACAACTCAGTGCTTCTCATGAGGGGGGAAAAAAAAAAAAAAAAAATCCCATTTTGGAGCCGTGCTGTTTCTTGACCCCCCGGTCAGCAAAACCTCTCCAGGATTGTCCAAAGCCTTGCTGTACTCTTGTCTGGGATGGATTTTAGCTCCACAAGAGAGCATTCCTCATAATTGAATCACTTTAATGCTTAATTAGAAAAATTCTATGTTTCCTTGGGGAGGAGTGAAGCATACTGTTAGTGAGGGCAGGCAAGGCACTGCTGTGCTCCTTCAGCCCAGCACAGCATCCCTGTGGGAATGCAGTGGGAGGGCAGAACTCTCCAAAAGTGCAGCTTGTTACTTGTCTTTTTTTGCCCTTTCTTCTCCCAGGATAGGAGGCTGGGGGGAGCTTGTGCAGAATTTGACTTTCTGTGAGGTACTGGCTGGAGAAAATGCTGATTTCTTCTTCTGCACAGCCCTGGAGGAGTCAAGGAAAGGCGGTTGTAACGAGGTGGGGATGGAGCTGTGCTGCCAGGAACAGGGACAGGAGGAGAGGGAACGGCCTCAGGCTGTGCCAGGGCAGGCTCAGGGTGGACAGCAGCAGGAATTTCTCCATGGAAAGGGTGCTCAGGCCTTGGAACTGCCCAGGGAGGTTTGGATCCCCATCCCTGGAGGGGCTGGAGGTGGCACTCAGAGCTCTGGGCTGTGCCAAGGTGGGGATCACAGCTTGGACTCAATGGCCTTGGAGGGCTTTTCCAACCTCAGTGATCTGGGATTCTGTGAATACCTGGAGGCCTGGCCTTTATCCAGTGGTTTCCAAGCAGAGCTTTCAGTGCAAACACAGATCAGGTCTGGTCTGAGATCTCTGGTCAGAGCCATGCTGAGGAATGACACCCAAGGGGAATGATCCCCGTGTTCCAGAGCAGGAACCTTAAATTCTCTGTGTCCTGCTGAGATTTTCTTTATTACGGAATTTACAGAACTCACTGCTCTGTAGCTGCTGAAATTCCACCAGCAAAGCAGATGGGATCCTTTCCAGAGGGAGCCTGGGGCAGGGATCCCAAATCCAGAGGTGCTGAGGAGTTCAGAGGTGCCCCCAGCAGTTCCTTGGCTCAGCTGGGCCACCACAGGTGTCCTGTCATTGTCACAGCCCCTGGATGATGGTCCCAGCACGGAGCCTCTCCCTGGAGCCAGGGTGGGAGCAGCCCCATCCCCTCCTCCTGCCTCCAGTCCCAGTGGAAACCAGCTCACCTGGGGCTGTCACAGGTGTGGCCAGGCTCTCCTCTGTCTCTGCCAGGTGACACAGTTCCCTTATGGCAGTGACAGCCCAATCTCAAGCTGCACCAAGGGAAAGACAGGCTGCAGAGCAGGAAGGAGTTTTCATGGCAAGAGAGAGAAAGGCTGGAATGTTCTGGCCGGGGAGGTGGTGGAGTGCCCATCCCTGGGTGTGTTTAAAACCAGCCTGGATGTGGCACTGGGTGCCAGGGGCTGGGGGAGGTGTTGGGGCTGGGTTGGACTCGGTCATCCTGGAGGGATCCTCCAAACCTGTCATTCTGTGATTTTGTGAATTATCCCAGTTTTCCCATTTTCCCTGCTCCTGCTGGCTTGGCTTGTGCCGAAGCATCCCTAGGGAAGGATCAGGGTGGTTCAGCAGTGGTTCAGCAGATGGTGGTTCAAAAGGCTGAAGAGCAAATGTTTTTAACCAAGCTCCCCCGTATTTTGAGGACTCCAAGTTCTTACTGAAGTGGTGAAGCAGCATCCATCACTTCCTGAGGCAGCAGCCTTGACTCTGAGGAGCTCTGGATGCCTTTTTTGGGGAATCACCTTGCACACCAGCCTGGCCTCTCCCCAGGGCCATTTGTGCTAGCTGCCAGTTCCAGGATAGCTGGGGAACCCACAGATTTTATAAACCAGTAAAAAAAGGATCAACTTTCTCCTTCCCTCTGGGCATTGTTCTCCTCTGGAGAAGGTGCCAGGGCCCATCTGGTGCTTTAGTGGTGCTGGGAAAATTGAGAGATGGCCCCTATCTAGCAAAGTGCCCATTTGAATGTTGATGGTGTGGCAAATGTATTCAGTGGGGAAAATAAAGGTGGAAATCTCGTTTCCTGCCCCAGCTGGCTGCTGTGGCCATTTCCAGGAGTTTTCCTTGCTGTTCCAAGCAGGACCCCATGGTGAATTTCATTTGGAGTGAGCAGAAATGAATCTTTTTATGGTGAGGATGCACAGGGATCGTTTTCCATGGATGTGATCAGAACCTGGCTCATTTGATGGGTGTTTAAAACCTGGTTTAGTCTGTGAGGGCTAAACCCCACAAAAAAAAAATGCTTTTTTTTGGTTTTTATTGTGGGGGGGCTAAACCCCACAAAAAGTTCAGTGGCCATGGGAATTGTGGGGCTTTTCTTTGCAAAAAAGGCACCGCCTGCAAGGGAAATCGTTAATTATCACAGCACACATTTTTTATGGCTAACGATTTGGGTTGTTCTGAGTGGCAATAGGAACTGTCTGTGGGTGCGTGGGTGGAGAACAGATACTTAGGAGATGCTATAATTTGTATTCCTGCTTTTCCTCAGCCGAGTCTGTCGTGGATCTGCTCTGCTCTGCCTCTTGTGCTGTGCTGGGGTTTGTAAAAAAAACCCAAGAAATTCCAAGGAGTTCGTCACCTGGTGACAGCCACGGGGACTGGAATTGTGGGAGAGGTTTTCCTTCCAAAAAGCTGTGTCTGTTTGGCCTCCTGTGGGTGATGTGCAGTGTCAAAGATCTCAGCTGTGAGCTGGATCCCACCGTGCCCCCTCTCCCAGGCAGCTCTGTAGGGTTGTGGGAATTTTCCCCACCTGGTTTCAGTGTTTTTGGGAAGATGCTCTGCACCTCTCCTTTCATTCTGCACCCTGCTGTGCCTCAGCGCTGCCTTCAGCTCCTCCTGCCACAAATTCCTGCAATCCACATCCCCCTGAGCATCCTGCAAATCCTTGCAGTCCCCTGTCCTGCCTGTGACAGCCATCCTCGACCCCTTTTGCTGCTAAACAGGAACAAAATGAGCCATGTGTTTCCTCCCTGGTGTTTACAGCATCCACCAGGGCTGGAAAGAGCTCCAAGAACCCCATGGA
Organism: Certhia americana; assembly: GCA_018697195.1. Lineage (NCBI taxonomy): Eukaryota > Metazoa > Chordata > Aves > Passeriformes > Certhiidae > Certhia > Certhia americana. Next base: position 2,053,780 of record CM031869.1, on the reverse strand, counting down.
AATGTCCTCAGTGGGCTGGGTGGCCCCTCTGCCACTGGGGACTGCAGGGACATCAACAAAGGCGGGGAAAAAAAAGAGCTTTTCTGCCCAATTTCATTGGCAGAATTCAATTTGTCTTTCCACATTTATTCGTGAGCACAGCTGGTTTGCCTATAAACACTCGAGCAGTTGTCAGGTGGGTTTCTACAGCCCCAGGAGAGGGGCTGGAGGAAAAGGAAAAAGCCTTGGAGAGGGTGAAACCCACCCTCCACCCCAGCTCCATGTTGGGTTGCTACTGTTAAAATGTGACTAACGCTAAAAATAATTCCGGTGTTGCTATAGAAACTTGCAGGGTTGCTACGTGTGAACCTGGAGAGAATTGTACCCTCCTCAGAACATTGTTTTTCCTTTCCCCTCAGCCCTGCTCACCCCAGATAGGATGAGCACAGCCTTGCTGGGTTGCCACAGCTTTTTTTTTTGTTGTTCCACAGGATGGGATGGGATGGGAGGTCATTATTTCACTCATCCCTCTCTATCTACTGCTGCTCCTTCCAGCTCCTTCTGACAGGGATTTTTGAGTCCATGTGTGCATCCCATCTCCTGCTCCTCCCTTAGGAGGTCCCCCTCCTGCTCCTCCACCTCCTCCACCCTCTGCCAGGTTTTTCCTGCTTTCCATCTGTGGTGGAGGGAAAGGAGATGTTGTGAGCTTCTTTCAGGTCTGGAGATGAAAAGTGCTTTTGTATTAATTACCTTTGTAACAGTGCCCCTGACCTGCCATCCTCACCTTCCTGTCCCTCCCAGCTTTGGGAGCTCCTGTGCAGGAAGCTGAGCTTTTCCAAGACTTTAAGGAAAAAAACAAAACAAAACAAAACAAAACAAAATAAAACCAATCAGGGGATCGATCATCTCATGTTTTTCCAGGCTGGAATGACAAAAGCTGGAAACTTCCACTCAGTTTGGAAAAGGAGCTGGGATTAACCCAGTGACTGAATGACCACAGCCCCTGAGGGACAGTCTGGCTCCTACACAAATTATCCTCCAAGGCAGAGAGAATTTTCCCCCTCAGTGCTGCCATGGCTTTGTCTCAGCTTCATTGAGTGGCTGGGAATTTGGGAAAGAGCAATAACCTCCTGTCTCTGCTCCAGATTTACAGCTTGTCCCAAACATGAGGTAGAGCTGAGCCCTTGGGGTCAAATTCACTGTCAAATTCATGACAGAGTCTCACTGCAGTGACCTGGGGATGATACAGAGGAAAGCGGACAGAGAAGAATTTTTTTTTTTTCCAGAAGAAAAAAATAAAAATCTTCTTTTCAATTCCTTTTCAAGTTTGTTGCTTTGAAAGCCTCTTTCTTGCTTGGAATTTTAGAAGGATTTTAGGATTTTTTACCTCACACTGGAGGGTTTGCATCCCTCTAGCTCTGATGTTAGTCCAGTCCTGGAGGTGATTCCCAGCAGCAGAGGGTCTGGAGACTTTTCAGTCCTACCTCTGCTGTTCCCTGGTGATATCCACAACCCATTTCTCCATAAACCAAGCTTTTGGGACTGGTTCCTACTGGAAAAAGCATTTCAGCCCTTGCCTTTTTGATGCTGGAGAGGCAAAAAGGGTCTGCTCTCTGCCAGGCTAGCAAGGGCTGCTTTTTCTGCATTGTCTTTCAGCTCTTCCACCAGTCCCCAGACTTGAGAGGGTGCCAGAGAAGGGTTAAGAATAGAAAGACAGATGAGGCAAGCTTCTGGGAACTTCCCCTTCCACTGAGGCACAGGAACATGTGTTATTCCCTGCCCCTTTGGCAAACACGGCCAGCAATGACTCTTCCCACCTACACACACATTTGCCAGCTGGTCTTCTTTCTCTCTGTCTTTCAGCATCTCGAGCTGGTTGAACCTGCCCTGCAGCCTCTCCACCAAATCCTTCTCCTGGCAGCCTGCCACCTCCTTCCCCACCTTTCTGCAGGGGAGAGGGTCTTTCCCTCCTCAGGGAAAAATCCCACGTGCCACAGGGACAGGCTGTGTGCCCTCTCTGTGTCAAGGCATCCACAGCCCCCTTGTGTTTCAAATTTGGCAGCTCAGAGCTGCTCACAATCAGAGGAGTTTTGCTGCTGAACCATCAAATAGTTTGGTTAAATATCAAACTGTGATTTGGCTTGTCCAAACATCGTTGAGGCTGCATGGCCTCTTGTTTGGGATGTGGCTGATGAACCAGAACCCAGAGATCTAACATGTTTTGTGGTTTTCAATGTGACTGTTGGACTTGAGCTTCCTTCTTCTGAAGTGATTGAAAATAGGATCCATGCTTAGGTGAAGCAGGTCTGGATAAAGAAGGAATCAGGCCAGATGTATGAATTGGCCTTAAACTCCGTTTCTTGAGAAATCTGAATAAAAAAAGCCCAACAAACAACATTGGCTTTTCTTGAAGTTGTTTCCATTTTCATAACCATGTGCAATTTCTGATGTCAAGCTCCTGACAGACACTGTCCTTTGGGAACTCCAGTCTGGCTCAAAGCAGGAGTTAAATCACAAGGAATTTATTCCCAGGATTTATGGCCAGTGGCACAAATGCCAAGGATTTCATTGCAGGAGTATCCGACACTTCGGTGCCTTGCTTTTTGAGGATGCACAGTAATTAGTAAACCAACATAAGTTAATTAGGGACTGAGGGGGCAAGGATGTCTCTGAACTCTTGTCCTTGGCTGAAGTTAGGATGCCCAGGTCCTGATTTAGTCTTTTAACCTGGACATTTTCATCCAGGTGGAATATTGGGAACTGGAGTTGGAACTTGAGTTCTCCCTGTTCCTCCTGTGGATTTTTGGAGGAAAGCCAAAAGGTACAGAGCTGGAGTTCCTTCAAAGGACTCTGGACCAGAGTGTCCTAAAAGTGGGATGGAAAACTCCATGAGAACCAGCTCTCTTGTGGCATCCCAATGTTTGGGATTGTCATCCCATATAAATAGAAATAAGCCTTTTCAGAAATCTTGATTCGAGTTCAATTCCAGAAGTAGCCCCATGACAACATTTCCTTGGGACAAATCCTACTAAAACCCTCTCAGCTTTAGGACTCACCAGCTACCAGAGCATCAGTCTTGACTCTCTAGTGCAGGTAAGAGTTTGGCAAAGGGGGACTTTGCTGCTGTGTCACCCCAGCAGAGTTTCAAAGGGAGGAAGGAGTGTTTTGATCTGCAAGTTCCAACAGAACTTGGTGCTCTCTCCCTGTTTCGTGTGGGCAATTTATGTGCTCTCCCTGCCTCCATTTCCCTTTGGTGGTTTGGATGTACTCACACACTGCTTCTATCATGCCTCATCAGCCTCCTTTAATTAGGTGCTAAGATCATCAGGGGAAGAACATTTAGCACATAAGGCAGCTCCGGTACATTTAATGAATAATAACAAATGCGCTTTCTCAATTTTTTTTTTTTATTCTCTTACAAAATAACGTGTTGGTGGCTTAATCAGCAACCTGCCTCGTGCTCTGCCCCAGAGATGGGGGTCCTGAAGGGGCTTAGATCCTGCAGTTTGTGTTTGTGTGCAGGTTTGGGATAAATTCTCTGGCAGGATGGGAATACTCCTGTGAGGTAACACCAATTCTCTGCGGGCATGAAGAGAATTAGGATGGGTTGGGTTGGAAAGAACTTTAAAAAAAATCTCATTCCAACTCATTGCCGTCACCAGGGACACCTTCCACTAGATCAGGTTGCTCAAAGCCCTGTTCAGCCTGGTCTTGGACACTTCCAGGGATGGGAACAACTTTGGGCATTCTGTGCCAGGACCTCATCTCCCTCACAATATTTAATTTCTTCCTAATATCCCATCTAACCCTACTCTCTGTCAGTGTGAAGCCATTCCCCCTTGTCCTGGCTCTGTGAAAAATCTCTCTCTGTCTTTCTTGTGGGTTCCCTTCAGTTCCCATCCCTTGTAGATCACAATTAAGTCCCCCCTAAGCTTCTCATCTCCAGGCTGAACATTCCAAATTCTTTCAGCTTTTCCTCCCAGAAGAAGTGTTCCCTGCCTGTAATCATCTTGGTGGAATCCAACAGCTCTGTGTCCCTCCTGTGTTGGGGAAAAGGGGATTTCCTCTCACAGAGAGGGGCTCTTGTGAGCTGTAGGCAGCTTTGATGTGACAGTCACAAGTCCAGGCTGGGATATCCCAGCTGGGTTTCTTGTGTCTCCTGGCATTGGGTTCATTTTGCTTGGGCTGCCCTATTTCCTCTTGTCTCAGTTATCATCCAGAAAGAAAAGGAGCTCAAGAATGCTCAGCTTCTGCAGAACTCTTTGAGCTCCGTGGAAAAAAACTGTCATATCTTAGGAAGTAGTCACATTAAAGTGGTAATTCTTGGTGTTTAAACAGGATCTGATGACAGATGGGATTAAATGCAAAGCAGCTTGTTATGAGGTTTTAATAACTGTGACAGACCTGGGGAAAGGGGTGTGGGGGGTGTGAGTGATCCAGGGAAGGCAGAAGCACATGATGCAGGATGACAGCTGATGGCATTGCCCAGGAGGGAGGAAGGATTATGCTGCAAGAAATTTGTGTGTGTTTTGGGGAGAAGAGGAAGGAAAAAAATAACCCAAACAGAGGAAAACTCCACATTCCCACTGTTCTGCCATGTAACAGAGCTGCTGGTGACAGCACAGCAGTGAGTGCCAGGTAATGTGGCCACTAAATACAGGGGGGAAATATGTCAGTGTTGGTGTCAGGTTGGGAATTAGGGGAAAAATAAGCTCTGCTTCCTGTCAGAGCTGGGGACTGCAGAATTTGCAGGCTGTAAACCAAAGAGGACATTCTTTCCTTCGTGTGTCTTCACTCGTGCCCACTCTGTCTTGCAGTGTCTCCCTGAGGGTGGGGACAGGATGTCCCTGGGAACTGAAAATCCTGGGAGCAGTGGTGGGGCTGTGCCCCTGCAAAGATTCTGTAGAGAGGGATGTGGAGGATTCACCTGCCTGGTTTTGCTAAGAAGAGTCTCCTGGGGGTGGAGGTGTTGCTTGGCTGGCTTGGAGGGATCCCCCCCGAGCTGTGTGATATCTGATCAGAAGGGAGAGAAATCACAGCACCCTTCAGAGAATCCCAGAATCCCAGAATAATTTAGGCTGGAAAGTTCCTCCCAGATCACTGAGTTCAAGCTGTGCCCCATCCCCACTTTGTCCCCAGCCCAGGGCACTGATGCCACCTCCAGCCGTTCCTTGGACACCTCCAGGAATGGGGATCCAAACCACCCTGGGCAGCCCCTGCCAAAGCCTGAGCACCCTTTCCATGCAGAATTCCTGCTGATGTCCAACCTGAGCCTCCCCTAGCACAACTTGAGGTAATTTCCTCTTTTCCTGTCAAACTAAATCCCCGTGGTGAGGAACTCAGTGTCATGATTAACCCTTGTTTGGACCCAGTGCCATTAATAACCATGGAAAAACTCAATTAGTTTTCCACTGGGCTTGTACATATCACAATTTTGTCTCAAATCACAACAGTTTGTGCTTTAAGGAGCTGGGATTTGCAAAGACACAGCATTGATGCTGAGTCTGTGACTGGCTGTGGTTTTGATCTATTAGTTTTTGAGCCTTTTGCAGCTGCCCCAAAGTGCAGCCTGGTGCTTGTGCCACCCCAATCTTGAAACTGGTCTGAGCTGGGGACCCCCCAACCCCACCTGAGGCTCTTTGCAGGGGCTCACAGGTGATGCAGAGCAGCAAACAGCTGCCTCTGCTTTTCATTCTGAGTTTCACCCAGGCAACAGCTCCCATTTTACAGCCTGCATCCTTTCTGTGGGAACATCCAAGATGAGCCCCGTGGTTCCCATGAGCTGCTCCCGTGTGCCAAGAGAAGAGGCGGCTCCTCAGCTGGGCCCCACTTGCATTCTGCTGCTTCAGGAAAGGGGATTGAGTTAAAAGGGAGATCTGGAGCTGCCCAATTTTAGCAATTCTGGAGTCCTGAGAGCTGGGGAGCTTCAATGACTGAGCAAAGCAGGAAGTGAGTTGGCTCCAAGCCTTAAAGGCTGCGGGGATCTGTCCTCACATACAGGCTCCCTCTCTGGATATATCTCTGGGTGTATATATATTTTATATGCATATATCCTTATAGCTCTTTTTAGGTCATTTGAGAGACTTCCTAGTTTATGGCAATTCCTAAAAAGAAGTTTTCCAGCCTTCAGCCTGCTGTTAAGGAGCAGATGATGTTCTGGTGATCGTTCTCTTTCCCAGCCAGCTTCCTTTCATCTTCTGGATTTCTTTCATGGGGAATTTTTCCCCCCTCTCATGCTATATTCTGCTGAAGGCAGCTACATGGAACTGGAGGCTCAGTTGATCTTTTTGCTCATTTCCACCCACAGAAGTCTGTCTTTTTTAACATCCTAAATACCTTGGTAACAAGATCATGGGTCTTGATTTGAAATCAGTCTTTAAATGATCTTTTTTTTCCTCCCCTTTCCTTTCCCCAGATCTGAACACCATCACAGGGGGAAAAAAGATTTCTCACAAAAGACTGAGAGGGTTTCAGGATCCAGGTTTCCTTTGGGCCTTTTCCTAACAGGGGATTTAATCAACATCTCTTCTTCCCCTGAGAAAAACTCTGCTAATTCAAAGCACTGCAGTGGAGGAGAAGCCTTGGCTTTTGCTGTCACTCCAAGCACAGGGACACCAATGTAAAGCCTGGCATTACCTTCATGGGATGCTGAAATCACAGGATCATGGAATGGTTTGGGTTGGAAGGGACCTTAGAGATCATCCAGTCCCAATCCCTGCTAAGGGGGGTGTGCACAGATCACTTATCACTGCCCACAGATCACTGGGAAGGTTTTATCCCATTCTGGGCTCTGCTGGGCCCACCTGGGAGCACCTGGTGTGTCCCCAAATTCCACTTCTCAGCCCAAACCCTTCCCCACAGGCAGAGCTTTACCCCTGCAGTCAGAATGGGGCCAGCACAAGCTCAGTCCTTTGCTTTGTGCCACGCTGGAGCTTCTGACCATCCTCCAGTCTCCACAGCAACGCTTTCTGAAGGCCTGGCAGGGAATTAGGGATAAATATGTGCAGAAAGGGGTATTCTTTTGATGGATGAAGGCCTCTCTTCTTAGCAAGCAAGTAAAAATAACACAGGGAATAGTCTGCAAGCTGCTCTCTGGATGAAGGTCTGGATTTTTCGACTCTCAGCAGAGGGTCTGAAGTTGTGTCAGCTTTGCATGGCTGGGAGTGGGATGAGGTGAGCTTTAAAGTCCCTTCCAACCTAAACTATTATGTGATTCTATGAATGTACAGGTGTTTGTGGGGCTGAAATTTGAATATTGCTGGTCCAGGTCCTTGATGGACGGTGATACTGTAAGGTGGCTGATGTAATTGCAGAGCTCCAAGCAAATCTCACCAAGTGCTTTGTACAGATCTGTGAACTGAGGCAGGAATCCTCGTGAATAATTCTTGTAATTAATTAAATAATTCTGTGAAGTGAGGCAGGAATCCTCGTGAATAATTGTTGTAATTAAAGTGACACTGGAACTGGAAGGTGGGGTCAGCAGTTCATGGGGCTGCACAGCCACTCAAACATCCTGTGCAGGGGGTGAGTCAGGGATATCAGCAATATCACACAGAGATTTGTTTTAGTGAAGACATTGGGAATGGCCTGAGGTCATCCAGCACAGCTCTCACTGCCTTGTAAAATCCTCTACTTCATGAGCACAGTCTGATGTGACTCAGGCCCCCGAGGTGATTCCTATCTCTGCCTGCTGTCCCCCAGGTCACCCCGTGCTATTGGAAATTGTCAGCAAATTCTGACTTAATGAGCACAGAGTCCTTCTGGATGAGGGTGTGGGGGGAACATTTCTGGCTTTTCCAGATTCTTCCTTCTCTGTCACAACAGCTGGGAGCTTTCTTTGCCTCAGTGTTTAATCACTGTGCTATCAGACCAAGGGGGGACTGCAATGCTGCCCGGAGATCCACATGGGAAATTGGATCCCAGACCCAGCTAGGTCTGTAAATCAGCCCTTCCCTTCCAATCTCACCCTGCAGACTGCATTTGGGCTTGACATGGTTTTATTGAATCCCACGTGCATGGATTAACCTCCAGCAGCATCCAGGAAAAGAGTGGAAATTCACTGACTTCGGTCCCGCTTTTCATTTTTCATTCTGTTACCAAAACAAAAGGTGATTCCAAGGAGCAGAGCAGTCCTTGGGGTGAACCCCAGGGGAATGGGAGCAGGATGTGGGCTCCAGCTGGTTTTAGGCTCTGTCCTCAGCAACTGTAAGGTTTTGACAGTGAAAACTTTGGCCTTTCCATCTTTGTTCAGTTGGCATCCTCATCTCCCAAAGACTTTGTGGAACAGGGAGAATTGGAACGTTTTTTACCCTCATGGCCACGAGGCAGATGAACTCTAGTGAAGGAGAAAAGCCATACAGGTGGATGGTTATTTGCAATATTCCAGGGATTGGGACTGGATGATCTCTAAGGTCCCTTCCAACCCAAACCATTCCATGATCCTGTGATTTCAGCATCCCATGAAGGTAATGCCAGGCTTTACATTGCTGTCCCTGTGCTTGGAGTGACAGCAGAAGCCAAGGCTTCTCCTCCACTGCAGTGCTTTGAATTAGCAGAGTTTTTCTCAGGGGAAGAAGAGATGTTGATTAAATCCCCTGTTAGAAAAAGGCCCAAAGGAAACCTGGATCCTGAAACCCTCTCAGTCTTTTGTGGGAAACCTGTGTTCCCCCTGTGATGGTGTTCAGATCTGGGGAAAGGAAAGGGGAGGAAAAAAAAGATCTTTTAAAGACTGTCCATCCATATTTCCAGCTAGCAGACCTTGGAGCCAGATGCATGGCCTGGTATGACCTGCAATCAATGGGACAATTAATTCTGCTGAATGAGAAGTTGATTTCTCTTTAGGGAAGAATATTGAGGATAGCTCATGTTGGGACAAACCCCACACAGTTTAGGATTGTTCCTTTAGAAAGCTGCAAGTAAATTTGTAATGCACTTTCAATGCATTAAATGCATTTAAAATGCATTTTCAGTCAAGGAAAGAGAATGGATAGTTGTCCTGAAAAATCTAACTGCAAGAAAATAAGGGGGCAGCCAATAAAAGAGTGAGTGACCTCACCTGGAGAGGGTGGAGCCCCAGGGACAGGTACAGCTCACATACAGAGAACATGGGTACCCCCGAGGGAGATGAGGAGAAAATTACAATGGGAAAAGGAAAGTGAAGCTCTCTTCCAAAATATATTCCCCAAATGAGGATTTTCTGGTCTGTACATCCACCCCAAAACTGCAGAGGTCAGAGTTTGCCCCAAGAGAAGCAGCACAGCTGTGGTAACTAAAAAACTAAAACAACCCCAAACCACTAAAGCATAAAAAAATCTGTAAGAGGGTCTTACACAGTGGTGGCTGTGTCCCCTGAGGTAGGATGAGGACACTGAGCAGTTGAGGAGGTGACAAGGGTGGCACTGTGGCACTTCTGGAGCATCTGGGGAAGAAGTTGGGTCCCTGCTAAGGAGCTCCTGTTCCCTTTTCTCAGAGTTACAGCCCAAACCCCATTTGCTGCCCAGTGGGGCTGCGCTGGGGAGGGGTGGGTGGGCTCCACACAAACCAGAGTCCAAAAAACCCACCGGGGACCCCAAGGTGTTGAAAGCACAGGAGTACCAAACAAATGTGCCTACAAACAAAATGTAAGTGAGGAAGACATCTCTTTTCTGAAGGCTTTTAGGAAAGGAGGAGAAAAAGGCAGAGTTTTCCCATGTGGGTATTTGTGTGAGAGACAGAGCAACCAGAGAGCCACAATCACCTGGAGCTGAGGAATAAAGAGCCTGCAGCAAACTGCACATGGGAGATGTGGCTGCTGTTAAAATGATGTTAAAAATGACTTCTCTGTTACCCCGAAAACGACTTCTTTGTTCTTTGGTTTGCGTTGACACCTTGTGTTTACCAAACCATCAAAAAGTTAATTTCAGTTAATTTCAGTGGATTTCGGCTCACTTTGTGCCTCCACTGCAACTGCAGCACTGACTCCCTACTCCAGGGGAAGGGCCAAGATCCAGGGAAAATGTGACTGGGTGGGTCCAGCTGTTTATAGGATCTGTAAAACAGGCCAGGGGAGCATCCTGAACTGGTGAGCTCTCTCCTGAGTGCAAAAAGGAGTCCCTGGGGCTCCGTGGGACTCCTGCTCTCCTCCCTGAGCAGAGCAGAGCGTGCCTTGCTGGTTTAAAGTCGTGTTCCCAGCGTGGCTGGGGAGTGTTGATGCTGATTTTGGAGAAGGAGATGAACAAGGCAGAGCTGCTCTGGCACGTGGCCCCTGGGAAAGAGAGGAAGTGGCTCAAGCTGATATTTTTCAAGTGGGAAGGGATAAAATCAATGGGGAAAAGAGTAATTGTTCCTAGTTCAGAAGAGCACGTTCCAGATGGTGGGGAGGAAAACCCATTTCCCGAGAGGAGTGTGGCTGGGCATTTGTCAGCTGAAGGATCCTGAGAGAAGACAGAATTGATTATGTCCACTTGGAGGTGAAACCTAAGATAAGCACAGTAAAAAAAATGATGATGATGATGATGTAAAGGCTTTTTCTACTCCCAATGGTTTGGTCTTTTGTTTTTTTTTTCCTTATCTGATCTCCACCTGCAGCTGGGAGTTGGCTTGTTTTTTATTGTGTTGAAAGATCTGGTTTGCTTGAGATCCTTCCAGTAACATTTGCAGCAAGGTTTCCTTCCAGATTGTTGTCATTAGTTCTCAGATACAGCTGGATCTGGGTGGAAATTCAGCTTTCTGCCACAGACATTCTCAGTGACCAAAATGCAGCATCGCTGGAAATTTCTAGGGACGAGAAAAAGTAAAGCAGATTTTTTTTCCCCAGCCAGGAGGGTGAATATACCCTAATGCAGGCTTTGGAGAGGACAACAAAGATCATTTATCCCCCCCAGCCAGGACAGAAACTCCCAAATCCTTCGATATTGTTGAAAAGGAAGAGGCAGAGAACGTTGTTCAGATTTATTTTGGGGCCAGCCCAAAGGGACACCCAGGAGAGTGGTAGGGAGCAGGAAATGTCAAAGCAGAGCTTTCCAGCATCGCTGATTCCTTTGCATTTGGTGGATAATGGTTAAGAGCACATTTTTATTTTCATGGTACATCAGCCATGTGCTTTGTGCCCACAGACAAAACTTAAATGCCACGTCCTTGCCCAGAGGAGTCTTGGATTGAACTGAGTCCTTTTATTTTATAGACACACATGTCTGGAGAGAAACAAATTGCATTTATTTTTAATTTCCTCTCACACCAGCAGTTGTTGCACACGAGATGAAACTGGGCCAGTTGCTTTCATTGTCAGGTTCTCAGATCCTTCCATCTCTGCAGATGCTGCCCATGGGGATGTTCCACAGGGCACAGCTGGACATTTCCTTGGAATACTGCAGCAGGCACCACCGGTGTGGGTGGGTTTGGACCTCATCAGCTGTGGAACCACATCAGCTGAGCTCTGGCTGTGGGTGATAGGATTTTTAATTTAACATTCAGATTGTGGCCTAGGGGAAAATTGAGCACATTTGTGCCCAGGAGTGGGCTTATCCTAAAGACTCCAATATGAGGGAGGTCTGGAGGACATGAAAAAAAAATGGAGACACCAGGTTCAAAAGCACCTGCAGGGATGCAAACTCACGTGCTTGCTTTTAGTGTTGAATATATTTTTATTCAAAATTCTCATGACATGATACCCTCAATGCCTGCTTCAGGCAATTCTTTTTTCCCAGCCTCTGAAGCAGTCATGGAAAATTTGCTGCTTTGATTTGAGAGCTGTGCTCTGAGAAGGTAGCTGCACACCTGGTGCGGGAGAGTCACTGCTCTCTGTTGCCATTTGTTGGATTTTTCCCCCCAGGCACAAGCTTTTGTGACCATTTAAGGCTGAGAGATTTGGTTTCCTGGTCATTATTTCTCCCAGCACTTGTTCTACCATGCCTGGCATTTCTGTTGGTTTCCTGATAGTTAAGTTGTATATTTTCTATACCCAAACAGATATGGGAGTAGGTTTAGATTAGGGATTAGGAAGAAATTGTTCCCTCTGAGGGTGGAGAGGCCCTGGCACAGAGAAATTGTGGCTCCCCCATCCCTGGAAATGTCCAAGGCAAGTTTGAGGGGCTTGGAGCACTCTGGGACAGTGGAAGGTGTCCCTGCCCATGGCAGGGGGTGGAACTGAATGAAATTTAAAATCCTTTCCAACACAAACCATTCCATGGTTCCATGACCTTCCTCAATCAAACCCATTTTTCAGTACTGGGTGTTTGGGAATATCCTAATTGTGTTTTTATCTGTTTATTTATCTTTGTGCCCTCTGTGTGTTGGGAACAGCCCCTGCAGTGTTTGTAGGGAGCAGAACCCCAAGCTCTGAGCTCCTCCTGGAGGTTTGGGGCACAGGTGGTTTTGTGCAGCTGCACATCAATATTTGCACCAGGAGAGCAATAAATTTCAGGCTCTCATATCAATTAATTGTGCAGTTTGGCCTGGAATTATGTCCCAAGCTCAACAACTGTTTGTTAATAGTTAAGAAGGGCTTGACAGATTCTTAACTGGTTAATAAATAACTCAGGGAAGAGATGGGTTTTTTCCTAAATTACAGGTTAGTTCACTTTATTTTTAATCATGTCCCTTGTGTGTGCCTTGTAAAATTTCTTGAGAGCATAAGTGAGTGACAGTCCAGTGGCACTGAGATCTCTTGTGCTCTTTTTTCTGAGCTTAGCCAAGGCAACTTCATTTTAGTCTCTCCCATCCTATGAAATATGGTAAAGGATTGAATATGCTGCCATAAATAAAGCTTGAAAAGGCCTGTGCAGCTTAGCCCCAGAATCTGTCCTCTTGCAAAATCCAGCATTACGAATTCCAGGTGATGTCCCCAGCTCAGGTATGAAATCCTCCCAGCCAATGGAGATCAGGTTATTTTCCTCATAGCATTCCTGAGAGCTACTGCCTGTGAAGCTGGGATCCTGCAATTGATTCTGTTTCTCCATCTGTTGGAATAGCCCTGGCAGAGAGTGCTCAGTCTCCCATCCCCCTGGATTATTTGGTGAATGTTTCTTTCATCTTAGATCACAGACAGACAAGCATCAGCTCACGAGGTGTCATGTACCAGCTACTGAATTTAGAGCTGCAAGAAGCAGAAAACACAGGCCCTGCTTCTTTAATTAGTTCCTGCATCTGCTTTGTTAGCTGATCAGAAGCCCAAGAGCAGAAGGAATATTTGGCCCAGGACACTGATAGCCATGCAGTGAGATCATCAACAATTCTTTCCAAAAGGGAAGGTTAAGGAGTCCTCCTTCGAGGTCCCAAAATAGATTTCCTGTTGAAAACCCAGATAGTTTCACTCTTTCAGTATCACACGGCCACTTCTGGCCATTATGTGCAAGGTTGTGGACCTCAGAGGAGTTCCTACCCCCAAGCACATGACTTCCAGTAAATCCTCAGGCTGCAGTGGAGGGATCTCTTGCTGTCTCCCAGCTGTGTCCCTCCTGAGCTGCTGATCCCTGTCCTGACAGATCTCCCAAAGGACAAACGTGATCCAAACATCCCGATTTTGTTTGTTGGTTGATGCAAAGCCTTGAATGCCACAGAGAGAGAGGGTAAGCTCAAAGCTTCTTGGTTGAGATTTTAGTTTGGGGAAGGCACTTTGGGGTTTGTCAGCAATAACACACAGAAAATTCTCCTTCTGTGAGCAGGAAAAGCAACATGAAACAAAGATTGTGTGGTCTGGGATTTTTTGGGAGTGAGCTGGGGACTCTTCTGCCCAGGACTAAAACTCAGCAGGCAGCATGGATTTCTGTAAGGAACCACAGGGAAAAGAGATTTGTCTCATGCAGCTGAGGGCAATGCTGCTTTCTGGGAAATAACTGATTCTCTAGAACCTAGATTCTCTCGAGCCACCAATTTCTGCTGCCCATGTTATTCTGTTTGTAGGACAGGGTTACATCCACATTTACTGCTCAGAATGAGAGCAGCCAGCCTGCTCAGCTTAGGAATACAATAATTACATGTGTTTAGCTCTCAGTGTGATAAAATCAAGATGTGGCATGGCTGCTGGCCTTGTTTTAACCCTAACATCACACACAGACTCCAATTTAATCCTAAGGACCAGTTCTGAGCTGCATGAATGTCTCAGGTTAAGAGCAGGACTGATGATTGTGGGTTATGCCCACATCCTGCCCACCACAGGATGTGTTTAGGGCTCCTTTTTTCCAAGGACATCCTTTCTATCTTTAGGCTTTGGGTTGAGAAGGTCTCTTTCCTGAACTGCCCAGGATCTGCAGTGCAGGTGCTGAGGGCAGGGAGGTTTATTTCAAGGGTTGGTGATGAATTCTGGTCACAAGGGTCTCACTGGTACTGGGAGAACTCGACTGAGTCCCCAGTCCAGCCAGGCTCAGCCACCATGAGCTGTCCTGCAGATCAATTTAAAGCACAGATTTATGTCATGGACTCTGTGCTGAAAGCCCCACACTATTCCTGTGCCACTGAGCTGGAGCAGAGGCTTCTTTCTGCAACTGGACCAGGTTCTTTCTCTGGTTCACAGGGCTACAAGGGTAATTTTATTGATTCAGCTAAGAAAAGGAGGGGTATGAGCACATTTTGGCAGGACACAAGGGTGAGAAGGAGCAGCAGGGGCACAGGGGTGAGGGCAGAGGGCTGGCAGGGGACAGAGGCTGTTTGATGCCACACACCAGCACTGCCCTGTGCCCCCAGTCCTGGCATCCTTATCCCAAAAGGCAGAAACTGGAGCAAAGTTAAGCCAGGCCTGGAATGCAGGGCTGCCACCAGAGCACCACTGTGATTGTCAGGCACAGAGATGTGGAGATATCCTTGGCATGCTGTCCCTGCAGAGCTCAGTCACGAAAGGAGAACTGTCCCAGGTGAGCTCTTTTAACTCTCTCCAACTTTTCCTGCTCCTGGGAGGAGGCAGGAGGAGCTGGGGGCCCCACCTTGTAATTAAAGGCATCAGAGACGAGGAGCATGGAAGATAATAGTTCCTAATTAGCAGCTGTCTGGGTTAAATGCCAGCTCGGTTTTCCTTCTCGGTGGTGATGAAAAGGTGAGGGAAAGGGACAGAGGGACAGCCTGGTCTGCAGCTCTCTCTGTCCCCAGGAGGAGGGACAGCAGCGACTCAGCCCATTAATTCCAGGCAGTTTCCAGTCTGAAGGGCATGGCAGGCACAGAGCAAACAGCCAGATGCCAAACTTTGTGCCCTTTCCTGGAGCCAGGAGCAGAGGTTTGAGCACATCTCTGTGCTCTTGGTTACACACAGATATTCTGCATGTCGTGCTGTTTCTCCCCTTGCCCCTCCCCTGCTGTGACTTCATTTTAGGAGAACAAGGGGACTATTCTTGGAGACCATCCTCATCCTAGAAATCATAAACCTGGCAGCTGTCCTGGCCCTTTTTCTTGGACATGGCCCTATCTGCAGTGCTCCTGGCACATCAGAGGAGCCAACACGTGCTCCCAAAGGGTCTGCTCTCTCCTGGGGACACGAGTGGCCTGGCCTCACTTATCAGGCTGCTCACAGAATCTGCTCTCTCTGCTTTACTGCAGCCCCATTGATGCCTGAAGTTTCAGCTTTTATATTTTCCAGATTCTGCACTGCATTGGGTGTGACTCTGAACTTCACATAAAGTGTGAGCAAACTCTGCTCACAGCTCAGTCAGACAGGACAATCCTTGTCCAGAACCAGAACCAAGGGCACAGAACAATCCTTGTCCAGAACCAGAACCAAGGACACAGAACAAT